>JAHRHZ010000133.1:60246707-60309402 GCA_024137785.1 Ginglymostoma cirratum | reverse complement strand
CCTTAATCTACACTCCCAATGGATTATGTCTTCTAAATTTTAGTTCAGGAACTGTTCTGCATATATCAGAGCAAAATACTGGAGATTGTATCCATGATCTATACTGATTTTTTTGAAGTCACCACATTACATTAGTCTAACACTGTTTTCTGGTAATTTACTAACTAGCTGTTGATCAGTTCAATGCAATATAAAGGGTAAATGCTAAGCAATTTACAACTCCACAGAATAATATGGAAAGAAAGAACTTGCCTGTCTGATTATTGGAATGTAATTAACATCTTCATCTTCATATCTGGGAAAAGGATTTAAACATTGCCATTAAAAGCAGATCACATATACAGCAGTTGATTTTAACTTTCACCACTGGGCAGAAAACCAGGGATGTTAAGGACTATACTAAATTGAAAAACAATTTTGCAAAGATTAGTGATAAATCAGAGGATTGGGCAAGTTTTAAAAGCCAACAAAAGTTGAACCAAAATAATGGAAAAACAAATTGAGGGCAAACTAACACGCAACATAAAAACAGACAGTAAGAGCTTCTTCAAATACATAAAAAGGAAGAGAGAGGTAACGGTGAACACAAACCTCTTAGAGAATGAAGCTGGGGAAATAATAATGTAGAACCAAGAAATGACAGAGGAGTTAAATAAATACTTTGCATCAGTCTTCGTGGTAGAGGATACAAATTGTTTTACAAAAATATTAAATAAACAAGGGGATTGGTTGGGGGTGGGGAGGGGGAAATAAACACAATAACTATTGAAAGAAAAAGTAGCAGGAAAAATAATGTGATAAATGCCAAAAAGTCCCCAGACCTGGAGGGTTGCATCCTTCGGATCCTAGTTACAGAAATAGTGGATAGACCGGTAGTGATCTTCCAAAAATCTTTAAAATCTATAAAAGCTTCACACTATTGGGAAACCGCCAATGTATTGCTCTTATGCAAAAGGAAGGAGGACAAGAAAAAGGTAATGAAAGGCCAGCTATCATTGGGAAAATATTACAGTCTATTATAAAGGACGTAACAGCAGAGCATTTAGAAACACAAAACACAATCAAACACAATTATGGAATTATTTACAATGTATATTGATGACTTGGATGATGGAAGTGAATGTCACCAAGATTGTGGATGACACAAAAATAAGTGGAAAGGCAAGTGGCGAGAATGACATAAGGAATCTGCAAAGAGACATAGATTAAATGATTGGGCAAAAATATGGAAGATTGAATATAATATGGGAAAAAGTGAGGTGATGCACTTTGGCAGGAGGAATATAAGAGTTGAATATTATTTAAATGGGGAAAGTCTGCAGAAAGCTGCAGCATAGAGGGATTTGGGGAATCTCACACATGAATTATAAAAAAGCCAGCAAAGTTCAGCAGATAATATGGAAAGCAAATAGACACACGAACGGGAGGCGAATAGAGAGATAAAAACCACGTATGGGGTATAAGTAGTGGGACTAAATAAGGATTAGGAATCTTAGTGGGTCAAAGGCCTGTTCCTGTTCCATATTATTCTTTGTTCTTTGTAGAACATTGACCTTTATTTCGAAGGGAAAGGAATATCAAAATAGAGAAGACTCGCTAAATAAATACAAGATACTAATCAGACCACAGCTCGAATACTGTGAAAAGTTTTGGTCCGTTTATCTAAGGAAACACATACTGCTATTGGAGGCAGTCCCAAGAAGATTAACTAGGTTGACCTGTGTATGGAGCAATTTTCTTATGAGGATAAGTTGAGTAGATCGGGCTTGTATGCATTGGAGTTTAGCAGAATGACAGACCTTATTGAAACAAAAATGATTCTTAGGGGGCTCGTTTCCCATCATAGGTGACTTAAGGACTAGAGAGCTTAATCTTAGAGTTTGGAGATGGAGATCTCCAAATTTAAGATGGAGATTAAGAAGAATTTCTTCTCTCAGAGCGTAGTGACTCAGTGGAATTGTTTACCAAGAGCTGTTGGGGCAGGCCCATTAAGTACAGTCAAGGTTGAGTTAGATAGATACTTAATCAGTATGGGATTCAAGGGTTATGGAGATAAGGCAGAAAACGTAGACGTAAGGATTATCAGATCAGTGACGATCTCAACAAATGGTAGAGGAGACTCCATCAGCCTAATTTTATTTCTACATTTTATGGTCTTATAGACTGTTGTGGATCAAGAAGGCATCTCACCATCACCTTCTCATGGCAACTAGAGATGAGCAATAAATGCTGGCCCAGCTCACAATTCCTACAGCCCACGAATGAATTTTAAAAACCTAGACAATAAGCATCTCCATCAAGAAAGACTCAAATTTCCTCTTGACATTTAGTGACATTGCTGATGCTGAATTCCCCCACAATCCACATGTTGTAGATTACCACTGACCAGAAACTGAACTGAACCACAAGGAAAGATCAGAGGTTGGGAAATCTATGGCAAGAAACTCATTTCCTTCAGCTCAAAGTCTGTCCATTACCACAGGAGAAGAGTGTGATGGAGGATTTTTCATTTGCCTGAGTAAGCATGGCTTCAAAAAACACTAAAGAAGCTCAACATCATCCAGGATAAGACAGCCATGCTAACAAGGTGTGGAGCTGGATGAACACAGCAGGCCAAGCAGCATGATAGGAGCAGGAAAGCTTGACGTTTCGGGCCTAGACCCTTCATCAGAAAATCTGCAGTACCTGTTATCTCTCTCCAAGACAGCCATGTGACTGGAATACCATTCACCTCCACAAACATTCAGTCCTTCAGCCACCGCTACCAAGAGCGGCAGATACATCATAGTCATAGCGTTATACAGCAGTCTAACTTCGGTCCAACTTTCTGCGCCAACTAAGCATCCCAATGTGATCTAGTCCCATTTGCCAGCATTTGCCCCCACCCCTCTCAACCCTTTCTATTCATGTACCTATCCAGATGTCTTTTAAATCATATAAGTATACCCATTTCCACCATGTCCTCTGGCAGCTCGTTCCATACACGCACCACCCTCTGTGTGAAAAGGTCCCTCTTAAATATTTCTTCTCTCACTTTAAACGTATGCCCTCTAGTTTTGGACTCTCCTACACTGGAACAATATCACCCATAAACTCCCATCCACGCCACATAATAGCCTGACTTGGAACTGTATTCTTACACTATTATTGTGATTGTGTTAAGGTCCTGGAACCTCCTTCCAAACAGCACTGTGCACACTTGCACTGTGTGACTGCAGCAGTTGAAGAAGACCGCTCACCATCACTTTCTCACAGCCAGTTAAGGATGAGCAGCAAATGATAGTAGTGCCAGTGATGCCCACATCCCATAAAAGAATAAAAGAAATCTCCAGTGGAATGACAGCTAATAGGTTCAACAAAACGCTCTTAAAATTGAGAGGGGTTTAGTAGCATGGATAGGGACAGTACTTTGTCTAGTTGGGAAGTCAGTGAAGAACTGTCATTAATTGCCGGCCGGAGAAATTTCCTTCAGTGGAGCATGGAATCTTTACCCACAGAGAACAGTTAAAAGAGATTATCTTTTTACAGATAAACTTTTGAAGCAATTGAAGGTACAAGACAATGTAGAGAGGAAGACCAACACAATACAGTTAGTATAGAGAGATAGTAGGAGATGCTGGAGAATCTGAGACAACAAGGTGTAGAGCTGGATGAACACAACAGGCCAAGCAGCATCGGAGGAGCAGGAATTTCTGAAGAAGGGTCTAGGCCCGAAACATCAGCTTTCCTGCTCCTGTGATGCTGCTTGGCCTGCTGTGTTCATCCAGCTCCACACCTAGTTATCATAGTTGGTATTGAGTTGATCTATTCAATAATTAACAGATTAGCCAAACTCCATGGCCTCCTCCTGTTATAGTTCCCCTCTGCCAGCTTCAAACAAGGGCTGAAGCGTGATGCCACTATATCACCTAGCTTCCTGCAGTAGTATCTAAGAACCCTTGTAGTGCAGTGGCTGTGTCCCTCCCTCTAAACGGGTTCAAGATCCATCTGCTCCAGAAGTATGTCATAACTTGTTTGAACAAGTTGGTTAAAATATCTACAACGTATGCCATGACTACCATGCACCACTGCTGAAAATGGGGAACCTGAGCTTTTTGGTGCAAAATGATCAACTTCACAAGAAGTTAAATTATGAGCAGTAACAGACATAAAATTAAGAATTCAAAAAATATCGTGAGGATCAACAATTGAATAAAAATGTCAATTCAAACGGCGTAAAGGGCCCTGCCACCACAAGGCCAGGTAGAAGTCCACGTTTACCTTTGGTCCCCAAGCTGCGTGACGAAGACGTTTCTTTTGGGATTTTTTAAGTGAAGCGAATAGCGGCGATAGTCTGTCAGGCTGGGCAGTTTGCCGTCGTCCATCCTTCCTCAAAAAACCCCTCCCCCGCTGCAGAAATGTTTGAGGAAACTGCCTGAGGCGAGAGAGAGAAAAGCGCCCACGGTTGTTGTGGCTGGTGCAAATAAAATCCTGGCAAAAACAAAACCGGGAATAACCCGTTGCCTGCGAAACTATCTCTTTGCAAATTGCAAGTTCGGTTGCAGGCCGCTTCCTGAAGCAGCTCCGGAATCATGTGACAGGGAGAAGCAAAAACATTACACCGTCTCTATGGGAACCACCCGGAGACTGGGAAGAAGCCGAACAAGATCATCCTTGAGCTCGATCCAACATCAACACCAAAGCATTCCAACATTTCCATTTCGGAGTTTCTCTATTCTCTAGATTTTCAAACCGTCTCCTTTTCCCCAGCAGCTGGGATAGAATTCCAGTGGTGTTCCCTCACCCATCGACTTTAACACCCTACCCCAGCAAGGATGGACAGCATCCCAAGATTGCCTTGGACGCTGGAGTCTCCAGAAGGTACAGGCTCACTCCCCAATCAGCCCAGCCAGGAGACCACAGAGGTTAGGAAAGAAATGTTTTTTTTGTTTAAAGACTTTGACTAGTTGTCTAAATATCAGGTAAGAGGATGAACATGCTGTTTCACCCACAGTTAACTAAACTAGGCGACTGGAAGCAGCAGGGAACCTTCAGGTATTTGTATAACTCAGAGATCTCAATTTTACCTCAATTGCATGCTTTACCATATGTTAATTTTCTGTGTTAATGTTGGACGACAGGCAAATCCCTCTGAACATCAATTGGGCCCAGATATTCCAATGGCCATGTTGTCTTGGAGCAGCACAGATTGGAGTTGGGTGTTGACATTTTGTGGAATTGCCAACACAGCTGCCACCATGGGAATTGTCCAGGCTATCCAAAATTCTCTAAGGCAATTCCCACGCATTTGCAACTCTACAGGAAAGCTCCTTAAATTTGGAGAATTTGGTGGATTCCAACTGACTTAAGCTTAATAGTTACACAGGAAAGATGAGACGATCAAAAGCCGCCTGGGTAAGTCTTAAAGTGAGCTCCTGACTCACTACTGAACATACCGAAGTGCACCCCCCATCCCCTGACACCACTGACCCAACATCACCACCGATCTAACCTCGGACCTGATTCTGCATCCCCGACCCCCAACTCTCCCTACCAAACCAGACATTTTGTAAACCAAGCTGCACCTTCATCTCCATATAAGTGTTTATTTCCCTTTACTTTGGTAATTCTTATGAACTATCCTAATGAGTGCGAGATGTAATGCTTCAATAAAGTATGTATTTTTTCACCAATATTCAAGTTCTATCAATTATTACTCTTCCCTTTTATATATTATAGAAGCTTTCACAGTTAGTTTTGTTATTGCTGTAGTTTACTTTCAACTTCACTTGTTTCCAATTTAATCAATAAAAATTATTTACAGGTATTGGAACTCTCCTAATTCTTGGAAATACTATGAGCCGCTTTATAGCATGACCCTTGACCTTTATAGTTGGCCACAGGTGGATTGCATTTCACATGGAGTTTTTCTTTATTAACAGAATATATGTTGCTTGAGAGTTATGATTATTTATTTAAATGTTTATCATTATTTTCCCACTGTCATGCCTTTCAACATAACTTCCCTACCTATCTTAGCTAGCTTGCTAACTCTTATATAGAATCCCTACAGTGCCGATAGAGGCCCTTCGGCCCACCAAATCTGCACCAACCCTCCAAAAACCATCCTACCCATGCCCATTCTATCCTTGTATTTACCATGGCTAATCCACCTAGTCTGCACATCCCTGGACATGACTGGGAAATTTAGCACAGCCAACCCACCTAACTTGCACATCTTTGGACTGTGGGAGGAAACTGGAGCACCTGGAAGAAATCCATGCAGACATGGGGAGAACATGGAAACTCCACATAAATGGTGCACACCCCAGGCTAGAATCGAATGCAGGTCCCTGGTGCTGTGAGACAGCAATGCCAACCACTGTGCGACCCCTATCATATCTCTGTCATTAGCAGAGACATCCTCTAGTTTTAGATCAGATCACACTTGAACTCAATGTTGAATTCATCACATCACGATCATTCTTTCCTAAATGATGCCTTATCATGAAATTATTGATTAACTCGATGTAATCACACAGGATGAAATCTAAAATAGCCTGAAATTTTAAAAAAATGCTGGAAACACTCAGCAAGTTGTGGCAGCATCCAAGGAGAGAGAAACAGTTAATGTTTCAGATCTGCGACCTTTCGTCAGAACTGGGGAAAGTTAAAAATGCTTTCAACAAATGAGAGGTGAAAGAGGACAAAAGGAAGATATATATAGGGTGGAAGATTGGAGGAATTGAGAAACATAGTAGTTAGCCCTAATAAGGTGTGGAGCTGGAGGAACATAGGAGGTCAGGCAGCATCAGAGCAGCAGGAAAGCTGACGTTTTGGGTCCGGACCCTTCTTCGGAAATGGGGGAGGGGAAGGAGGCTCTGAAATAAATAGAGAGAGAGGGGGAGGCGGTGATAGAAGGTGGATAGTGGAGCAGATAGGTGGAGAGAAGACGGACAGGTCAAGGAGGCGGGCATGATGCTAGTAATGGAGACCGCTTTGTGCAGCACCTACGCTCGGTTCGCGACAAACACCTCCCAGTCGCGAACCACTTCAACTCCCTCTCCCACTCCCTGGACGACATGTCCATCCTGGGCTTCCTCCAGTGCTACAACGATGTCGCCTGAAAACTGGAGGAACAGCACCTCATATTCCGCTTGGGAACCCTACAACTCAATGGTCTCAATGTGGACTTTACAAGCTTCAAAATCTCTCCACCCCCGACCTCATCCCATGACCAGCACCCGTCTACTTGATCTGTGCGTCTTCTCTCCCACCTACCCGCCCCTCCCTCCTCACTAACCAACCTCCATCCCAACTCCCTACCTACACTCACCTTTACTAGCTTCATCCCCGCCTCCTCAACCTGTCCGTCTTCTCTCAACCTGTCCGTCTTCTCTCGACCTATCTGCTCCACTATCCACCTTCTATCACCGCCTCCTCTCTCTCTATTTATTTCAGAGCCCCCTTCCCTCCCCCATTTCTGAAGAAGGGTCCAGACCCAAAATGTCAGCTTTCCTGCTCCTCTGATGCTGCCTGGCCTGCTGTGTTCATCCAGGTCCACACCTTGTTATCTCAGACCCTAGCATCAGCAGTTCCTACTATCTCATAGTAGTTAGCTTTCTAAAGTCAAAGGGAATGTGATGAAGCAAGAAAAGAAATGACAAAGTAGAGATGTGCATGCAGTAAGTTTGCTGCTGTCTGAAAGCAAATATCAATGAAAAACTAAATCATGCAAAGAAAAGGGATCAAAATTAGAGGACAACATTTACGGTAAGAAGGTAAAAGCACATGGGATCCAGGATAACTTGGCAAGATGAATCCAAAATTGGCTTTGAGGTAGGAAACAGAGGGCAGTGGTAGAAGGGTGATTGGATGCAGGTGACCAATGGTATACCACAGGGTTCAGTGCTGGGTCCCATATTGTTCATAATATATATAAATGAAATAGATGAGAATATACAGGGGGATGAATAATAAGTTTGCAGATGACACAAAGATTGGCCAGGTAGTAAGGAAGAATGTCTTAGGTTACAGGAAGATATAGACAGGTTGATCAGATGGACAGATCAGTGGCAGATAGGATTTAGCCCTGAAAATGCGTTTTGGAAGAAATAACTAGACAAGGAAGTAGTCAATGAATGGCAGGACACTAGTAAGCTCAGAGGAACAGAGGGATCTTGGGATGCTGGTCCACTTGTCCACAGGTCCCTGAAGACAGCAGGGCAGATTAATAGGGTAGTTTAGGAGGCAAATGAGACATTTGGCTTTATCACTTGTGGCACAGATTAACAGTGAGATTATATTGGAGCTGCACAAAACTTTGTTTAAGCCACAGCTGGAGCATTGTGTGCAGTTCTGGTTGCCACACTGCAGGAAATTGCAACGGAGGGGATACAGAGGAGATTCACCAGGATGTTTAACTATGAAGTGAGACTGGAAAGGCCGAGGTTGTGTTCTTTAGAGCAAAGAAGTCTGTGAGGAGGGACCTGATTGAAGAGTACATGATTACAATGGGCATAGACAATTTGGAGAGGAAGTAGCTGTTCTCTTTAGTTGAAGGGTCAATAACGAAGGAGCACAATTTTAAGATGAAGGGCAGGAGGTTTAGAGGAGATTTGAGGAAAATATGTTCACCCAGGGGTGATGGGAATCTGGAACGCATTACTTGGGAGGGTAACAGAGGCAGAAAAACTCACAACCTTTAAAAGGTACAAGGAAGAGCACTTGAAACTTTATAACGTTCAAGACTATGGGCCAAGTGCTGGAAAGTGGGATTAGTGTAGCTAGCTTGATACAGACTTTCGGAGATGGCTAGAATTGCAGATGCTGGAGTCAGAATCAATACAGCGTGGAGCAGGACTCTGATGAAGCATCCTGACCTGAAACATTGACTTTTCAATTCCTCTGATGCTGCTTGACCTGCTGTGTTCTTCCAGCTCCACACTGTATTGGTACAGAGTTTATAGGTTGAGGGGCCTCTTCTGTGCTGTATGACTGTAACTCTAAAGTATTGGAGAAACTCAGCAGACCTGATAGAATCTGTGGAGAGAGAAACACAGTTAACATTTCAAGTCCAATGAGACTTCTTAAAATCTCACACTTAAGTTTAACTTTTTACCATATTTATTTGATTTTTTTCCCTGTTCACTTAAGCACTGTTAGAACTAAACTCTTTGTCCCTTCTTATCACACTCTGCTTATCTTTTAGCAAATCATCATATTGCTCTTCGGCTTTGACTTTTCTCTTTATGTTGATAAATTCCCTTTCACCTAAGTATTGTCCTTTAATTATGTATCACTGAATTCCTGACCCAGCCATTTCAAACATTATTTAAACAGATCTTCTTATAGTTTGTTAGTTTTCCAATCATAAAGGATTTGAAACTGCAACTATCAGTTGTTAACTGTTAAGAGCTTCTGACATGTCAGTTGTTTCTTGATTGGGGTTCTTCTAAAAGATAAAGGAGAAAGAGTAGCAGAAAATTGGGAACATTGCAACTGAAGTAAAATTAAGTAGGAACCATTGTTGGATGAATCCTTGTTGACTTTAAATGACAGTGTAAAAAGCAATATTTTAATGGTTTGTACACCAGTTGAACAATTGTCCTCGATGGAAATGAAAATTAGAAGAAGAGTTTAACAGGTGGCCAAGCTCATAATGCATGCTTTATAATTCAAAATCATTTACCATAGTGTAATCTTTCTGGGGAAAAACAGTAAATCACAGCTATTAACAAATCGATTCTCAGGCAGTTCCATTTTGTTGAGGATTGACCATAACAAAACATAAACAGATATCAAAACTTCAAGTAATTGTAATATCAAATCACAACCAGTTACTAGAGTGTCACTATTCTGGAACCTGACAATGACAAGCCATAACCGAATATTAGTAGTACTGTATTAGATTAAAATTTTTGGTTAGAGTGTAACTGCCAATTTGAGACTAGTGGCTGTCGTAATGATTTCCAACTTTGCAGTGCCCACTTTACACCATTCAGATAGATCTGCCTATTTCTGAGTGAGTATTAACATTTGATCTCACTGGAGTAGCAAGTTTGCTTAAATTTTAAACTTGGTTTGATGACAGACTGAATTTGTACTTAGGTCAGCCAGTTTTGTCCCACGTGCTTTACCAGAGCCTCCAGCAGAGAATCTCACATGTCTTCTCTCTGGAGTCAGATCAGAAACTGACAATGTTGATATTCCCTCACTTTTGCATTCCTGCCAGATGGAAACCTTGGCATGAATGCAAAGGTAGCACCCTTAGTCATCTGAAAATGGTGTTTTGTACAACATTTCCCCTGGTGATATTCAGAGGTGTTTCTTGAATTCATGTCTACTCTTGGAAAGTGATCAATAATTTGCAAAATACTGAAGCCATGAATCATGTAGTGTATTCTGTGCTCTAAATTTAGAATCCCATTGCTCAGCCTAGAAGCAATCAGGCACTTAACAGATAAATATATTGCGTCAGATAAAGCCTGTGGACAAAAACTTTTAACCTAAAATTTATATATTCACAGGCTTCCTAAAATCCTGCACGTTGCTTTCAACAGCTTGCTGAGTGCCACACACCTTGTCAAGAAATGTAGTAGGAGACCATTCTTAATCATAAAACTTGACCTTTGCTCTCAAATTAAAGTAACTAAAATAGTCATGACCATCAATTGAAACCCGAAGTAGAGTATGATGTAAGTAACATAAGGGAAATCTCATCAAATGAAGATATTATCCTTGAGAAAGATAATTTATTTTGAAGAGTAAACTGTCAGAATTATAATTCTTAATGTAAATGTGCAAAAAACAATAACAATTTAGTGTAGTAAACTGTCTAAGGACTCATTACTGGAGGGTAATCAGACAGAATTTGACACAAAAACTAAATGAGATGACATTAGAACAAATGATTAAAACCTTGGACAAATAATTTTAATGAGAATGTTAAAAGAGAGGAGAAAACTTGAGAGGCAGAAGGAAGTTATAGGAAGGATATTATTAAGCTGCAGACAGTTCAGAAGAGATTTACTTGCTGGGCATGGAAGGTTTGAGTTATAAAGAAAGACTGGATAGGCTGGAACTTTTATCACTGGAGCATAGAATGTTGAGAAATGACCTTATAAACGTTTATAAAATCATGAGGGGTATAGATAGGGTTAATGGTAGTTGTCTTTACCTTAGGATGAGGGATTTCAAGACCAGGAAAGCACATTTTTAAGGTGAGAGGAGAGAGATTTAAAAAAGACATGAGGGGCAATTTATTTACACAGAGGGTGCTTCACATGTAGAGTGAAGAAGTGGTGGATGTGGGCACAATTACAACATTTAGTTGTAAGTACATGAATAGGAAAGGTTGGGAGGGATAAGAGGTAGGAGCAGGCAGGTGGGACTAGTTTAGTTCGAGATTATGTTTGGTATAGACTGGTTGGACTGAAGGGTCTGTTTCTGTGTTGTATGACTCTATGACTCTATCATTACCTTAAAGGAGAAAAGGGAGGTCACATGGAGAGGTGCCAGGAAGGAATTTCCAGAGCTGATCACCCAGGCGATTAAAGACTCAGTCACCAATGATGGAGGAATTAAGAGTGTGCATGTTTAAAAGGCTAGAATTAGATGGCTGCTGGTATTTTGGAATGTTGTCTGGCTGAGATTTCAGATATTTAGAGAGACAAGGTCATGGAGGGATTTGAATTCATGGGCAATGATTTTAAAATCAAGTCATGGCTTGTGCAGGAGTCAATGTAGGCCACTGAGTACAGCAGCAATGAGGTAAATGGGACTTGGTGCGAGTTAAGACATGGGCAGCAAATTTTGGCTGACCCCAATTTTCTAGAAGGTAGAAGTGGGAGACTAACCAGGGGGACATTTTAGTTGGCAAGTCTGGAGGTAGCCAAGGTGTGAATGAAGGTTTCAACAGCAGCTGAGCTGAAACAGCAGCAAAGTTGGAAAATTTTACAGAAGTGGAAATAAGTAGTCTTGCGATGGTGGAAATATGTGCTCAGAAGCTAATTTGGGGGTCAAGCATGTTTAAGAACAAGCCAGCTTAGACTCAGACTGTCAGCAAGCAGAGAGCTGGAGTCGGTAGCTTGTGAACAGACTGTCTAGCGGGGACCGAAAACAATGGCTTCAAATTTCTTAATATTTAGGAAAGGCAGAATGCAGGGACAGGACATATTTGGATGATGTTGCCACAGGGCCACATATTGATGAACGACAGGAGCCAAATATTGATCCTTGGAAAGGTGTCCACTGGTAAGAGTTTGACAACAGGAATAGCAACAATTTGAGAGATTCTCTGGTTGCCATGGGTAGAAATAGAAGCACCTAAGTAAGCAACAGAGAAGCAGCACTGGAGCCCTATGGTGTTTTGAAGCATGTCACGAGCAGTAAACAGGTCGAGAACGATGAGGATAGTTCAGCACAGTTAAATATACTTTCCAGTCACACTCCAGCTGGTTGATACACTACCATAGTTCATCTGTTATGATTGGTCATGCACTGATACAAAAATAGAGCTACTTCAATGCCCTCTATTCTTGCATAAAGGGCAGGCAGAGAGGAGGCGGACTAGACTGGAGGGAATCGGGACTGCTAAAAAAGCTCAAAGAACGTCTCCGGATAGGCTTTAAACTAAAAGATCAAACAGGGACGTTAAACTGTGGATTGCAAAGAAGCCCCGCGACAGGATAAACGGTAATTTACCTTTGCAACCGTGTGCGCTGCCTTTGCAAACAGAAACGGCAAAGTTAAGAGTCTCAGAAAAATGCAAAGAAAAATAACAAGGCTGCTTAAAATCTCGGCTTATGCATTGTTCACTAAAACAAGACGCCTTAATTCTATCGAGATGGCCTACACCAATTCCCTCTGCGAAAATAATCATTTGAGCCGACTTGTGTGACAGTGCAGATAACATCCAAAAATTAACGGTGAAAGTACCAGGTTTCTTACATCTCTTATAGGAGGAAGCTTGTACTTTCACACGGTTCAGAAAGCTGCACATATCTCAGTGCCTACATGGACATACACCCAGGGGTCAGAGGCCAAGCTCGACAGTTTGGAACTCCGGGGGGCTCAAAGGATATTTCAGTTAAATTCTAGGCATTTATGTGTATGTGTGTTCGGATGCTGCCGTATGCATTCTGCTCTAATATATGCTGTAATATTGATATGGAGATGTCGGTGTTGGGACTCGGGTAGACAAAGTCAGAGGTCACTGGATACCAGGTTATAGTCCGATAGGTTTATTTGAAATCACAAGCTTGTGATTTCAAATGAACCTGTTGGACTATAATCTGGTGTCGTGTAACCTCTGACCAACATTATTGCCAGAATCGAGCACTCAGTCAGTACTAACATATTGTTTATAACAGCTTTCTGGGGAGTTCGACAAACTTGTTTACCCTCTGCGTTCCTGTTGCGCAATGCAAACATCGTCAGCAGTTTGAAACCTGAAGCAAGATGAACTGTACAAACTCGATAAACTACTTCAGGAAAAGCTGCTAGTCGAGGCTTTTGTTTAGAAGAGATCTCTGTGTGTTTGTGTGTGTTTCTGATTGGGCTCCAGTCACCGGGTTTATCCTTCTCCCCATGTTGGATTGGGGTGTAACATTTTACAATCTTTCCCTTGTCTGGCACTAGATGTAAAGGGATCAGAAGATTGTGACCAGACCCTTCGTCTCTTCCCTTCGCTTCCCTTAGCAACCTCAGATACATCTGAACCGCTGATTTTTCTATTTCAATCACTGGCAACCATTAAATTCCCGCTTTATTTCGATCCTGCCCATTTTCTCAATGTTTCTCTCATCACAGCAACGTCGGTACCGCCCTTTTCTCTTTGATCAGACGGACACAAAGTACATCGTTGGTACAAACAAAAACGAATTGCTGAGGAAACTCAGCAGGTCTGGCAGCATCCATGTAGAGAGAAAAGGACTCAACGTTTCGAGTCCAGCGACCCCATTCCTGCAAATTCTGATTTTGTTTCAGATCGCCAGCATTCGCAGCTCTTTGTTTTATTTACTTATTTAGTACCTCGGAAATGCCCTGGGAAAAATTCACAAGAAAAGTTTATTTTTGAGAGCACTGATGAAGAGTCATCTAGACTCGAAACGTTAGCTTGCTCTCTCTGCAGCGATGCCGTCTAACTCGCTGTGATTTCCAGCATTTTTTGTTTTCAGTACAGATTCCAGCATCTATAGTAATTTGCTCCAACATTTCCTTTGCATACAATTATACACCAGATATTTCTTTAAATTCACAAAGAACAATCCTGGTGTTCTACCAACAAAACAAAAATGGATCCATCACTAGTTTCACGTTTAGCCTGAAAGGCAGAATTCCTGTTTCATTCGTTGCAAGCATATCTCTCTGTAAGAATCTCAGAACATCCGCCTAAATTGTATGATTGGTGAAAGAGCTTGGCCTCTCGTTCGTTCCTTCAATTCCTCCTTCCACTCTAAATCTGATAGCCCACGTGTTAATTATGAACCAACCAGCTGCTGACAATTCAGGAATTCCTCCCAGGAGCACAGCTGTTTAGTTGGCAGGGCTGTTGAGTCCATGACTTTGCAAGATTGAGGCATTTAGAATTGAATATCTAAACTAGCTTGAGGACAAAATAACGCTTCTGTTTTATGTAGTTTATGGATCACATTTGTTGTGAGAAATTAAAGTTTATCCATCTCTGCATAATTCTGATGAATTGGGAACAAAAGTTCCTTTCTTTCATCGCTATAAGAGCCAAAGAGTCCATCTGTTCAGAGAATTAAAAACTGTAACTGTACGTGCTGCATTTCAAAACATGCAAATGTCTCGCATGCTGACATGGTTTTAACTTTCTACTTTACCTTAAAATGCTTTTCTGTGTCACAGTTTATTGGGAGGCAATGATGAGACTATAGACCATGAAGCCATAAGACATTGGAGCAGAAGTAGGCAGTAAATAGTATCTGTTAATATAACATTGCAGATGCATGAACAAATTCAAGACTGACTTCTTTCAAGGGCCTGAACCTTGAATCCCAGAATTAGGTCCTTCCTCACGCCCAGTGGTTGCAAGGTTCCATCTGAGAGAGCTATTAATAACCCACAGTATGGCTTTTAAATACATGAATGGATCCTGTAAATTCCTGTTCTTACCAGGGCCTAGTCTGAGTACTAGAATACTGTGAACAGTTTTCACCCCCTTATCTAAGGAAAGATTGGATGAAATTCAGAAGAAGGTTCATTAGTTGGAGAGATTTTCCTATGAGGAGATATTGAGTACATTGGGCCTGTAAACTTTGGAGTTCAAAAGAATGAGAGGCAACTTCATTGAAATGTATTAGATTCTTTGGGACTTGGTACAATAGATGTGGAGAGGATGTTTCTCCTTGGCGCGAGAGTTTAGGACCAGAGAGCAACATCTCAGAGTCAGGTGGCACCTATTTAAAATAGAGATGGGGAATCATTGAATCCCTACAGTGTGGAAGTAGGCCATTCAGCCCATTGAGCCCACACCAATCCTACAAAGAGTATCACACCCAGGCCCACCCCCCCACCCCCAGCTCTCATTTCTCATGGCTAATCCACCTTGCCTGCACATCTCTAGATACTACCAGGCAATTTATCAAGGCCAATCCACCCAACCTGCACATCTTTGGACTGTAGGAGGAAACCAGAGGAAACCCACGCAGACATGTAGAGAATGTGCAAACCCCACACATATAGTCACCCAAGGCTGGAATCGAACCCTGGGTCCCTGTTGCTGTGAGACAGCAGTGCTAGCCACTGAACGACTGTGCCACCCATAGAATATGTTCTCTCAGAGAATAAGAACATCTGTAACCATTTACTACGGAGAACTGTTGAGGGTGGGTCATTAAGAATATTCAAAAATGAGGTAGATTTTTAATCAGTAAGACAATCAAAGGTTATGAGGAAAAGACAGGAAAGTGAAGGTGAAGATTACTAGATCAGCCACAATCTTATTCAATTTTGGAAAAGATGTGGTGGGTCAAAAGGCCTACTTCTGCTCCAATGTCTTATGGCTTCATGGTCTATAGTCTCATCATTGCCCCCCAATAAACTGTGACACAGAAAAGCATTTGAAGGTAAAGTAGAAAGTGCAAACAATGTTATCTAAAGTTATACAAATCTCTTTCAATTTACATTAAAATAGGGTATCATATTCGGATCTAGTTAAACTTATGTAATATTTGAGCAAAAATACATTAAGTTTTCCTTGTTAAAGTTAATTTAGAGATGGTACACATAATGATAACATGAGATGGCCATTACTGATCAAAGTAGATTCACTGTCTACCAAGAGAGAAGCCACAGTCAAAATATGCATATTAGTTCATTGAGAAATAAGATATTACACTGTCATCATCAATTCAGTATTTTTAAACATAAAATATACCCATCACCAAATTCATGATGACCAAAAAAATCTGTCTCCTGTCACTATTTTATATTAGCATTAAGTAGTCCATCTCTTTCTTTCAAGTAGAAATAAACATATGTCATCCCAAACATTGGTACTATCTTGTGTCAGCTTGACTGAGCTGCAACCAGTTTCGCATTGAATCAGAGGATCTTGGGTTCTAGTCTCTTTCCAAGATCTGAGAAAGTGACCTATGTGTGGTATCAGAATATTGTATTAATGAAGGTGATGACTTTTAGGTAAGGTGTTAAATGAAAGCTAGCTTTATTTCTTTGGACATATTTAATAGATTTAATAATACCAGTTAAAAAAATGGGAATTTGACTTTCATCCAAAAAGATATTAACTGGCTTATTACATCACCTATGGGACTTTGTGTACAAATTGACAGCTCTGTTTGCCTACATAACAAGAGTGAATACACTTGACTAATATTTGGCTATGGTTTATGATAAGAATATGAGGAATATGAATAAAGTTCTTTCTTTACAAATTTTGAGTTCCTTGAACTCTTCTAAAATTTTATGTTTTTTTTCTATTTGATAAGTTATCTGAATGTAAGAGCATGAGAAATTAAATAAAAGGCTCTACACACCTACTGTGTCATTAGGTAAGATTCTGGTTTATTCTCTACGTCAAGTTCTCTTTCTGTTGAATCTCCATATCTTTTGATTCACTTAGAGTCCAAGGAATCTTACCAAACTCATCTTAACTGAGCATCCACAACATTCTGAGGTAGTGACCTCCAAGCATTCACAACCATCTAAGTGTTGAGATTGCTTCTCATCTCAGGTCTGAGACTACGAATCAGTTCTATATGGCCAACCCAATATTCTGAAACAATGTCCCCTAGTCCTAAACACTTCAGCCATGGGAAAGAGCTTTTTAGCATCAACCCTGTCAAACTTTATCACAGTCTTAAAATGTTAGTTCATCTTTCATTCTTTGAAAGTTCAGAGTATTTCCTTGAATTTTGCTATTTGTCAAGATCAATATCAAAAGAATGCCATGGCCAGGAAAATGTGCAGTTAGCTGTTTAAATGATGAAGGATGTACAGTATCAAAGGAGTAAGTAACATTGGTATTCATATATTTCCCACTCTAAATGGAGTTTCAGAGTAAATGACAGGGATCAATGTCCTTTTGGAACTGTTGCCAATAATAGCACGTCACATTGTTGCTGAGGTTAATTTGAACACATAAACAGAGTAAGTTTACCCAGAGGACTGTGGCATCCCATAAATTATGTACTGTTACAGAGTGATAAACATGCCACAGTATATTGACCTCATTTCCTCTTAAACATATGATTAAATATGTCACTGCAAAAAAAGATTTCTTGTTCATGAGGCTATATTAAATATCCTCTCATTACCCGTATCTTCTAGTACCAAGATATTTTTCATCATTGACTGGTATCTTTTGAAATTGGTGCAGCGCTAAATTAGCCCTTAAGCACTCATTGTAAAACAATTAAATATACAAACTGTTTTTACCATTATAAACAAGTTCCTTATTTTGTTTTATTCAATTTCCCAATTTCCTAGTGCAACAAAAACTTATCTCTTTCTTATAAAACAGTGTCTGCATTCTGCCTGCTTTCTAATATGAATGGTATAATAAGCAGATGCACATAGACAATCTCCTTACAGGAAAATGACGTGAAGTAGTTTCTAATAGGTGCTACGCTCTCTGGATTCTGATAAAATAGTAGATATTGTGGCTGACAATAAAAATTTACATTTAAATTGTGCATTTAATTGTGATCATGATTGGTTATGATCATGACTTTGAATTGATTACATGATTGTAATCAAACAAAAAAAAACCTTGAAAGGGGATATTGGGATAGGTGACTTAAAACTTGGATAAGTGGATAGATTTTAAGCAGGATCTTGAAGGTTTAGAGACATGGAGGTTTAAGGTGTCAGTCTCGAACTTAAAGCCAAAGGTTTGAAATCACAGCTGTCAATGGTAACATAAAGGGGATGGGTGATCCACAAAAGGCTAGAACTGGAGAAATTGAGTGTCTTCGAGATTTGCACAGAGGAAGTTATAAAGATAGTAGGGAATGTGGGCATTAACATTGGTGAACACTGAGATGAGTATTTTAAAATTAAAGTCTTGGCAGACCAGGGGTCAATTTAGGTCAATAAGCACAGGGATGATGAGTTAAGTGGATCTTACTAAATGTTAGGCTGTAGGTAGCAAAACTTTAGATAATTTCAAGTTTATAGAGGACAAGAAATGGGAGAATGGCAACATGTACATTGAGATAATTCAATTTGGAGATCACAAATACATGAAGCTGGGCCCTAGAGGAACATAAACTAAGATAGGATGAATATGGACATTGTCACTGGAGTCAAAGTCAGGGGTCATTATAATGGAGAGAATTTGGGCCTGAGGCTCAGCTCGGATTCATGTAGAAGACTGACATGTAAATAGTCTGATTCTTCCGGAGAGAGTGAGCAGGGCAAAGGATGGAATCTGCAGGGAGTAAATGAAGTTTATTACAAAGGATGAACATAATTGTTTCTGTGATTGGCAGAAACTGCAGCTTATAAAGAACTAGAGGATGGACAAGCAGTCTGACAACATAGGCACAACAAAGGGCTCCTGAGAAGTGGCACTGAGATAAGTTTGGTATCATGCTAATACATGTGTAACCTCATTTTTTTTTGGTTCATACGATGTTGCTGAGAGGCAATATCCAGACAAGAAATAGGAAGGTATCAAGGATTGATCCTTAATGGATGCCAGAGTTAACAATGCAAGGGATGAACTGTGATAATGTTGCAGGAACTTCTTCAGTTGTGATTGAATAACTAAGAGTGAAAAGGCAATTCTACCAAATTGGCCTTGATACCCAATGTATGCTATTGTAGCTGTGTACCATAGGCTAATAAAAAGCAAGCATGTACTATCAGACTTCTGGATAGCAAGAATCTAAGTCATAAATTGCTTCCTGTCATACGCAGTATTTTTTTTCAATAAAACTGTGCCTCTACTCTCCAAGTGATACATTTCCATGCATTATAGCACAGAAAGAATTTGAAATTAATCCAAATTCAAAGTTAATTGGTTGTGTCAGGTTTATTTATGGCAATCCATATCTTGCATCATACAGTTAATTAGGGATTTGCTTGTCTCTTTTTAATTGATACTGAACATGCAGAAAACACAACAGTCTCTATTGTGCCAGTTAACTTCCTTACCCTTTGGTTACGATGAAGGATAAAATGGTGACAATGGTGATTAGATATCTAATACATATATTAAGTTGTGGTGCAGTGGTTTCAGTGTCTGTGCTTTCCCAATGTCAGGGTGAAGTATGTGGCAATGGAGAAGATGCAACTGGCCAAGGCTCGTTCAACAGTACGTGCTATACCTGCAGCACCTCAACGAGAATAAAGACAGCAGATGCAGAGGAGCAGCATCAACTCTAAGCCACACATTGTCCTGACTTGCAAATATAATGTCAACACAGTCTTACCAGATTATGGGGTGGCTTTTTTATTAGAGAGGGACATGACTGGTGGTGGTTTAGCCTCAGGGTCACCACACCTCTGGCAAGGGGAGAGGTTGAGAATGTGAGTTCTTTATAGTAACCTCAACTGCTGTGGGAGTTGAAGCCATGCTGTTGGTATCCCACTGTATCAGAGACGAGTCATCTGACCAATTGGGTTAGAGGAACCCCCTAAACTTGCAAATGTATCACTGTTCTCTTACTAACATTGGGTCAAATTCTTGTAACTCCCTCCCTCACTACGTTGTGAGTGTAACAACTGCCATATGGACTGCAGTGATTCACAAGGGCACACCACCACCTTCTCAATGGCAGTTAGGAGGTGGGCAACATATATGTTGCTCTTGTCAGCAATGTCCACATCCCATGAACGAATTGTAAAACAAAAACTGGCTGCAATGAATTCGTGACAGCTAGTTAAACTCAACAAACATAATCGGATTCTCGCAGTTCCGGCGAGAGGAGGTGGAGGAGGTGTGCCACCATCATCATACAGCACCAGTACAATAGGAGACCATGAAACAATAGGAATAGCAATCTCTAACTGGTCACATCAAACAGATGTAAGAAATCTGAGAGCGGGCAACTCAGTACATCGTATATTCAGCAAACCACAATATACACATGCATCCACCAGGCACATTAGATCACGTTGATTTCTCTAGGACCTCCCAGATTTCTTTTTGCACAGAACTGCACATAAATGGCAAGGAATGCGACAGGAAAACTTGGCGAGCTTTTGAAAGTTTGTTGTGTATGTCTCCCTGCACAGCCCTCAGACGCGGCGGGAGGATGGCGACGGGAGTCACTTCCAGTCGCACGTTTGGCCAAGAGGAGTACAGTTTGTACAGCAGCCTCAGTGAGGAGGAACTCATCCAGATGGCGGTCGAACAAAGCCTTGAGACGCAATCTACCTCGGTACAGCCTCAAGGTCCGAGGGGCCAGACTCATCCCAGGAACCGAGCGCAGGCCCAGGTGACTAGCCGTGTGGTTCAGACCGCAGTCGCTCAAGCCTTTCCCAAGAACAGGTGGGTGTCCAGGTACAGAGCACTACGATTCGGGCTGACAGCAGCACACACACACACACATAGCTCTTTGACAGAAGAGGCTCAGGAGACCAGTTAATCCAACACTCGCCTGGCTCAGCTAGAAGCCCCAAGGGCCATGTTAGCAGGGACATGCCTCTCTGCCCAGATATCCCTGGAGCAATGTTGGTGCAGGCACGATTGTCCCAAGCAGGCAGGCAATGGATTTTTTTTTGTGTTTGAACGTGTGTGTGAATGTGTGCATTTAACTGGGCAACCATAGCCAGTGAAATCAATGGTAGCAGGCGAAAAACCTTGGCAGAACCTGTTAACACTCAAATATCTTCTGGTCAATCTCACGGGTCTTGCTAAAAAAAAACAAAAGAACCGCGGACGCTGTAAATCAGGAACAAAAACAGAGTTGCTGGAAAAGCTCAGCAACTCTGGCAGCATCTGTGGAGGAGAAAACAGAGTTAATGTTTCGGGTCCGGTGACCCTTCCTTAGAACTGAGATGCTGCCAGACCTGCTGAGCTTTTCCAGCAACTCTGTTTTTGTCACGGGTCTTGCTGTTGATCCGGTCCAATTCATCGTTCATCTGCTCATTGCGTTTGATGTGCAAATCAGGCTAGATCTCTAGACGAAATAGAGTACCATTTAACATTATTGGAAGACAACAGAGTATGTTATTTACGGGAAACTGCTTAAAACCCTAAGGGAAACGGGGATGAGGATGGGCTGGCAGCTAACAGGACACAGCTATCGCCAGTCTGGGAGAGGATATTGAGAGCATTGAGCAGGATAGCCCCATAGGCAGTTTCTTCTGTTGGCGACATTTCAAACCTGCAGTTAAATCCAGCCCACTGTGTGTGTGTGCGTGTGTGTGTGTGCGTGCGTGCTGGGGGTCTCCTCCGGCTATTCAAGGCTGGGACATTGCATTTAATCCAAACTGTGTTAGATTTTTGATAGAGAATGGGATCAAGAGTTATAGGGAGATGGGGGAGGGGAGAGGCACGAAAGAAGGGTGGAGTTGAGATCACAACCACATCAGTCCTGATTTTGTTTACCGGCAGAGGGGCCAAAGGGCCTATTCCTTGGTATTTCAGCTACAACTAATCTTTTGTTTCATCCGAACTAATCTTGTGTGGCATCTGCAAACCTCCTGACTCCCTTGCGGAGGGGCTCATTCAACCTATTAACTCCTCCTCTGGGAATACAAGATGTGTTGCCCTCCATCCATCCCATGCAGTCTGTCAGTGTTGTCTTTAATCTACGTCGTATGTCAGCCTTTCTGATTGACTAGTTTCCAACAGTTGCCCGGGTTTGATTTTTTTTAAAAGCCTGCTCTGGTCTCGCCGTTGTTTTATTTAAACAATACGTCATCCTAAGATGTCAACAACTACACAGCTGATACCGTAAGGGTGTGAAGTTACGTTTACCGAGTCCAGCAAAGATTGTATGGTTCTCGCGGTCCCCTTTACAATCCCTGTTAGAGCCGCTTGCTCTCTATTGTCTTATATGGTCAAATAGTCCCTCGGCATCTCCGAAGCCAAAAATAAACACGTGCACGAGTCGATTGGTGCCAGCTCCTCACATTTTGAGTTGGAAGAGCTGCGGGGAGAAAAAATGAGGGGCTTCTCTTACGCGGAATATTTTTCACTGTTTCATCCTCGCCGTTCTCTTAGGTCGCCTGTGACTAATTCTGCTCCGACCGCCAATCCCCCGAGAACAAATAGATTCGACGGGAGGCTGATTCGACCCCCCAAGCCAGTGGTGTAAGTGTGTCTTCAGATCCAGACCCGGGATTATTGAAAGGGGTCTGTCGGTGGGACAGGGGGAGGCATGTCCTTCCTAAAGGAAGTGAAAACTCCCCAAGAAGTAGGTTGATAAAAAGAATAACTGGGAGAATTTAAGAGAGATACAGCGATGGGAGGATAATGGATCATAAATTATTCCGGTTGATGAAAACGTATCAGTTAACAGCATTTTTTTTTGTAATGTGACAATTTACTTGCCTCGTGATTTGGACATTTGTTTGCAGGGCAGGCTTCTGAATCAATCTTTATCCAAATATTCCCATTCAATTGAATTATACAATAAAGAACACAGAGAAGGAATCTGCAGGATGACGTTAAAGTGAAGGACCCTTCACTTTAGCCCACGATTCAAATGTCAATAGAGAGAAAGAGAGATAACTGGCGGTTGAACTAACTCTCGGGTTTAAAGCTTATAGCCCCCGAGAGTGAGAGCGTGTAACGTTTATTTTCTCCAGTCAATGTTTTGCATTTGTCAATAAATGTGGAGGTGGAAAAGCCGAAACGTTGACTTTCCTGCATCTGCAATGCTGTCTGAGCGGCTGCGCTTTTCCAGCTCCACATTTATTAAGTCGAGCGTCCAGCGTCTGCGAAACCTGACTGTCTCCAACGTTTTTGCATTTGCCTGGTTTTGTTTTTACTTTGGGGCGGTGCCCCTGCGCTCACTGCACTTGCTGTGACACCCAGTGATGACCTGACCCTGAATGACATTATTCAAACAGGGGCAAGAGCTGGGCTGGCAGCACCCCTCACCTATTCGGCGCAAGGATCTTTAGACGTGCCCGCTATTAAATAGAGGGAATACATCGTGGCTGTCCTAGCCAATTATTCCACTTCCCAAGGGACACGCATTATTTATCTCAGCGTGGAGGCGTTATCGGGGGATCAATATTTCAAGATTGATTAGGTCTCTCCAAACTGTTTGGCATCTTTTGTTTAAGGTGGATGAACAAGTTTAAAGGCTGCTGTTGCAGTGGATATTACATCCTTTCTGCTCTTCATCCAGGGAGCCCGATCCTGTTGTTATTGCGATAAAGAATGGTGATGAAGAAACCTTGTCAAATATGATTAAAGCTGGGAAAGTGCTTTCTGTGCCAAACTCGGACGGCTGGATCCCTCTGCATGAAGCAGCTTTCTATAACAAACCCGGCTGTGTGAAATTGTTGCTTCGAGGTCAGTGAGTGAGCGGATAGCCTTATACTGTACATGATAAGAGATTAAACTGCATGTCGTGTATCTCTATAGTTCTATGGTGAACTGAAGGGCTACCCAGTTTAGGGGAAATGACATGGACTGTGAAGGAACTGAAGAACAGCACTAATGCACTGGTGCACTTTCCAGGACATTACGTTTTCTCAAGATTTCCAAAAGATATAGGCCTTGTATCGTGCAGACGGGAAGAACATGATTGCCCCGGAGAGGCTGCAGAAGAGATTTATCAGGATGTCGCCTGGGCAGAGGAGCTTTTGTTATGAAAAGGGATTGGATAGGCTGGGGTTGTTTTCCTTAGAGGAGACTGAGGAGTGACATGATTGAGATGTATGAGTGGTAGAGATAGGGTAGACAGGAAGGAACATTTCCCCATAGTAGAAGAATCAATTACTGGGACACAGATTTAAGGTAAGGGAGAGAAGTTTTGGAGGGGATCTGAGGAAAATATTTTTCACCTAGAAGGCGGTGGGAATCTGGAACTCACTGCCTTTAAGGGTGGTAGAGGGACAACCCCTCATAACATTTAAAAAGTATTTAGACCTGCAATGCCACGACATACAAAGGTTTGGGCGAAGTGCTAGAGTAGCTAGACAGTTTTTGACTGGCACAGACTTGATGGGCTGAAGGGCCCTTTTCTTTGCTGTAGACATATTAGTTGAATAAATTGATTGATTGATTAACTGATCAAACTTTTCGGTGAGTCAGACCTATCAATAGCGGTAACTATAGGCCGATTAGCCTAACACCTATTGTTGGAAAAGTATTAGAATCAATTATTAAGGAAGTAATAGCAGAATGTTTGGAAAATCTAATCTAATCAAGTTGAGTTAGCATGGCTTCATGAAAGGGATATCGTGTCTGACAAATGTTTTAGAGTTTTTTGAGGACTTCTCAACCAGAGTGGTTAGAGGGGAAACAGTAGATGTGTTGTAACTGGATTTCCAGACCGTGTTTGACAAGTCACCTCACAAAAGGTTAAGAGTAAGATGAGAGCCCAAGGTGCTGGAGGTAGTATATTGGGATGGAGGATTCACTGATGAGCTAGAAACAGTGTGTAGGGATAATGGGTTCTTTTTCAGGTTAGCAACATATAATCAGTGGGGTTCTATGCTGGCACCACAACTGTTTCCAAAATATATTAATGACTTGGAAGAATGAAGTGAATGTATTGTAGCTAAGTTTGCAGTCAACACAAAAACAGATGAAAAAGCTGGTTGTGAGAGGCATACAAACAGTTTACAAAGAGATGTTGATAGGTTAAGTAAGTGGGCAAAAAGTTGGCAAATGGAGCATGAGTGAAGTTATTTATTTTGGTAAGGAGAACAAAAGAACAGAGTCTTATTTAAATGGAGGAAATCTGCAGAAAGCTGCAACACAAAGAGTCTGAGGTGGTCAGGCAGGCTAATGGAATATTGGCCCTTATTTCAAGGAGATTGGAGTATAAGAGTAGGGAATTCTTACTGCAGCTATACAAAGTTCTAGTGAGACCACATATGGAGTACTGTGAATAATTTTGTTCCTATTATTTAAGGAAACATGTCATTTCATTGGAGGCAATTCAAAGAAGGTTCATTATGATGATCCTTGGTATGGAGCAATTGTCTTATGAGCAAAGGATTAACAGGTTGAGACTCCACTGACTGGAGTTTAGAAGATTGAGAGCTGATTTCATTGAAACATATAGGCTTGACAGTGCAAATGCTGAGAGGATGTTTCCTCTCATGGGAGAGTTTAGCACCAGAGGGTACAGTCTCAGAATAAAGGGGCTGCCATTTTAAGACTGAGAGGAGGAGGAATTTCTTCTCCTAGAGAGTTGTGAGTGTTTGGAACTCCTTGACACAGCAAGCTGTGGAGGCCGAGTCACTTTGTATATTTAATACTGAGACAGATAGATTTTGATTAGTAGGGGAAAACTCAGGAGGGCACGCATAAGAAATGATCCAATCAAATGGTGGAGCAGGGTTGAGGGGCCAAATGGCCTACTCCTATTCCAATGGTCTTATGATTAACATTAGGGACAGAAACTTAGAAGACAAAATGTAAATTGTGTTAAAATTGATAAGCAATTTGCTCATCCAGCCATCCATCCTCAAAAACTTTAGTAAAGGACGTAAGGATAAAAGGTGAGTAAACCTTTGTTTGACATTTTTTACCAACTTGTTTGTTTGTGGCCAGTAAGATTAACTCATAGTAGAGATAAATGATAGATGTCAGATTTGTAAGAAATACCAAAGGACACAGCTTACAGTAAGTCTGCCCTTAGCAAGAGATTTCAATGAGGTCGTGGCTATGGATTGAAAGATATGGGGGTAGAGAAAAAAGAATAATTTTATATTTTGTAGAGTTGACAACCAGATTTTGTCAGTCAACAACAATACATAGTAAAGATAAGAACATATTTGCGGAAAAGTTCATGGAAAAATGCACAAGGCAAAATAGACCATCGGCAAAATTTCTCACCAATAATGGGGAGGAGTTCGCTGATGATGAATTTAGAGATATTGGCAAATCTAAACGTAATAACGTGAATATGGCAGCAGAAAGCTCATTTAGTAATGGGGTCTGTTAAAGGAACCATGCCATAATAGGTGAGATAGTCTAGGCCCATGGGTTAGGAGCATAAAGTACAAAGATGGAAGGAAAGAAAATACAGCGTCAGCCGAAATAGGGGTCTGGGAGCCAACATTCCCCTAGAAAGAGACCACAAACCATTGAGAAAAACATATTAACAGGAAGGGAAGATCAAACTGTGGCAGTCTGAAAAGAGACAGAATACAAATTAGAGGGTGTAATTTAACAGGGGTCAAGAATACCACCAGGAGCAGAAATTCATGTAATTGGTAATCTTACTGGCCACAAACAAATTAGATGACAAGTTAGTAAAAAATGTCAAATAAAGAGAATTTCAAAGCTGGAGAGAATTTGAGGTGTATACACAGAGATGCTAGATAGGGGACAACCAGTCCTATCACATAGGTGGATATGCACAGAAATAGGATTTATCAGTCTAAAGCAAGGTTGGTGGCACAAGATACTGATGAAAACCTGGGAGACGATGATATCAGAGTAGATGCACTGACGGAAGAAAAACATAATTTTGAAATTTTCTCAGCTTTGTCAGTGACAAATGCTTGTGGGTGCAGATCAATTGATAGCAAAGCTGCATTTATACAAAGAGGTCACCTCAACAGGGAAATGCTCCTTCATCCTCCAAAAGAAGCACCAAATGCAATGTGGTCATTTTGGAAGATAAATAAATTTGTATATTGCTTAAGTTATGCCTTTAAAGCTTGGTATTTCTCAGTAAGGTCTGTTTATTTAAAATTATGCTGTCTTCAGTTAAAAACACACCCTGCCATGTTTTACTGGCATCTTGAGGAGCATCATTAAGACATCTTTTTGACGCACGTAGATTACTTTCGGGGGCTGGGAGCAGTGACTATGAAGATGTTAGCATAGTGGACTTAAAGCAGAATTCAAAGTTAGAAATCAGACTTCAGGGCTTTTAAGTACGTTGGATTGGATATCGGGCAGAATGGATCAAACATCATTTTGCATCAGCAATCTTACTTGGAAAATGTTAGCCCCATTGTTACTAGTCAAAGTAGGGCCTCACAAAAAGATACGGCAGTTTCCAAAACTGAAAGGGAGGAATTGCAAAGTCTAATTGAACAACTGAACTGTCTTGGCACCCAAAAAAAATGTCAGGTGCTATCTATGAAATATTAGACTTCGGTATAACTGTGTAAAAACCCAAGGTGGAAGATGTTATTTGAACAAGTATAAAAAATTAGAAATGGAGCATTGTGGTTTGCAATTTCCATCATTGGGAGATGCCTGTAATATGGAACTTATAGTTTTGATGGTGCTTCTTATATAAATCTCTGTCATGGGTTCTCAAGTGCAGGAGAGTTTATAACTTTTCTTGTGGGAAAGGGAGGTAAATGTTGCCCAATGATCAAGAGACTAATATAAAGTACCTTAGTGGCAGAAACTCTCAGTCTTGGTTAGTTGGTAGGTAAGGTGCTTTTCGTAGTGAAAATATTGAAAGAAATTCTTAAAAGGCGTTCAGCAGCAATACCCATTGAATACTACATCAAGAAGAAGTCTCTATGGGATAGTGTGTATTCAAAATATGTGCGAATAGAAAAAGATTGAGGATTGATATTACAGTTCTAAATCAGAAGCTGGAGAAGTGAGACATCTCCAAATTGAAGTAGGTAGATAGCAATAGCCAGCTATCTGATTGTTTTACAAATAAAGGAGCAAGCTCCAAGAAACTGTTAGATATACTGAAAAAAGGACGTTTGGAGCCTTAAGGAGTCTTAAGATTGATTTTAAAAGAATAAAAAGGGATTCTTATCAAATAATATGGTCTAAAAGGATGACTGAGATTTAAAGGAACAAGGGAACAGATGGTGGATATATTAATTAAAGGTTCATGGGTGTAAATATGAGGAGCTACCAATCAGTGGGGTCTGGTTTTTATAGAGTGTAGTTAACTGAAGTAAAGCACTCACAAGGAATTTGGATTTGGACTCTGTTCAAAAATACTTATCATTTAGTTTATAACACTGAAATGTGTTTGAACAGAATTTTTCCTTGCATTGCATTTGGAAAAATATTTCTGCAGAATGTTAGTGATTGCCGAAAGTAGAAAATAACTCAGTAGGCTAACTACGAAAAACTGATGATACTAGCGTCATAATATTTGGTATAGACAGGAATGAAAGAATGCGAAAGAGACATAGATTATGGATATGCAGTATCAATGCCCAATGTAAACACTCAATGTCCCTAATTTATTCCAGCTCGTATGTATTTTAATGGTTCATGTAAGAGTGCCAGACTGATACTTTTGTGTTGTGGAATGATCTGATTTTGGTTATAACTATTTATGTATTTTATACAGTATACATGAGTTCATTTTAAAAATAATAATGATAAAGTCTTTGCATTGGACCTTGAGCAGTGTTGATGATGAGATGAGGCCTGTTGTAATGAGAAAGAAATTAGTTTATGAAATACTGGAAAAGTAGATACAAACATCATGAAGTTTTGTTTGCTAAGTAAGCTAGGCTATTTTGGTGGAATGATACATTTACATCCAACATTCTGCTTCCCAGAATGTTACTAATTATTATTCTTAGCTTTCAAAGAAGGCTGCCAAATACATTTAAACGAGCCTACAAATAAATAATGTCTGTAACTGATGGGTTTGCCTCTATATTGGCAGAGAAAATATGATTTGTAACCATCCCAAACTCCCCACCCCCTCAAAAAAAATGCCCCCCGGGAATATCAGAAACTATTCCCATCGAGAAGTTGTTATCAAACAAAAAAATGTGAGCAGATGTTGACTCTAACTTTAAGAGCTATCAAAAGAGCGACATAGCTGTCCTCTTTTAAGTAAACGAACCAATGGAAACATGAAGGAATAAAATTATAAATGGAAAATGAAAAGACACACATTCTGAAAATCTGGAATAGAGTCATAGTAGTAATAGAAACAGACCATTTGGCCCAACCAGTCCATGCCGATCATAATCTCAAATCAAGCTAGTCCTACCTGCCTGTGCTTGGCCCATATCCCTCCAAATGTTTCTTATTCAGGTACTTATTAAAATATCTTTTAAACATTATAACTATATGCGCATCCACCTGGCAACCTGTTTCGGACACTCACCATCCTCGGTGTGAAAAAATTTCTCCTTTGGATCCTTTTATACCTTTTGTCTCTCACCTTAAACCTGTGCCCTCTAGATTTAGACTCCCCTATCATGGGGAAAATCTGTTGTCTATCTAACTTATCTTTGCCTCTCATGATTTTATAGACCTCTATAAAGTGACCCCTCAGTCTCCTACGCACAAGGGAAATAAGTCCCAGCCTACCCAGCCTCGCCATATAACTCAAACCTTCCAGTCCAGGTAGCTGTCTCATACCATTAAAGTTTGTCCTACACCAATTAAAATCTTCTAAAAAATAAAAATAATGAATATTGGAATGCATGGGTGGTTAAGCAAGATTCGGTAGAATGTATTTTGTGAGGCAAGTAAAGTAGATAAAGTTAAGATACAGAGCAACTGTAATTTAATTGAGTGATGGGACAGGCTGAATGGACAACTCTTGTTCCAAAAGGTTAATTTTTCAGCCTTCAGAAGTTATTAGATAGGGGAAGGCCTTTATGTTGCAAAACAAAAATTCAGGACAAGGAAAGGGTAAAACACTGTTTAGAGATTGTCATGAGGTTATACCCATTAGTTTTGATGGTAGGATTTTTAAAACTGTCAACTTTTAGACGAGGGCAAATTTGACTGAGACAAGGTTTAAAAATGCAGAAGGGCTAAAATTGCCCTTGGTGAGGGACTGAGTGAAAAGAGAGATCTCCTCTAATCCAGAAAACCATTCAAACCTATCACAGTCTCAGGAAAACATTAGGAAATCCAAAGTACTGGATGTTGACACTATGTCACACACAGACCCACCAAAAATAGCCTCTTGAATGTAAGCACTAGAACCAGTATTTCAAGAGGAGTTCTCAAAACCTTTGAGAGATTACTGAAAGTGAAGCTGTTGCCTCCACTTGTCATTCTCTCGAAAAGAAACTGCCTGGTTCCCATGAAAGCTATGACAGAGGAGAAGCATCAGGAAACCAAGAACTTTACAACAACTGTGACATTCGCTAGTGCTAACTCCATCCAAGAAATCAGCTGACCAGCCTCAATCTCAGGTTTAAACTGAGTGCCTCACAGACAGCCAAAGGACTCTATATTCTATTATTTTCCTTCGTATTGGTCACTATTCCCTTAGCAGGTAATAAATAGTTTCTTTCTTTAACCAAATAAAACCTAGTGACTTCTTATTGCCTACATTAAATTAATTAACTATATTTAAGTTGGTTAGAGGTAAAGCCTCATTCTAAAAAGAATTCAACCTTTTGTTGTGACCAACCAGGGGAGTCAAACCAAGGGGAGCTACCTCAACTATTTTCACTAGGCAGTAGCAAGATGAAAGCTAGCAGTTAATGAGGTTGAAAACCAAACAGAATTTGCAACACACAGTGAAGCTAGGATGACTTATACTATTAAAAATTGTCATCTCAATAAATGGTCAAGTGCTCCGAGCAAGTAATTGGAAAGGCAGAGGAATGAGCCAGACATGGCTGTAAAATAGAAGGGAAAACAAATAAAACAGTGTAAGAATGGAAGAAATAAGTATGAAAGCATGGAATAGAAGGAATGTCTGAAATGACTGAAATCAACAGTCAGCCATATAATGACCAAGAAGAAAATTATATTGCTGTTTCTGAAATTTGAGTTGAAATATTTCTTTATTTTTTAATAGCTTATCCTGGAACTGTGGACTATCGGACACTAGCGGAGGAAACTCCGTTATACTTAGCAACATGCAAAGAGCATTTGGAGTGCATGAAATGTTTACTGGAAGCAGGAGCAGAATGTGACATCACTAGTAAGGCAAAAGAAACTGCGCTCTACAAAGGTAAAATAAAACTGAAGAAGTGTAACTGCTTGATCTTAGTTAAATGAATGTGCCAAATCTAATACATTCCTGCATATGAGTTTGGGAAGGCAGTGGTGTAATGTAATATCACTGGACTAATAACCCAGAATTGCAGATAAAGTTCTGGAGCATTTGTTTAATCCCACCGCAGCAGATTGTGAACTTTAAAATCAACAAAAATCTGGAATTAACATGTTGTCTCATGATGATGATGTAACTGTTGTTGATTGACATAAATACCCATCTGATTAACTAATGTCCTTTTACGGAACAAAATCTGTTGTTCTGCCTGGTCTGGCCTACATGTGACTCCAGGTCCACAGGAACATGTTTGACTCTTAACTTTCCGCTGAAATAACAAATTACTCAGTTAGGTTAGAGATGAGCAATAAATGCTGGTCCAGCCATTGATGCCATCACTTCATGAAATAATTTTAAAAATTACATCTGTTAGGACGGTAAAAGCTTAATAATTATATGTATTGTGCTGGGAATATGTATAACAAAACTGTGTATTTTAATTTCACAATTTCCGATCCTAAAATCATCTTGCAGTGTATAATTTTACAATGCGTACAACTGGAACAGATTACCAGAATTGTTCCACAACAATACAATCTGATTCTGAAGCACTAGACAAGAAATTCCTAATATCCGAAACATGTGCTTTACATTTCAAGTTATTTCTGTTAACAGCCTGTGAACGTAAAAATGTGGAAGCTGTTAAACTTCTGATACAGTATAATGCTGATGTGAATCACCGCTGCAACCGTGGGTGGACTGCTCTTCATGAGGCTGCAGTACGAAGTGATCTGGACATCATTGAAGCTCTGTTAATGGCTGGTGCCAAGATTGAGGCATCAAATATTTATGGAATCACTCCATTATTCGTTGCAGCACAAAGTGGACAATTGGAATCTTTGCGTTTTCTCACAAAGTGTGGTAAGTCAGGTTGTTTCTTGATGGGAAGTTATTAAGAAGTTATCCATTAACTTGTTGTGTGAAAGGCACTGACCTATGAGCAGCTTTGACAAAGTAAATAAGGAGAGTCCTTTTTCAGTGGTATGAAGCGCTGGTTACCAAATGGGCACAGATTTAAGATCCTTTGCAAAAGAACCCAATTCATGCTGAGAATGTCCTTGTGAAATGATTTGTTATGATCTGGAATACACGGCCTGAAAGGGTGTGGGAAGCAGATTCCAGTCATCTACCGGTCTTCGGTACAGGATGAAAGCCTAACTGCCTGCCAGAAAAATCTATTCAGCATCCCTAATCTACTCATATAAGAGGTCTCGTGCACAGTGGTAACATCCCGGCCTTTGGGCCGGCCATTCTGGGTTCAAGTCCCACGTCAGGACTTGATGGCCTCAGAATGCATGTCATAATGTGGCCGAACAGGTTAGTTAACAATCTGTAGTTCATTCTGATCTGACTATGATAGGCTGTAAGAGAAGCTAGTTTCTTGGTCTGCCAGAACTGTAAGGAAGCTTCAGGGTAACAGCCTACTTATATTAGGACGCAACACATGCAGGTTCCTGCCAGTAGCACGTGTCATCCTCATTCTGAGGGACTATCACATACACGTGTAGACACTCACATATCCACTTGGGCAGTTATATATTCACATTGGCTAAGTGGGTCGACCTTACTGCTTCCACCCTACGTCCAGCAAGATAATCTGCAGGTGGACACTCTTCAACCTGACCCCTTCCTGTGTCACCATTTTCTGGCTGCACCATCCAAACCGCCTTGTCAGGTCTATTTAGATCACACTTGGTCTCCTCTGCTGTTAGTTTCTTCAATGAGGGCTTGAATGGGTGAAACAGTGAAATTCTAGCTTGGCGACATGTGCTGTTGTCCTCTGTGACGAGGTCCAGTCCTAGTTCTGCACAAAATGAAATTAAAAGTATTGCAAAACAGTGCATCCAGATAATTGAAAAGCAAAACATAAGTTTTGTCCACTTCAGTCAGCTGCTGAAGAACATTGGCAGAGCTTTTTTTAAATGCTGCCCCAGAACTCTTATGCAGGCTGTCTGCATACACATGTTTAACACAAGTTTTATGACAGCTTGGTCATTGAACTTTTCCCTGTAAGGCCACCTCACCATACATTGCAATCTCCTAAGTTTTCCTCTAATGTGGATCCAGCAGTTGGTCTCTCCTTTGCTGCTTCCTATCTATGAATGTTTGACAGTCAACTTCATTGACATTTCATGCTCTTTTTCTTATGTCTTTGGATCCTTTACCTTCAATTACCTTCAATACCTTCAAAACCAAGTTTCTGATGAGTCATCAATGCCGCTCCATTCATAGGGTTCATTACTCGCTCAATGCCAAATCTTTTCAAAAGCTGCACCTGAAATTTGCCTCCCTCCTGTCCAGCATTCCTGTGATATATGGGAATTGTTTTCTAGCAATGTCAGTGATACTTAAAGAAAATGATCTCTGTCTTTTACATCCCAGCTTTGGACGAATCTTTGAGACAACTGACTTTGTGGATTTTCATACCCTGCTTATGCTGCTCGAAGTTATGCAAACAGCCATCAATGGTTGCTTCTTTTCTTTTAATACACCAACTTTCATGGATGTGTTTTGCCTGCGGATGCAGTGTGCTAAACTTATTGTCACACTGGCGTGCAGATAAATTTATGTTACTTTCATTGTGCATTTAATTATGGTGTACAAGGTGGAGTTGGCCTAGGATGCAATGATATACATTATGCAACCTTAAAGAAGCATTTAGGTCCCAATGACTTCAGCAATTTAATTTGAATTTATTAATTATGACTCAGAATCACCTTGTTAAAGAAGTGACTACTCTAAAGGAGTGAGTGTTTATAGTTCTAGAAAATGGGTATTTTGAAATAGCCTTTGCTTAATATTGTCCTGAACATCAAAAGAACAGAAGAAAAATTGTAAAATAAATTAAGCATTTCAACAAACAGCTAACATTTATGTTTTCCAAGTGCACATGTGTTTAGCAAGTTATTTGACGAATTATCTTATCAGTTGAATAAAATTGCTCTTATCTTCCTGATAATAGCTGTATGTTATGGTTTGCTGTTCGTTGTAATTCTCAGGTGCAAATATCAATACACAGGCCAATGATAGTGCCTCAGCATTGTATGAAGCCAGCAAGAATGAGCATGAAGACGTTGTGGCTTTTCTTCTTTCACAAAATGCTGATGCAAACAAAGGAAGTAAGGACGGTTGGCTGCCCCTTCACATTGCTGCTGCAAGGGGCAATATGGCGTAAGTTGTAAGGCACGAGACTTCCTGCGTTTAAAATATTATGCACATTTCAGTAGGCTAGGGTTCAGTCTGTGAGCTTTATTTTCAACCTTGGTATTCAAAGAAAATCACAGCTGAGAGCTCCCTGATTGGGTTCCTTAATGTGGATCTGCTTTAGAGACTGCGCAGATTTCTAAATATATTCGCCAGTAGTAACTAAAAATTCGAATCATCCACTTAAGTACTTCAAAATGCTGTATTTACCCATTGAGAGCTACTGACTTAAAAAAGAGAGGCATTTATAGTATTCATTTATAGAATATATTACATCATTATGACTACTTGATAGTTCTGGCTAAACTTCCATAAAGATTTTATACATTGATAATAGGATTCATTAATCAGGGTTAGAAATGTCCATGACTATTATTTTTCCAGGTTTATTCAAATGATGACCACCAGGTGATAATCAACATTAAACACTTACGCATGCTGCTGCGTACATTATGTACTATTGGCTGCAATTATAACCATATAAGTTGTAGATAGCTTGTACACTACCATGAAATCTTCTTGCTGCTAATCCAAAACTGACAAGTCCTCACCTAACTTCTTTATCTAGCTATAACAAGCTGAGCTACAAGTGACAATGAGTGAAGAGGAGCTGGGAAGTAAGCCACTAGAACTCATGGCTTGTGGAGCCTGGTGTTTATGTTGGAGGCCTTGTTCTCAAGCCATAGACTAGACAAAATCATAAGGAAGTGCTACCCCTACTCCAATTGCTCGGAATCACTGGCAATGAAAGTAATGTTTCTCCATGCTTTTTTAATTAAATAAAGTAACATGTTTGAATTTGTGCTCACAAATGAAATCTATCCAGTACAGCGTTCTCAACTAAACAAGAAGCACGCATCGCATAAACAAACTGGATTTTTATCAGAGATAACACAGTGTGGAGCTGGAGGAACATAGCAGGCCAGGCAGCATCAGAGGAGCATGAATGCTGATGTTTCAGATGTGTTCCTCCAGCTCCACACTGACTGTTATCTCTGACTCGAGCATCAGCAGTTCTTACTATGTCTGGATTTTTATCAGGTCTTTGAGAGGTACATGAGCAGAGAAATCTATCTTCCAGTTAATGGTTTAGCCCTAGAATTATATTTATTACTTATGTATAATTTCAATGAGATTTTGGAGGAATCAATTATTCAAAAGTTAGGCAATTATATTTAACTGTACAAATATAAATATTTGTATATAAGTATACAAATATATATATGACTATACAAATAGTCCAGTGACATGCTTTTTGTGGTATGCTATATTAGGGTACAATTTATGTTGACTCTTCTGACTAATGTCAGTTAAAAGTGTTTCCTATGGTTTATCATCATCAATAAATTAAATTGTATAAATCTAGAATAAACTGCTTCACATTTCCCCTCTTCCTGTCACTATGTTTGTTCTAAGTGCAGAGCATCAGCCACAGAAACCGTGTTCCTTAATTGATTCATTAGAAGAGAAGCGTAGGGATACAAAGAAAAATAATGGAAATGCTGGAGTTTGGAAATAAATGCTGATAGGCTTGCTGTACATTCACAATACTTTTGATCCTGAACCCATAGAGGACAGTTTCATCGCCCAAAAATGGTGGGCTGTCCATTAGTCAGAAATTAAAGCTCAGAAGTTCCGGAACAGGAATTAAACAGATGTCAAACCTGACCACATCTGGTTTTAACAGAGGAGAAACAAGGAGAAGGCAGCTAATTGGCTTACGAGAAGTCCCTTCATCATTTCAATATTATAATAAGGTTGCTGCCATCGTTTTAAGCCAATCCATTTTTTCACATGTGGTGGCCAAGCTTCCCAGGCTATGGAAACAGGGCAGCTGGAAGGAGGTGAGAGAAGGACGGTTGAACCCATGAGCTGACTTCCTTTACAGCACAGCCTGTGCGCTAAGAGAAACATAAATGTTTTCTTTAGGGCCTATGTGGTGTACAGTAAACCCCACCCTCAAGATCTGCTTCGTCCATTCATTGGCATTAATAGTCCCCATAAATACCATTGTGACCACCCTGATTACTATGGGACCAGTCTGAACATAATCAGATCTTTGGCACTACTTTGCATATCCTTTCTCCCCTTAAACCTCTGCAATCAGAATGCCATTGACTATGATCAGACTATATTTCATTACACCCATCTGATTTCTTCAGCTGCAGCCATGCATTTTCAGGTTTTGTCACTTGGCATTCAAGAGGGCGTTGGATCATTCTTTGGAAAGAGATAGTGTGAAAAGGTATGAGGAAAAAGCAGGAGACTGGCACAAGGTAATGACACTTGTTTGAAGGATCGATGTGGTCACAATGGGCCAAATGGCCTCCTTCTACACTGTAACAATTCTGTGATTATGTGAACAGATCTGCAGTGTGTCAATCAGACCTTTAGTGAGCAAGAACCTGATAGGAAAAAAAAATACAGCAGACCTCACACAGAATTTAGCACTGGACTAAATTCCAGACAATGAAATGTAGGAACAGAAGTTGGCCATTCAGCCCATTGAGTCTGCTCTGTCATTCATTGGCTGATCTGATATCCTCAACTCCATGTTCCTGTCTTTTTCCCATAACCCCTATTTCCTCACTGATTAAAAATCTGCCCATCTCACCCTTGAAAATACTTATTGACCCAGCCACAACAATGCCTTGGGATGAAGAATTCAACAGATTCATAGTCCTCTAAGAGAAGAAATTCCTCTTTATCTGTGTCTTAAATGTGTGCTCCCTTATTCTGACATTATGCCCTCTGGTCCTGGACTCTCCCAAAAGGGTGACAACCTATCTGCATCTTCCCCATCAAGCTCCCTAAGGTTGCCTCTCTTTCTTCTAAGTTCCAATGAATATCATGAATTTTGCTTGGCTATCCCTTTCTGACAGCAAAATTGAGGCTTATTTTAGTTATGAGGGCACAAACATTAGAATTTAACTAGACCGAAGACAAATCCATGAAAGATGACAAAATATATAAATTACTGACAATTACACTAAAACTGCACAGCTACAGAACTTTGTGGGGATTTGCAAACAAGGTTGCCTTCTAATGATGAGATATTTTAAGTAAAGATAAATACTATGTGAAATAAAAGTCATTTTTCCAGTAGTCTAAACAACAAACAAATATTTAGTATGGCCAAGCAGTGGAAGAGCACCTCAAAACCATTGTGTTGGAAGGTCCTTTGATCCATATTTGTCTGGTCAAGAGAGATGTAAAGAGAATCAGGAGCATTAACAGGTGTCCTCCGAAATTGGAAGTCTGTGAGATCTACTAGAGTATAAAGTGAAAGCTTTAGGTAAGTTCAGAAAGATGCTGAATCACTGGCGGACATCTTATTTCAAGCAAGTAAAATAATCCACTGATGTGCAGAATCATAGTACGTGACCTTATTTTGTTTTACATAAAAATGTGTTGTGTCATGGGATTCTGATTCTTATCATAACTGTAATGCATTGTATCAATTCACAGTGAAACAAAATAGCTTAATGATTCATTTCATTGATTTGATTTAATTTATTATTGTCATATGTACCAAGATATAGTGAAAAATATTGTTTTGTGTGCTAACTGACAAATCATACCTTACGTAAGTACATCAGGGTAATAGAACAGAATGCAGAATATAGTGTCACAGCTACAGAGAAGGTACAGAGAAAAATCAACTCTAATGTATAAGAAGTCTGTTCATAAGTCTGAGAACAGCAGGTGCTTGCTCAATTCATCATAAAGCAAAGGTAACAAAGTCCAGTTCATTTTAACAAACTCACTTTTCTCTATTGAATGAGCAGCTTTCAGACAGTGTGAGTCAACCTGCACAACAGTAATGTTTACATCACTTCTCAGAGTGATTGATACTACTAAACCTGTAAATGCAAAGGCAAACTCAACATTTCAAATTATGTATTGACACTCATACCTATTGTAACCAATTTTTTGCAAAGTACCTGATCAATCCATTGCAGACCATTGTTAATGCTGAACAGTAATGCAAGTGTGATTTATTTTTATTCAGGATAGTTCAGATGTTGATTCCTGTTACCAGCAAAGTCCGGGTGAGGCGCAGTGGAATTAGTCCCCTTCATCTTGCTGCTCAACACAATCGAAATGATATTATTGAAGAACTGATTGAAACTGGCTACCCTATCAGTGCCCTCTTATCACCAGAAAGATCACGGCTGTTTGAAGATAAACGTACTTCAGTTTTGTACTTTGCTGTTTACAACAATAATGTAGAAGCCACAGAAATGTTGCTCAAGGCTGGGGCAAATCCTAATGTCGATCTGATAAACCCCCTTCTAATCTCTATCCGACAGGGCTCCATTAAAAACATACAGCTGCTCATAGACTATGGAGCTAACATCAATGCTTATATTGCAACACATCCTACATCCTTCCCAGCGACAATCATGTTTTCTATGAAGTACCTCAGTTTATTGAAATTAATTATGGACTTTGGTGGTGATGGAGAGTCATGTTTTAAATGTGTGTATGGAAGTCATCAACATCCAGAACAAGAGCAGAGAAGAGACGATATACAAATGCAGCATAAAAAGCCCAGACCTGTACAAGTAAGCTCTGAAAATAACTTTTTTCCCATCATTATATAAATAATGATGAGTTATTATCTAACTTTTCAGGCTAGGATTATATTTATAATATAATTATTGAGTCATCAGAATAAATGCATGTACAATTGTTATTCTGTAGTATAGAATGGGGAGCACAGACTACTAATTAGTAGTTTGAGAAAAGCCATTTATTACCATTCTGCACGAAATAATATTAGAAGGTTGCTTCCAAAGTACTTACATTAATAGCGGGCGTGAAACTGGAATGGTGCAACATTGCTCCATGGGGGAAATGGAGACATAGGAAGGTCAAAAGAGAAGGAGGTGAGACAGTTTTAAAATGTTCTTAATGGGATTTTTCCTTTTGAAGATGATCAGTCCCGACTCAGGTTTAATTACCTTTGGCCTAGTCAGACTTGCAGTCTTGTTAAAGCCCTCAATGGAACTAATGGCAGCTCTCAGCTACCAAAAGAGCCTAATAGCGTTTAGTTGATGGAATTCCCAGGTAGGTTGGGAACTCCTCTAGAAATAATATATAGAAGCTATATGAAAATGTTTTTGATTCATCCATCTACACCTCAATTGGAATTTGAGGACAACTTTCTGGAATGGAAAGGTGGGAGAAGACCCAGATTTTGAACCAAATTTGGCCCCTTTCCTTTCTTCAGAAGTAGGGATTCTGTCCTGTTTACATCCTCCCTGCCCCATAACTTACAGCACCTATAACTCCCAGAAAGCAATAAAACTATTATATATAGATTTTAAATCTAAATAGCTGAATAAAAACAGAACGTGATGAGAATACTCAGCAGATCTGAAAGCAGCTATACAGAGGCAAATAGAGCTTTCATGTCAGTTGATAAGCTTTGGTCAGAGTTCAGATAAAAGGTCATCAACTTGAAATGGTAACTGTTCTCTCTTTTCATTGATGATATACAGCATATTCAGCTGTCCGGTATTCTGCTTTTCTAAACTGACATATATTTGTCTTTTGACATCTTTTAAGGCAATAGCCTAAGCAGACAGAATTTCTGAACTGTTAGTTATGGAAATATTTCACTGAATTCTTCAACTCAAAGCTTAGATTTACCTTAGTTTTAATGACATGACATCCAATTGACTCAATTTTTAAAAAAATAAGATCTTGCTTTTTATACCTTTACTGGGACATCTTATAGTTTGAATAACCAATTTGTAAGACTTAAAATAAGACAGTGAATCATATATAATCTGAACCAATCCTGAGCTCTGTACATACTTGAGAACTGTGTATCAGGGCTATTTCAAGACTTACTAGAGAGACCTTGACACTATACCTTGAGAAAGTGTATAGAATAAACAAAGTGCTCTGGCATTCTAAAATTTCTCAGTAGAGTAATTGAATTTTAAACTGATAGCTCCCATATAACATCCTTTTGGTCTGTGCAACACTTTGGATTTGAAATGGAGTTTTGACATTGAAGTCCTATGATTGATTCGTCTACTTTAACAACCAACCAGATTTCAAGTAAACATAGCTATTTTTATGACTTAACAGCACCAAAATTAGGAACAAGCAATATCCACTCACGTTCACAACATCAATTAAAGTTAAGTGCTCATCAGGAAAAGAAAGCATCTTGGAATTAAATCAACAGAAATTTGAATATTGACTGAGTGATATGCAATCAGTTCACTTAAATTATGACTTCCTTCCCTTATAGATAAAATAATAAGTTGTCTACCAAAACAAAAGTTATTTTAGAAGTGGGATTCCAAGTAGTGGGTTTCTTTGCTGAGCAGCCACGCCAAACCAATTGATCTAGTTTCCAACCAAAAGACTACCAATTCAGTGACTGTAGATTTAAGCTCCCTCTGCTGGATCTATGCCTGTAACTGAATAAACACCAGAAAGGATTGGTTGTTTATCGAGGCAAAATCTAAGGTCATCATTGTGAATTACACAAATTCAGTAATTGAAAACATTTTAAAATAGCAATTCATGCAACCCTAAACAATAAAGTCTAGCCTTTCATTCTTTATGCTGCATCTAAGCAACAAGCTCTTGTGCATTTTAAACGTGACTTCAAAACTCTCAATTCTTACTTTCCGATTACTGCTTAGTGTTTCCTGATCTGATTCACTGTGTTGTTAACAACTGTGAGCAGCCTTTGTTCCTCTAACACTGGCCTACTCACATTTCCCTTCCTTTACGACATTGTTGTGACTATTCATTCAGCCACTCTGCATGTGGTCTGGAGAATTCCCAGCCTAGATTCCTTCCGCATTTTCATTTCTATCCATCCTTTCCAATACCGTCATAAAATCTTTATCTTCTTCTGTGCTGGCTTCACTTTTCTTTTGATTAGTTTGCTTGGTGCACTATTTTTTGGTTTCTGCAATGTGAGATGTAAACTGATCACTTTTATAAATGTCCTTTGTTGCTAGTGTCAAAACTTAGTTGTTGAGCATTGTCATGGCACACTGTTATTCAACAGGTTCTGTTTGTGTACTCCATACTATATCAACCCAATTCATTGCTGCAGGAATACTATGATCCATTACCAAAGACCCACCCATCCTCAGCAGTTTCATCAATGACCTTGTACTCCCACCGTCACCCCCAATACCCCTCGTAAGACATATTTGGGGATGTTTACACAGTTTTCAGTATCATTAACAAATTGTCAGATAACAAGCAATGTGTGCTACCTTACAATAGGACCTGCACAATATTCAGACTTGATTGGTAAGTGGCAGGTAACATTCACACCATGAAAATGCCAACATTATTATTTATATCAAAAATGCCAACAAGAGAGAAGCTAACTTATACCCCTTGACATTCAATAACATTGCCATAATTAGGACTCTGCATCCCCAACCTCACCATGCCCTAATCATACTCCTTGGGGTTACTATGGATCAGAAGCTGAACTGGACCAGCTATGTAAACATGGCTTGAAATGCAGGTGAGGGGGTAGGAATTCTGGTAAGTAACACACTTCCCAAAATCCAATATCTATAAGGCAGAATTCAAAGGTGAGATGGAATATTCTTGATTTGTCTGGTGGTATGATACTTCAACAACAGTCAAGAAGCTTACAATCCTCTGGGACAAAGCTTCTTGATTGGCATCTCATGCATCACGTTCAACATTCACTTCCTCCACCAATGAGACAGCAGTGTGTCCTACAAGATGGTGCATTGCAACAACTCGTCAAGGCCCTTCGGACAGCACCTTCCAAACCCACAACCTCAACCACCTAGAAAGTCCAGGGCAGGAGATGGATGGAAACACCACCACCTGAAAGTTTCCCTCCATGCCATGCTCTATCCTGATGGAAATATATAATCATTCCTTCAATATTGTTGGGACAATATTCCTTATTAATGTTTTTGAAATGGTAAATTTAATTTCCATGGAGACTGTCAGAATGTGAGCTTGATTGGTAAGATCCTAATGTTCCACTGTAGTTGACCACTGAGGCATATTCTTCCAACTGCATATCATAATGGTAAATTGTTAGTTTTTTTTAGAAAGGTGCCATTTTGTCTAGAATTGTCTGTTGATTAAAGAGTTCCAAATAACCATAACATCTCACAGGACATTGAATTTATCAGAACAGTAACGTGTAGCATGGCATAATATTGTACTGAAACAAACTTCATGACAGGAAGTTGGCCCATGATATAAAAGGTTTCAAAACATCTGACAGGTGTGTCTAGTCTCAGTAAATATTAAACAGTAGTACAAGGCCTCAAAGATTATTGGATAATGACATTTGTCCTCACAGTAAATTTAACCTGAGAATTGAACAACAGGGTCTCACATATTGAAGTACAATCTCACAAAATGCTGGATAGTTGCATAGTTAAAGTGATGTTAGATACAGACCCCATTTGCAATGTATTGGACTGGAGGTCATCTCAGGATCATATTTCCAGGACAGTTTCACATTTTTAAAGTGCTATCTGGGAGATGGGCAGGACAGGGAAGTCTCTTGCTGGCAATCAACAGCCCATTAACATAAGTTAGGGGCATGTTAGGGTGCTCACGAATGTGATTTCCAAAGTTTATTTCAGCAATCAGTCTGGTGTCTAGGTTTGGCACAGGGCCAGAGAAAAGTTCATCTTGTGATTGGAAAGGTTATGGGGCCTTTGCATCATCTGTGCAGAAATGTCGACATTAGCTTGATTTCACCAGGTCACCCTTTTAAGCAATCATTAATTCTCCACAGCCTTTTCATGAATTACTTGCTCCATTCCGCAAGGCAGCAGCAGGTCTTCCTTTGCTGCTAAGACCAGGGATGTAATTCCTGCCTTCCGGAAGCACCTGGTGCCTATAATTGGGTGTTCAGCTTGCCTCCATTCAGGTGATAAATTTTCAACTAGGACACTTTTATTTAGAATTAGCTGCAGAACAGTGGTGGGATCTTGTATCCATTCCAATATTAAGCCAAAAAAAACCCAAAGAACTGCAGATGTTGGAAGTCAGAAACAAAAAGAAAAGTTGCTGGAAAAACTCAGCAGGTCTGGTAGCATCTGTGGAGAGACAGCAGAGTTAATGTTTTGGGTCCAGTGTCCCTTCTTCTGACCTGCTGAGTTTTCTAGCAATTTATATATTTTTTTCCATTCTGGTATTGTTTCCCCGACTTTATTTTGAAGATTTGACCCAGAGTTTGTGGGAATATTGAATAGTCATTATAGAACTGCATGGAGAATAGATAATACTATAGAGCCGCACTGGATATTAGATAGCAATATATGACCAGATAAGAATGTTATGTAGGCACATACAAGACTTCATAAGGTTGTGGACAATGATCTGGGCCTTGATAAGATAGAAATTTGAGTAATTGTTTCAGTAGTGGTGCAATTGGTAACACTTTTGCCTTGTGCCCATAGATTCTGGGCTTGAATCCCACTTGAGCACAAATGAGAAAACTAAAATTCCAGTGCAGGTATTCTGCACTGTAGGGAGTGCTTTCTTTTTAGATGTGATATTATACTGATGCCACATCAGCCTGTTTTTGTGGATTCAAAGAAATCTGCAGCAGTATTTTACAGATGTTGCAGCAGAATTATCTGGTTTCCTGGTCAAAATTTAATCCCCCAAGTACCATCACGAAAACAGATTCATTGTTATCACATTGCAATATTCCCCACAAGGCAACAGTAATGCCACAACAAAAAGTACTTCATTGATGGCAAAACACTTTGTGAGGTCCATCTTTGAATGCAAGTCTTTCTGCCGTCACTTAAGAAGATAATGCATCTCAGCTCACCAGACAATGACTTTGAACTTTGCAGGAACTCGCTTATATGACTTGTGCATGTGGCATATTAATTGCAGAAAACACAGGCAGTTAATCCATGTAGAAAAGAAATTGTCCCAATTTGTATTAGAATGGACAGATTCAAAATTGGCATGTACAATAATTAGGTAACCCAGGCTTGACTTATTAGGTAAAATAGTGTCACAAAACTAAACATGGGGCTGTTGTCATGAAGTGATCACATCTCCAAGTTCAAGTCCAGTTTGTTCCAGTGGTGTGTCACAACCTCTCTAAACAAGTTGATTAGAACATATTTATTCACACAAATAAACAGGGGGATTTATAGTGAAGTGGCATTGTCCCTACCTATAGGCAGCAAAACCAGATTCAAATCCCACCTGCTCCAGAGATGTATCATTATATCCCCGAACAGGTTGGTTAAAAATACATCCCAAAATTAAACAAGGTGATGGAATGTTAACATATTTTGAACTAATTATTACTGTATAATTGCCAAGGACAATACTGATCACTTAAGTCTGATTTCTCTAATGGTCCCATTTTCAGTTTTGTGAAATGGTATCTACACCTGGAATCTACAGATGGGCTGGGCCAATCATAGATGTCTTACTTGACTATGTTGGAAATGTGAATCTCTGCAGTAAACTGAAGGAACATCTCGACAGTTATGATGAATGGGCAACAATCAAGATAAAATCAGGCAAGTTCTCACAAATAAAGTCAAACCCTCTTGGAATTATTTAATTGTGCTCTTATAGCTTTCAGTGGAAACTGTGTAAAATTGTGTTATAGTTATATTTATTTCTTTTTTTTTATTAAGTAATCAAATAGTTTAGTGAATATGGAAGTGATGGCCTTCCACAATAGAATAAAATCTTGCCCACTGTGTATCTTGTAGTTGGCTCCCAATTGGCAGAAATGCTTTTCCAGTTGAAGGGATTGAAACACAAAATAATAAATCGGCCAAAGGTACTACCTGTTTTAACATATAGACAACATCACAAATCACATTCCTGTCAACTGTCAATGAATTCTGCAAGGTGCAAAGGACAGCGTATAGGTGATAATAGAAGGTGGTGCTGGGGAACGTGGTGGCCTAGGATAAATCACTTCCTGACCTCATTACAGCCTTCAAACATGGACAAAAGAACTGAATTCCAGAGGTGACAGGAGAGAGATAACCTTTGACGTCAAAACCACATTCACGGAGTGTCTTGATAAGGAGCCCCATCAAAACTGTTGTCAACGCAGCCATCTCCAGCAGCTTCATCAATGACCTTCCCTCCATCATAAGGTCAGAAGTGAGGATGTTCACTGATGTCTGCATTATGTTCAGCACCATTCGCAACTCCTCAGATACTGAAGCAGTCCATGTCAAAATGCAACAAGATCATGACAACATCCAGGCTTGGGCTGACAAGTGGCAAGTAACATTCTTACCATGCAAATGCCAGGCTATGACCATCACCATTAAGAGACAATCTAACCACCATCCCTTGACATTCAATGGTGTTACCATCACTGAATCTCCCACTATCAACATCCTGGGCGTTATCATTGACCAGAACCTCAACTGGACTTATCACTTAAAGACAGTGGTTACAAGAGCAGGTCAGAGGCTAGAAATACTGTGGCAAGTAACACATCTCCTGACTTCCCAGGGCCAGTCCACCATCTATAACGCACTGTGGAATACTCCCAACTTGTCTAGATGAGTGCGGCTCCAGCAACACTCAAGAAGTTTGACACTATCTCGGACAAAGCAGCCCGCTTGATTGGCACTTTCTCCACAAGCATTCACTCCCTCCACCACTGATACTTAGTAGCAGTCGCATGTGCTACTTACAAGATGCACTGCCGAAATTCACCAAAGATCCTGAGATAGCATCTTCCAAATCCACATCCACTTCCACCTAGAAGATGGGAACACCACCACATGTAAGTTCCCCTCCAAGCCACTCACCATCCTGACATAGAAATATATCGCCGTTCCTTCACTGTCACTGGGTAAAAATACTAGAATTCCCTCCCTAATCGCATTTGGGGTCAAAACACAGCAGGTGGACTGCAGTGATTCAAGAAGACAGCTTCACCACCGCCTTCTCAAGGGCAACTAGGGATGGGCAATTAATGCTGGCGAGTTAGCCAAGCCCACATCCCACAAATGAAATTAAAAAATCCAATGAGAGATAACCTAACCATTGCCCCTTGATATTCAATGGTGTTATTATATTGAATCCTCCAATATACTGGGGTTTACCATTGACCAGAAACTGAACTGGATCAGCCAAAGAAATTAAATAGCTACTAGGGCAGATCAAGGCTAGGAATCCTGCAGCGAGTCATACCCTGACTCCCTAAAGCTTGTCCACAGGAGTGTAATGGAAGACTTCCATTTGCCTGGATAAGAACAGCTTCAACATTAATCAAGATGCTTGACACCATCCAGGAGAAGGCAGCCTACTTGATTAGCACCACATCTACAAATATTCATTCACTCCATCATCAGTGCTCAGTAGCAGCAATATGTACTAGCTACAAGGTGCACTGCAGAAATTCACAAGACATGACAGCACCATCCAAACCCATGACCATGACCTTTGAGAAGAACAAGGGCAGTCAATAGATAGGAGCACCACCACCTGCAAGTCACCCACTATCCTGACTTGGAAATTTATTGCTGTTCATTCAGTGTCATCAGGTCAAAATCCTAGAATTCCTTTGTTAACAGCATTACGGATCTATCTACAGGACAAGGATTGCAGCAGTTCAAGAAAGTAGCTCACCACCACCTTCTTAGAGGGCAACTACGGATGGACAATTAAATAATGGCCCAGCCAGCAATGCTCACATCCCATGAATTCATGAAGAAAAAATCAGGGGATTCCAGAGGTTGGACTTCAGGAATGGGAAGAAAGTCCATCTACCCATTTGACAAATACAAGTGGAACCACATGAGAGTAGTTCCAATCAGCTAAGTGACAGTGGAGAGACATTGGAGGAGGAAGTTTGTATGAATAACTATGTCAAAGGCTGTTGACAGGTTGAGAAGGACATGTGGATAGATTACCTTGGTCACGGCTGCACAAATAGTCATCTGTGAATTTGATCAGAGCAAGTTTGGTACTTTGTCAAGGAAGATACTCTTTTTGGAGGAATTCCATTGTGCAGTTCTCAGATTGGGAAGTGAGAACACTTTCATGGACTTTGGAGAGGAACGGAGTTTGGAAGTGGACTGTTAATTTGTGCGGATGGTGGGACTGGGGGTTGAATATCTTTTAAGGGGTGATGATCCCAAATTTAAATGGGGCAGGGACAAAGCTGGTTTTTAGTGTAAAATTCAGTTGCTATTTTACTGTTTATTTATTTCCCCATAATGCAACTTTACAAGTCATCACCTAAATATTGGTGAGCTAACATACTGGAGGAGAACAGCCAGTACAACAGATGATTTCAAAACAATATCTAACAACCTGTTGTGAAAGTGAGACCCTGCACTAACCAAAACAATTACTCGTTCATTCAGTCATGTCTTTCATAAATACCAGAATAAATCCTGACGGAAAAAACCATAACCAGAATTGAGACGTGACTCGTACATAAAACAAGTCAATAAGATAATTAGAATATAATCTGCTAATGGCTGAAAAACTTGTTTAGTGTCACAGCGACAATCTCTTAGTAGACCTGGTTATCGTGAAAAACTGAATTGGTTGCATTTATTAGCATGTTCAGACTAACTAGTAAAATAATCTACACATTGCTGAAATATCAGTCATTCTGCAGAACAACTGTTGCCCCATGTCTATGTGACTTCTTGTTGTGATATTTTACATGCTGTTAGATATCTGGAAATGGCTGTATTCAGTGGGGATTTTAAGTATGAAATGTTATTTATAATTAATTTATTCAAAGTAATAATTTTCCAAGGCTTGCCTTTTTGTGCCAAATAAGGCATAATACATAGGCAGACAAACCCTTAACGTGCTTGCCTAATGTTCTTTTCTGTCATTTTAGTATGTGTTAGCCTATTGATTTTAATCTTTGCTTAAAATTTGAGAAAGGAGACAAAGATCTATTGATCATAACTCTTTTGTTACAACAGTCATTGTTTCTTGTTTCCATTGCTTATTATATTCCCTTTCAATTTTATATAGAACCTCCAAGACCTCTTGTCCATCTTTGCAGAATTAAAATTCGAAAGCTTTTGGGACGTCAGAGATTAAAATTTATTGAAATGTTGCCTCTACCTGGCAGACTGAAAAGATACTTGGAGTACAACTGTGCAGATGAATTGATGTAAATTTAACTTTTGATAGAAACCACTCAGAAACTACAAGAAAAGCATTTGCACATTACAGATCGCACGAAAGGAGGTCAGTCCAAAAGTGGCAACTGCAAATGATTTATTGTATACCAAAAGAAGTATGTTTTGTGCGATTGCAAGCACTGAATTAACCGATGCACAAATTAATTGTGGACAGATTTCAAGTGGCCGAAGTAAAATGGGTAAGCACCAGAAGGTTGGAAAATAAGTCAGGGACTTTGGATTTTATTAGTTCAGAGAGTAGGAACCAAAATTAGGTGTATTGAAGAGAAGAATTTTGGAGATCCACAGCATATTAGTCAACATTGAAATGTATACGCATCCTACTGAGAAGTCCCACTGGACATATAAGCTTCTTTCTCCTGTTTCACATGCTGCCTACCTACTCTGTATTTCCGGCATTTTGTGTTTTCAATTTAGATTTCTAGCCTCATAGCTTTTTATTTTCATTACTTATAATTCAACATTTTGACATGTACATAAAACTGTAAAGAATGTACCAAAGCATAACCCGTCGCATCAACATGTAAGATAAAGATGTTTTAAATTTTAAACGTTTTTTAAAATTCCTTTTCCAGAAAGGAATAGCAAAGACACTGACTGTTCAGGTTTTATGCAGCTCAGGCAAAATTTGTGAATGAAACTTGCTTCAGTTTGCACCTTGCTCTGAAAACATACTCTAGCCATGATGAAACACAAAGCCATTTCTATTCAAATTATTGATAGAAATTTGACACCTTATTTAATTTTTATGCTTTATTTAAAATAGTAAACATTGAGCTATAAGATGCTAACCAGCAGCAAAATATTACTAAATATCTTGGGTTGCTTGATTAATGTCATTTGTTGCATGGAACATCACAGCAGCTGAAGAGAAATTGTGTTTTCAATTGCACTGATAGCACCATAGTTGTTGCTATACCTTCAAAAATATTCAACTCTTAAGGTTAAGTGCACCATTATAGGATTGAGCCATATAGACCGAGCAAATCCTAATTGTATGTTATAGTGTGTACTGAGTTACCTGATCTTATCCAAGACAGTAGTTAGTGCATAGGAATAGGCCATTTAGCCTATTTCATTGTTCAGTTAGATAATGGGTGATTTTATTTTACCTCAACTCAGCTTACTCACGTCCCATGGACTACTTAATGAACAAAAGTCTATTGAATTCAGTCTCGAAAATTTCAATTGATCCAGCAAGATTTATAATATCTTCTATGTAAAAAAAGTACTTCCAGATTTCACTCCCAAGTTACCTGGCTTTAACTTTAATATTATGACTTCTTCTCCGAAGCTACCCACCAGAGGAAGTCATTTCCCTAAATGTGCTCCTGTCAAATTCCTTTCTAATTTTAAACACCAAAGAATACTACAGAAAGACTCTGCAATCCTGGGTAAGAAAAATGGGGAAACAACCACATTTTCACTTCTGATTGTCGTCACTCATGTCAGAAAGTGAATGCATGCCAACATCACATTGGTCAGGGTGAAACAAAGCACTCAGATATCATGCCACCTCTCACACATGACTAAAGCTTGTATGAGTAACATATTTAAAAAAAGCTGCCAACATATATAGCGTTAGAGATGGAACAAAATTGGGAAATGAAGTGTCTAATGGGAATGATGGAAACCCTGGTTTATCTCATACTAGGTGGCTTGCAGTTCAGAGTTTTTATATACGGTATTTGATGCAATGTAGTACCAGCTTCAGGAATTACATTGCATTTATCAGACAATTCTATTCTTTCGATCGCATTGTAAACTCAAAGCCTGTTGACATTGACAAATTCAGGATTTTAATGCAGTACAACTCTAACAGAACCTGATCAATCTTATTCAGTTCATTTTGTTGGTGACTCAAACCAAGGTTTTCATCTTCTTCCATTTCAAAGATTGAACAGGGTTGGAGTAAGAGCAGAGGAAGGGTGGCACCATGGTGAATGTTGAGATTTGCTTTTCTAGTGATGGAAGTTCATTGAAAACCTTAACCTGGATGATTAGTGTCTATATATCATGATCAGAACAGGAGTAAAATAATGGAATTTTGTTTTTATGAAGTTACTGAGAGTCCTGTTTGTATCTCTGTAATTTCTAGATAAGCTATTCAAATATTGGCTTATTTGGATCAACATGATACTGATTGTAGAATCCTTCATTTTCTTTGATTGTATTCAACCCTGAGATCCACTGATCAACAGGCATTACTTTAAAACAGTGTCTGGAACTGCAAGAATATCACTTAACTGTAGTTTTTTTGAAGTATATTGCAATGGAATGTTTCTATTAACTTTTTGTACTTTAAGTGTAATTTAAATATACGTTTCTGACAGTTATTCGAATAAAAATGTGTATTTGGACTGGATTTTGCAATTTGCTCACCTTGAAAATTAGTCACCACGCTAAATGTGTAAATCACGTAGGATTCAGTCGGAAACACAAAAACATTTTAGCGTGAAATCGCTGGGTGGCGCCATTGCTACTGTTGTGTTCAGAATTCAGAGTTTCACTTCTTGCGAATGACTGACAGCACAGATGGGGGCAAGGTTATTTGCAACAGGACCTTCAAACTTCTAATGAAAAAAAATGTTGGTTGTTATGAATAAAGTTTGGGATATTTCTAGAAACACAGCAGTGAATAGCTGAGCATATAAAGAGATATGACATTGTAAAACCAGCTGTGTAGAGCAACAGGAAGGTTTAGAGAGGGGCAACGTATACTAACTTAAAGAGGAAGATAACATATTAGAACAGACATTATTGTCTGAATTAAGTAGGTTAAAGGGAAGTGGACATATTAGAAATAAGCTCTGGCTCAGAGTTCTAGGTTAACTTGCATTCAGTAGGTGTGCGCCCCAAATTCCCCTCCCCCACTAATTGTATGCGTACGGAAGACAATAAAAGCCTCTAATCGCAAAGGACTAATCATATTAGTGGCTGGTATAAAAGATAGCTGCAGCCATGGAGGAGCGTGTCAGACTTTTAATTAGTCTGAGAATCCTTCTTTTCTATTCTCCAAAGGTGCAGGATTTCAGAACGTGCCCTAGAAAAGGAAGGAATCAGTTACACAGTTATCAGTTATAATCTATTATCTATAAAGCTGTTACAGGCATCATTTTTACTGGTAAACTTGCCAAGGCAATAACATGAAACAAGTTACGTAACAAACTGTTTCACCATCATTTACACCATATTATTCCAATATATCCTTTTTATTTCATAAAATGATTGCTTCCATTACATTGAACTACAGTATATAAGTTTAACTTGCGCACATGTACACATAAAACTATGTGAAATTATTTTTTGAACCAGGGAATCAAATTCTGTTTTACATAACTTTATACATGAGTGGTTAAAGTGTTGTGACATTTTCAGAGGATCCAATTTGCCTACAGTTTCACAGGTTTTTTCAATGCTGCTGCGAAACTCACAAACCATTTATCCTGTTACCATTGATATATTTTCAGTGAGCTACTTTGTTTGATACCTGTGTGCCAGGCTGCCTGCTGGTATGGTTATTAATAGGTGTTTCAATGTATTTTTTGTTCAGTTCAACTAATTGGTTTAATACTTATCCAAAGCTCTTTATTTAATTGAGTTTATGGTGCTTTGGAAAATAGAGGTTGTGAAAGGTGCTATTTAAATGCAAGTTTTGTTTACTTCTATTGTCACATGTTTGGTAATAAATAGCTTAGGTTTGACATGAGTTAGAGTATAATTCTCACGTTTTAAAGCTCCACTGAATTTGAAGACCATTTCTTTAAGAATGTGTTTTCATTACAAACTTAGTGTAGGTGCAAGGCAATTCCCTGTACAAACATACATTGTGTGTCCAATCAAATAATTGTGATACTTCATTCTCCACATCAGAGTATTTCAATTAGATCATTGACATAGAGAATCACAGCATGGAAAGAGGCCTTTTAGCCCATTGAGTCTGTGCTGGTCATCAAGCAGCTATCTACCATACTCCCATTTTACTACATTTGACTTTGTATGCTATGGCGCTTCAAGTGATCATTTCAATACTTCTTAAATGTTGTGATGGTTCCTCCCACCACCACCCTTTCAGGCAGTGAGTTCCAGATACCCACCACCCTCTGGATGAAAAGCTCCTTCCTTAAATCCTCTCTCAACTTCCCTGCCTTTACCTTAACATGCTCCTCTAACTTTGGCTACACTTACTAAATAACACCATTATCCATCCAAAACAAAGTCATCTCTCATCAACACCTCAGCTCTTAGCATAGGGTCATCCGAATTCACTTCCATGCTTTGAACTCTTGACACATCCTTGCCAAACATGAGGATAGAAAGGCTTGAACAATGACCTGTCCCTGCCTGTAACTTACTGACCTCAGAAAAAGCTGCAGCCCTTCCGTTTCATTAGTGGCCTGTACACTTGCCATTTGTGGATGTCTGAAAATCAGATTTTCACTGGCCAGGAACCTGTCCAACCAGGAAATTGGGCACCACGTGATTAACATTCTGTGGAAACTCACCTTCCTGACCAGAGGGGCATGGGCTAGCTTTTATGAGTGAACCGACTGTGAATCAAACTAATGTTGGAGGTGGCATCTGGACATCAGTACAGGAATGAAATCCTGCAGTCTACTGCATAATTTAATTTTATAGGACTCATATTAATCTGTTGTCTGAATGAAAACCACATGGCACTCAGGCAGTCCTGTTTGAAAATGTCCATTAAATGTAGCAATGATGTGTGAGCAGAATACTCAAATACGGGAACAAAGATAATGTCAGCTCAGGTATGTCTCTTTGAATCCAGTTCGTCTTGCTTTAGTAACAGGGAGGCGTGTGGTTGCACTGCCCAGGACGTATTTTTTTCAAAGGGTGTGGAATGGCCCTCTGGATTTGAAAAGAATGTTCATGATTTGGAAGGAAGTCGGAAGGTTGGGGGTTAGGAACAGTAACGCCACAGCGGCTGTTTAAGGTAAATTTACATATTGCTGGAGAGTAATGGATTAAGTGCACAACTGAAACTCCAGACTGACCCAAATATCACTTATCAAATTTAGGATTTGAGAAGCCCTATAACAAAGAGGGAAGACTGATTAAGCAAAAACTTTAACTGTACAGTCACCAGCATTGAACAGTGTGTGATTATAAACAGAACCCCAACAGTTTGCAGTGAAAGTGTATGGAGTCTGTTGAAGGTTAACTGGTTTTGAGAGGACAATTGTGTTTTTTTTCCCCAATCAACGATATTGAGGAGTATTTCTAGCAAATTATGGCTTAGCTTCTGATTTACAGTACCTGCAGTTCTTTCAGTTTTAATGGCGTATGCTAAAATCTGAGAGTAGTAGTGAGGATTGTTCAATCAAATGTATTTTGAGTTTGTTTTTAGTTTTAAGGGAGTGTGTTGTTTCAGTGTGGTTGAAAAAAGAAGTGCTGAAGTTCTTGCCTGGCAGATGAAGTACAACATGAAAGATTCCTGTCTGTAACAGGTACACACGATCACCGAGTCGCGGATGGAGTTATTTGTAAATGGAGATTGCAGCATTTGCACAAAGTACTTCACATACTGAGTTCGTAATGAAAAGATACGTCCCTTTTTTAATTCAATAAAATAATACTGTCCATTACATTAACGACGCATCGATATTAAAGACAAGTAACACATGATTAAAGCCACTTCTTGAACCTGGATTTTACACGCTGTTGGACGTCGCTTGGTACAATGCAGCCACATTTCGTTCCCATCTTGTCACACTTCCAGCGGATGCAGCTCACCTGCTGTTCAGCTTTACTCTGTGCTCCAGGAAAAAAAAAGGCCTGAAACACTGCTGCAGGTGTGGCCAGCATATGCGCTGCTCTTCCCGGAGTGGCTCTGTGTGTGTGTGAGTCGACATTTTCAATTTTTTTTTGGATTCTTTTGTAACTGCTGTTTTATTCAGTTCGACAGCCTTGTGCAAAGCGCATTACCCCTGCAGAGGTTACTATTTTCCAGGTAACGATTGGAGCAATACCTGTTCGGAGCTGGGGGCAACGTGTATAATAAACAGTGCAGTGTGGTTAAAATTGCCCAGGAATGACGAAAAGATGGCTAAACAAGCAAAAATACACACGCGTAAATACACATTCACTATCCAAACATATTCATGCTGAAAGATGCGCGCATACACACACACACACACACAGCCATCCATACACAATGACATAGCCGCGCATAAATACACACACGCAGTCATACACACTGACAAGAATTACATGCTCACACAGGCAGACGTACATATATACAGATTCACGCATCAACATACAAACATATATGCACACAGGAAGTACACAGATATACAGACACAGCAGATGCACGTATATAGAGATAGTAGACCCACAAACTGAAGAACAAATACAGATTGTACACACGGACATAAAGTACATAGACATACTGCTACATGCTAAGAGACACATACAGGAAGTACACAGATATACAGACACATAAATAGAGATAGAACAGAAACAAATAAGCAGATATTCAGAGACACGGGTAACACGCAGACACAGAAAATACTCGCAAAGATGCAGACACGCAATCCCGAAAATCCTGCTCGCTCACTGATGAAGGGAATTGGATAGAGATTGTAAACATTCCTGCATCGCCAGCCTACCACATCCCGCTCCTGTAAGTTAGAAAGTCCACTCCCGCAGTGAAAATATGTTGGGACTTACAGTCAAAGAAAGCCATAGGCATTGTACAGGGGAGGAGGGACAGTGGGTTTTGTGGGGATGGGCTTAAAAACGATAGGTTTGTGAATTCTTTGTCCGTTTAAGGAGTCTTTGGAGTAAGCGTGGAGCTCGGCCGGCAGGTTGGCAGCTTTCCTCCAGATGCCCATGTCGGGGCTGGCGGCATGGGGCAGTGCCATGTGGCTCTGGTAGAGACGGTGGTACTGAAGGGGACAGCAGGCACACAGAGTGACGGTACGGGCCAGCGAGGCGAGCTGCAGTCTGAGCGGCTCTCCTCTCTCACAGCGCGGCTCCTGCTTGGCCACCGCCGCCGGCCCGGGGCTAACGCTAGCGGGCGACACGCCTCGCTCTCCTGGAGGCGGCGGCGGCGGCGGCGGCAGTAGCAGCAGCTCCCGGGGCGGTGGCAGGCTTTTACCGGGCCTCGGTTCTTCCCAGAAGGAGGCGGGCAGCTGTCTTTTCCTCATGGGGACCTGGCCGTGCCGGGCTGGCGGGAGAGGGGGCGGTGGCTCCCCGCAGTCAGCGGCTCCTGAAGCTCTGAGCTGGAGCACACAAGGCCGGCTCTGCTCATCCGGACCCCGCTTCGAGCCCGAGTCCAGCAGCCGCCCGGGGTGGCACCGCGGCATCCGCGAGTATTTCTGCGAGAACCGCTTGAGCTGCTTCTGCAGGTATTTCCTGTGGTCCACCGAGCGCCGGCAGGGGGCTGACTTGTCCAGCGCCGCCTTAATGTCGCTCGAAGCCAAGTTGACAAAGTTCAGCAGCGTTTTCACCTCGCTGTCCGCCGATGCCATCCTCAATCCTCACTCCAGAATATTAGTCACTGTCTCCATGGCCTACACCGCTGGAAGCTTTCCCCAACCCGTTTCCTCTCGCCTAAGACTGGAAGGAAAAGAAGTGAGATTATTCCACTAATAACCAATTTTGTTTTTGTATTGCAAAAACATTTTTTTATTTCATTAAAAATACTTTATGTACATACACAATTACTCAAGCAGTTCTGTACACTCCAACAACATGAACAAACATTGGAATTTGACAGCTGCTAAAAACAAAGACTAACTTATACAGGTCAAAAATACTGTTATGTACAGAGCAGGTCAAAATATTTTATATACATACATACGTTACTGAAGCAGTTCTGTGCATTCTTTGAACATGAAGGAACATCGGAATTTGACAGTTGCAAAGAAAAAGACCCAAGGCATTTCGTACTAATACAGGACAAAAATACTTTATGAAGATACACAGTTACTGAAGCAGTTCTGTAGACTCTTTGCACACGAAGAACAAACATTGCAATTATAAACCCCAAGGCTTTTCTTACTTAAACAGGACAATCTTTACATATATTTGAGGCACCGAGAGGGTCTGATGACGGACCCTTGTGAAAGTTTGGCAGACCTTAACGGTGGTCTTTCCCCGTTGTATTGACTGATGGAATATTAACCAGCACTGTTACTTTGGGAAGGGGAGGAGGTGGGAATCCTACACTTCACTCAGTGTCAGGATGATGGCTAGACACCATCAACCAATGTCAACTCCTCTCCACCACTTCTCAATATTTTATTTATTGAGGGCTACAGGCGATTGTGTTCACAGATGTTCGTCTAGTCGTAGTCTTAATCCCAGCAGGTAGAGGTTTTTTGTACTGGCACGTGTTACTGTTAAAGTGACATTGCTGTACATTGAGGTACATTGACCAGCGCAATACAATGATTGCTAGCACACAGGCATCTACAGAGACGCTCCAGCAGCTTCATTGGAAACTAAATGCCACCACACAAGATAGAAGGCGAGTTTCACTTCCGCCAGCACTCCGGGTACACATAACCTCTCTATCCTACGCACGGATGCCTGGTTTTACCATGAAATCTTCACTTGCTTATCGTTCCTGTGTTTCTCAAGGTCTCTGTTAAATACATTCCTGGTTGGAATCCGTTCTGCCCCTTACCACAACGCAAGCAGAAAGCGCAGCGTGGTTTATATGCACAGTACCTGGACACTCACTTGGTCAATAGCCCAGCCCCTTATCTAATCACGTTTACTCACCTTTGAGACCCGCCGGAGAACAAATCTTGAAATTTCGTTCTATTTCCTCACTGGAGTAAGCTGAATGAATATCAACTGCCTGTAGTTAAGGCCCTTCCAGACCAATCAGCAGCTCCTTCTGAACACAATACATCCCAATCAGGCCCTGGGCTGGCTTGTTCCACATTCTTTTGTAACACAAATTGTTGTTATGGAAACACGAGAGAGAGAAGGCAAAAGCGAGCCAATAAGTACAATAATTATCAATGCAATTTTCCTAATCTCTCCCTCTCCTCTGCCCCCCCATCTCTTGCTATGAAACATGATGTGCGGATAATGTACAAAGAGTCAGGAAAGTTTCTTGGTTAAAAAAATACTTAAGCTGTCTGGAAACTTGCAACGGGCATGCTTCAGTGCAGCAATACAATGCTGGCTTTGCAAGTCTGCCTTGCCTACTTTTAACTGTTCTGTTCAGGCTTTTTGGGGGGCTGATGTCAGAAGGAGAAGTTGGAGAGAGAGAAAAAAAACCTGAAGAGATGTGCAGATATCCATGGATAGGGGGCTTGAGCGCTCAAGAATCTTGTCTTTATGTTTGCCTCCTCAATCGAGACACACAAAAGCTGAATTACCCATTCAAACCGCCCTGACAATGGGATCGAGTTGGATCGCACTCTTGCATTTGTAGTCAAACAGTTAGAGACTTAAATCGAGTCGTCATGATAGAGAAAGAGTTGGACAAAGCCCATAGAATATCCATCAGTAAACATTTTCCTATGTCATATTAGTGGGTCTCCATGGCTTCGCCCCGTCTAGAGACAATAGCACAAGTTTGCACACTCGACTACTGTCACCCTGCCAACGCATGCAACGGCCAAAAAAGGACAATCCATTGGAAACGATGAACTCTGTGGGGAAGGTAGGGCTGGAGTTTTTTTTTGAAAAGCGTGTGAAATGCTAATTGTTCTGCTTCCTTTCTTGATGAACTGGACGTTGCTCAGCATGTCCTTCCCACCTCTCCCTCAAGCAAGGTGGCTCTCCTGACAGGGCCATTGAACGGACATTGACAGCACCTCGCTCGCTATCCTGGAGGAGATGGCCTCAGGAGCCTGGTGCAAACTCCTTCCTCACCTGGGGCTCAGGCCTTTGGAAGTTGTCTATGGGCTGCACTGGAGTTTATGGACGAACCTTGGTCGGTTAGCTTTAATGTACGTGGCTCTAAGTCCACGGCATTTTAAGTGGCAATGGACATGCATGTCCAAAAATTTACAATAAGTGGGGATATTGAATTTGGCTTCTTTTTATATTGCACACTATTTACGATTAAACTGTCACTTCTGCGCATGTTGTCCCATTCAGATGCCTTGTTCCAGTGCCAATGTAAACAAGTGACAGTCGAAAATATACTTCCCACTGGCCGAGAGGATGATGAACACAGATTTCAACGCAGATGTCCAAAATGAATTGGATCAGCATCTGGAGGGAAACAACACTGTAGCGTCGCGGGGAAAGGCGGGGAAGTGGGACTAGCTCAAAGGGAGGTTTCGTGGTGGAGAGATCCGGCAGGGACTCAACGGGCCGGATGGCCGCACTCTGCACTATATCACATTCTGCGATTCTACGATTCGACATTTTCGAAGGCCAAGTATTATCATCAGCTTCGCTCTTAGCAGGTAGTAGTGAAAACACGTTTGAGGTCAATACTATGGACCTTCTTTCAGCCCGAAAAAGGAGATATTCTTCTTCTGGATTTGGTTATTTCGCCATCTCAATGCTATGTCAGTTTCAACACCTGTGTTGGAAAGGCTCCATTGCCTACCCGTGGTCTGTTGACGAAATTGAGTGCACACAGTAGTTACAACAAACGCGGACAACCCAGTTTATCACCTTATGGTTTATTCTGGATCTTGCGCATTCCTGATTTTAACCATTCCACCAATGGCAATTGTTCTTTTTAGCTGTCAAAGTCCTAAGCTCTGGAATGTCTTTAAAACTTTCTGTCTCCCCCACCCTTTTTTTCCTCCTTTATGGTTCCTTAAAACCATATCTGCTTGGGCAAACTGTGAATTGCCTATAATTGTGACAAGGGAATATTCAACTAGACCTGGGTGTCCTTCTGCCCTGGTTGCTGAAAGCAAGCAAGCGGGCAGTGAAGAAGGCAAATGGTACATTGGCCTTCATAGCAAGAGAATTCAAGTACAGGAGTTGCTGCAATTATACAGGACATTGATGAGCCCACACCTGAAATATTGAGTTTTGGTCTCCTTATCTGAGAAAGGATGTTCTTGCTATAGAGGGATTGTGGAAAATGTTTACCAAATTCATTCCTGGGATAGCAGGATTGACTTATGAAGGCAGTTTGAGTTGGTTAAGATTGTATTGATTTGAGTTTAGAAGAATGAGGGGTGGTCTCACAGAAACCTATAAAATTCTAACAGAATGAGATGGATGTTCCTGATATAACAACAAGGTGTAGAGCTGGATGAACACAGCAGGCCAAGCAGCATCAGAGGAGCAGGAAAGCTGATGTTTCGGGCCTAGACCAGTCTTCAGAGTCCATAGTCATAGTTTAAGGATAAGGGGTAAACCTTTTAGAACTGAGATGAGGAGAAACTTGTTCACCCAGAGTGTGGTGAGCCAATGAAATTCACTACCATAAGAAGTATTTGAGATGAGGCCAAAACATTGCATTTTCAAGAAGGAGGTGGATATAGCTCTTGTGGCTAAAAGGATCACAGGATATTTGGGGGGGTGGGGAGGGTGAGATTAGGGTATTAAGCTCAATGATAAACCATGATCAGATTGAATGGCGGCACAGGCTCAAGGCGTGAAATGCCCCACTGCTCCTATCCTCTATGTTTCTATGTAAACCTTTGGTCACTTGTCTTAATATTTCCTTATGTGCCAAATTCTATTTGATAATGTTCCATTGAAGTGCTTTGGGATGCTTGCCAAAAGCGCTATATAAATGTAAGTTGTTGTTATTGTGTTAGTGGATGAATGAAGAAAGTATTGGGGAGAGATGAGAACAATTCCAACTGTTCTTATCTATACCCTGGATATAAATGTGCCTTTAAATTTAGGCAAGCCACAAATTAAATATTCAGACAGAATTTTGTCTCATCAAGTACCAGCAATTATGGACCTAATCTCAAACTTTTAAAGTGAAGAAATTAAAATGTTTCTGAATAAATATTCCTATGAGCCTCTGTCAATGAAATGACTGTACCATATTTCCTTTGATTGAAATCAAGCAATTTATCAGATGACAGGATTCACGTCTTAGAAAGCAATTATTTGACATATTTTGACTAATCTATCCCTGTTTCCTATTAGACCCTTGCATACCTAAGTGCAACATGTGAAAGATGGCAGATATCTTGTATTGTAAGTAATAAAAAGTCACACAGCAGGCTGATTTACTTGCTTGTGCTTGTGGTGGTCTGCAATTATTAACAATTTATAAACTGTCACTTTACCTTAAAGGGAGGCAGGAAATATTACTGGAAATAGACCACACAAACAATCCTGAAGTGACATTCTCAGCAGCTCAGTTTGCAGCTGTACATTGACAAAATGTAACCCACTTTTTTCAGGGTCACTCTTAGGTTGAGCTGGCTGATGGCAGCCTGAGAGACGACTGGAGGCTTTTATCATCGCCTGCTCTTCCTTGTCCGTAACAATGTACAAGTGAAAAGAACAATTAAAAATAGGGCACTCCCAAAAGCCCCCCCACCCCCTGGCAGAAGAATTGCACTTTGAAGTAGTTGGAATAGAATGTGGAAGATAAATCATTTACAGCTGTGAATATGTCAAGTCAAGACAGCAGTGGCAAAAATTACTCCACATGTCAACTCAGCATGCGGATAGGGTCCAGCTGTGGACCACTTTTATTCCTGATATGTGCATAGCTGTCAGGGTGCTGGGAATCATCAGTATGCATCTCTTCAAAAGTCTTACTGAATATTCAGAATGAATGGAATTTTAGAAGCAAACTCCTTATATTCTAACAGTCCATAGAGCACTGTGAAATTGTGTCAATCAAAGTTGAATGGATCCCGATTGATTAGCCCTTGACACATTTACAACTAGTGCTAGATTGAAAAAAAAACATATTTCCAACATTATGTTTATCAGCTTTAAATTTGTTTGGAGATGTAACCATCAAACTACAACATTTTAGTTTAAATCAAATAAAATTATAGTAAAGTGATACTGTTCATTTGTTAATAGAACATGCCGTAAATAATTTTAATGAGTATAATTGGTATACAGCAAAATGTATATTATTCACACATAGCACTTTTATTTTTCAACACATTTCAGGCATTTATAATGATAATTCCAATTTGAAAAGTACTTGGAGTACTTTCAAATCCTATTATTTATGAAAACATGTAACACTGTTTCTAATATTAACTTATGAACTTATTGTCAAAAGAACAGTTGGTAATATTATCTGCAATTCATCCTGTAGATAAATGTACTCTACTTTCTGGAATAATTTTGCTTATATTTAAAAGTTGTTCATGTTAATGATAGATAAAAGATGGGTTGTGGGAATGAGGGAGAATGTTTTTCACCGATTGAAGGATGCAGAGAAATATTCGCTGTATGAAACATTCAGTTTTGAGACTTCGGATGATAAGCATGCAAAGAAGAAATGTGCACACATTAAAATGTTTTCAATGGCCTTGAACCACATTGCTTAACAGCTATGGAGTTGTTATCAGTTTTTCCAAAGATTTTCCATGCTGTAATTTTTTGACAGGAAATTATTTTTCATGATGTTTAGGTTGTTGCCAGAACAGTCATGTAAGATTATTGGGAATCAAATGTTTTAAGTTTCGCAATGCATAAGAAACCATTTCCATATATTTCACAGAAAACGAATTCCAAATAATTTGTTTCAAATCCCAAGGGAGTATTTTATCGAACTTTGCAAAAGCAAACTTGTTTAAAGTTTTTCATCAATGAATTAGTTGGTAACAATAT
>JAHRHZ010000133.1:60222193-60246307 GCA_024137785.1 Ginglymostoma cirratum | reverse complement strand
TGATGCTGCTTGGCCTGCTGTGTTCATCCAGCTCTACACCTTGTTATCTCAGATTCTCCAGAATCTGCAGTTCCTACCATCTCTGGAACTATTTTTTCAAATTGTTTGGATAAGATAACCTTTTGACATTTCCAAACAGACATTTGTTTTTATGTTTGCATATTTGAGGAAAGAAACTTCTACTAAACAATAATTTCCTACATTGCACTGTAGGTTAAAATCCTGGAATTCCCTCCCTAATAGTATTGTTGGTCAATCCACAGCACGTGGTTCAAGAAGGCAGTTCACTGCCACCTTCTGCAGTGCAACTAGGGATGGGCAATAAATGCTGGCCAGCCAGTGATGTCCTCAGCCCACGAAAGAATGGAAACCAAAACTCTTTGAAAAATACCTCCTTGGTTGTCAGCTACTTTGGGGTGTCATGGAGTTGGGGAAGGCTTTATGCAAATTCAAATTCTTTTTTCATTGGTTCATGGAGGACCATTATAAAAAGCTTTTCTCAGATGTGGGCAATGGTAACTTTCAATGGTCTTCTTTATTACTCTGAGAAAGTTTTGGCCTTTCTCCTTGGACTGTTGGAATTGGTGTGGAGATATTGTTTCCATAGCTGAGTGGGAATTTGAGGATTTTGACCTAGTGACAATGCTGAATGGTGATATATATTCAACATAAAAAGGTATGTGATCCATGATTCTGAAAGTTTGAAGCTGATATAATAGAACATTGAACCTAGAACATAGAACATTACAGCGCAGTCCAGGCCCTTTGGCCCTTGATGTTGTGCCGACCTGTGAAACCAATCTGAAGCCCATCTAACCTACACTATTCCATTATCATCCATATGTTTATCCAACGACCATTTAAATGCTCTTAAAGTTGGCGAGTCTACAACTGCTGCAGGCAAGGCATTCCATGCCCTTACTACTCTCTGAGTAAAGAACCTATCTCTGACATCTGTCCTATATCTATCACCCCTCAATTTAAAGCTATGTCCCCTCGTGCTAGCCGTCACCATCCGAGGAAAAAGGCTCTCAACTGTCCACCCTATCTAATCCTCTGATCATCTTGTATGTCTCTATTAAGTCACCTCTTAACCTTCTTCTCTCTAAAGAAAACAGCCTCAAGTCCCTCAGCCTTTCCTCATAAGACCTTCCCTCCATACCAGGCAACATCCTGGTAAATCTCCTCTGCATCCTTTCCAATGCTTCCACATCCTTCTTACAATGCGGTGACCAGAACTGCGCGCAATACTCCAAGTGCAGCCGCACCAGAGTTTTGTACAGTTGCAACATGACCTCATGGCTCTGAAACTCAATCCCTCTACCAATAGAACCTAACACACCGTATGCCTTCTTAACAACCCTATCAACCTGGGTGGCAACTTTCAGGGATCTATGCACATGGACACCAAGATCTCTCTGCTCGTCCACACTACCAAGAATCTTACCATTAGCCCAGTACTCTGTATTCCTGTTACTCCTTCCAAAGTGAATCACCTCACATTTTTCCGCATTAAGTTCCGTTTGCCACCTCTCAGCCCAGCTCTGCAGCTTATCTATGTCCCTCTGTAACCTGCAACATCCTTCCGCACTATCCACAACTCCACCGACTTTAGTGTCATCTGCAAATTTACTAACCCATCCTTCTACGCCCTCATCCAGGTCATTTATAAAAATGACAAACAGCAGTGGCCCCAAAACAGATCCTTGCGGTACACCACTAGTAACTGAACTCCAGGATGAACATTTCCCATCAACCACCACCCTGCTCAATTAGGTCACTGTGTCTTAAAAGTGCATTATTGTATGATTTTTACTGAAAATAAAGGCAATATATGAATACAACTTTCATATTTATGTATAATAGACATAGTAGGGTTGAAAAAGGAGAATGTCCAAACATTAATTTTAATTAATGCCAAAGATACACTGTACAAGTTTAAAAAATGATTAATACTGGATTTGTTCAATAACATACATTAAACCAATCTTTTCCTGGAAGGAATTTTGGGAATGTAGTTATAAATATTATATTGCAAAAAGACCACTCACTATTGCATGCAAAGTACACACCATAACTGCAACATCACTCCTTTTTTTGTCAAATTAAAAGTAGAATTGTATCGATTAGTACCACGCTTGGGATGCAGTTTAAATCAAAACTGCATTTTGATTTTGATTTTAATTGATTTTTTGATTTTAATTTCCTCACTCTTTCCTCTTGCATTGTTCAATGATAGACTCCAAAAGGAGAAATATGTCCCTGTCATTATGTATGGTGCATGGCCATGAGTTCATGGCTGCATGGTTCTTAATGGAGAGAAACTTCACAGTTCTTAAGTGCAGAGGGTTCTGGGTGTCCTCATGAACAAATCACAGGAAACCGATATGTAAGTACAGCAGGCAATAAGGAAGGCAAATGGAATTTTGGCATTTAATGTTAAAGGAATAGAATGAGGGAGGTGTTGCTGCAACTACGCAAGGTATTAGTGAGAATGCACCTGGAGTATTGTGTGCAGTTTTGGTCCCCTTCTTTGAGGAGGGATGCAGTTACATTGGAGACAGTTCAGAGGAGGTTCACTAGTTTGATTCCAGAGATGAGGAGTTTGAATGATGACAAGAGATTGAGCAGTTTAAGCCTATACTGCTGTGAGTTTAGGAAAATGTGAGGAGATCTATTTGAAATACTAAGGGAAATAACAAAGTAGATGTGGAGAGACTGTTTCCTCTGTGAGGCAATCTAAAACGAGAGGTAACAGATTCAAAACAAAGGTGAGGAGAAATTACTTTATTTCAAAGAATGACGAATCTGTGGAATCCATTATCCCAGAGTGCAGTGGATGCTGGGACCTGAGTAAATTTAAGGAGGCAATAGACAGATTTTTAATTAGTCACATGTTTAAGCGTTATGGAGTGTGGGCAGTAAAGTGGAGTTGAGGCCAAGCTAAGATCAACCATGATTGTATTGAATGGTGGAGGAGGCTCGAGGGGCTGAATTGCCTATTCCTGCTCTTAGTTCTTCTGTTCCCTTTATTTCTGAGTATGTGTCTGATTACAGAAGAGTGCAGGAGAAATGGTGTTCAAAAAGGAAGGCTTAATATCACATCGTTCAGTTTCTGCTTTAGGGCACAGGGCTCAGTTTTGGATCCCCTGTTCTTTGTGGTATATGTTAATGATTTTGAGTTAGATGTAGCAGTCCTGACTGGGAAACCTGCAGACGACCCAAACATTGACTGGGTATTCAATAGTGGAGAGGAAGGCTGTCATCTGCAGGAAGGTGCCAGTACAGGTAGGTTCATTGAGTGAGCAGAAAAGTAGCAAGTGAAATTCAATCCAGAGAAGTACAAGGTTATGCATTTGGGAGAGGACAAATAAAGCAAGGGAACACACAATCAACAGGAGGGTATTTAGATTAGAGGAAGCAGGAGACCGAAGAATGCATGTGCATACTTTAATGAAAGATCAGGTAGATAAGATGGTAAAGAAGATTATGTGGGATGCTTTCCTTCATTGTGTGAAGTATTGAATACAAGTGCAGTGATGTATTGTTCAAATTATATAAGAGACTGGTTAGGTCACAACTGGAGTACAATATACAGCTCTGGTCACCACATTACAGAAAGGACACAATTGCTCTAAAGAAAGTACAATGATAATTAACAAAAATGTTTCCTGAGCTTACATTGCAGCTATGAGGAAAGATTGTGTCAACTAGGGTTGTTTTCCTCAGGACAGAGGAGGCTGAGAATGACTTAGTTGAGGTGTACGAAGTACTGAGGAGTTTGGATAAAGTAGACAAGAAAGACCTGTTTTCCCAAGCAGAGAGGAATATCACAATGATAATAGTATTTAAGGTGATTGAGAGAAGGATTAGAGGGGGACATGAGGAAAAACATTTCACCCAGAGACCATGGGTGTCTGGAATTCACTGTCCAGTTTAGTGATTGAAATAGAAACCCTCAACTCATTTCAGAGGAATCTTGATCTGTCCCTGAAGTGCTGTTACCTGCAAGGCTATGGACCAAGTGCAATTAAGTGGGATTAGAATGGCCAACTAGTTTATTCAGCCAGTCTGACATGATGGGAAGAATGGCTTCTTTCTGTGTGTAACCTTTCCATGGCTCCATGGTTTTTGTTGCACCTGTTTGTGTTATCCCTGGTTATCTGGCAAATATTTGTATGTCATTTGACATCACAAAAACTTATTAACTGATTAATATCACATTGCTGTTTATAGGGACCATGTTGGCTGCCCACATTACAAAAGTGATTACACTTTAAAGGCACTCATTGGCTATAAAACATTCTGAGTTATCTAGTGGTTGCCCTATATCAATGCAAAGCTTTCCTTTTTTTATATCTAAGTATTTTGCAACATTCACTTCCAATCTGAAGTAGTGTAAGCCAGCTATGTGGAAGATGGACATCATGCAGTTTGCAGGAGTTCATTTACAAAAACTTTGAATGTAAAATAATGAAATGGAATATATAAAATATGAATCAGGAGCAGGAGTAGGCGATTTGGGGAGGCGATGGCCTAGTGTATTATCACTGTACCATTAATCTATAGGCCCTGGTAAGGTCCTAGTGATCTGGGTTCAAATCTCATCATGGAAGATGGTGGAATTTGAATTCAATAAAATTCCAAAATTAGGAGTCTAATGATGACCATGAAACCATTGCCAATTGTCTGGGAAAAACCCATCTGGTTCACTAATGTCCTTCAGGGAAGGAAACTGCCATCCTTATCTGGTCTGGCCTACATGTGACTTCAGACCAACAGCAATGTGGTTGACCCTTAACTGGCCTCTGAACAATTAGGGATGAGCAATAAATGCTGACCTAACCAGTGATGCCTTCATCCCATGAATGAACTAAAACACAAACATCCCTTGAGACCTGCTCTGCCATTCGATAAGTTAATGGCTGATCTCAAAACCATATTCCTGCATATCCCTTGTTTTAACAAGATTCTATGTACACCTGCTTTAAAAATATTCAAGAACGTTTCAAAGAGAGACTTCCAAAGATTAACAAACTTATGAGAGAAAATATTTCATCTGGCCTCTGTTTTAAATGCCTGACCTCTGATTTTTAAACATTAATCACCAGTTCTAGATTGCCCCACAACAGGAAATATTCTCTTCGTATCTACCCTGTCAAGACTTATCAGGATATTACATATTAGTCACATGTAACTCTTCTCAACTCCTGCAGTTATAGCCCAGCCTGTCCAATCTTTCCTCATAAGACAGTGCACCTATTCTAGCTATTAGCCTTCAAAACCTTCTCTGAAATGCACCCGAAGTATTTATGTCCTTCCTTTAGTAAGGTGACCAATATTGTGCACAGTACTTCAGATGCAGTCTCATCATTACCCTCCTTAATTGAAGCATAACCTTTACTTTCAGAATAAAAACAGAAAGCACTCAGCAAATCCAGTAACATCGATGGAGAAAGAAAATAGAGTAAATGTTTCAAGTCCAGTGAATCTTCTTTAACCTACTGAGTTTCTCTAGCACATTTTGGTTTATTTCGGATCTCTGACATCTATGGTATTTTGCTTTTAATTGACATTCAATTCTCCCCATGTTGCAGGATAAGATTCTATTACCTCTCCTAATTACTCGCTGTACCTGTATACTAACCTTCTGCATTTCATACACAAGAACACTCAGATCCTCCTTCATCTCAAAGATCTGCAACTGTGTATCATTTAAATAATGTGCTCCTTTTTCCTTCTTCCTGCCAAAATGGAGAACATCACATTACCAAAACAAGAAGGCACCTCAATTTGACAGAGAAACATGGAAGAAAAACAGATTAGGACAATATCTCACAAGGGCCTGAATGACATGGGTTATGATGAGAAATGTGGCAGAATTGTGTAAGAAGACCGGCGAGCTTATCTCAACATCAGGAGCAATTCGCCGCATCTTTTAACTAAGTTCTGAGCAACACAGCGAGATTCTTGCTTCTGTGGTGACGAGTTGCCTGTTAGAGAGGAAGGATTGTGTCGATAGGCCAAGCAGAGAGAAACCATATGTCAAATCCGTCAAAATTGACACACTCAAAAAGTGTAAGATTCTACCCATTACCAATTTATATAATTATGCAAAAAAATACAACTCAATACAGCAGAGAAGCAGCCTTTTGGCCCACCAAGCCTGTGCTGATTCCTAGTCCTTATTTAGACCTTATTGCCCATGCGCGGTTTCTATCCCTCTTTTCGCCCCCCACCATGTGTCTACCAAGATATTTAGCACAAAATTTTTCATGCAAAATTTCAAAACCAAAGACGTCACCATCAAGGGGATGAATTCCAGCTCCAAAATATTTCCTGGTTCATGTGGATGCAGGCCATGATATTTCCACTAAATCAGAGTTCCTTCCATTCAGTTGCTTAGTATGACGTGATTTAGGTTAATTGTTTAATTTAGGTTGATTTAGGTTAATTTAGATTAAGTTAATTGATTCAATTGGAACCATTAGGTCACTGATTTTTGCCAAAATTTGGTATTTATTTTATGTTTTCCCTTATGCTCTTTCAACATTGGAAAATTATACAACTTCTATAATGGCTTTTCACGGGGGAAGAACAGGTTAACGTTTGATTTTAAAAAAAATGAGTGTAATGAGTAAAATTGCATGCCGACTGTTGTATGTTTTAAACTATGAATTATCAAATTTTTCTAACATTATTAATCACAGAGAGAAACAGGGTATGCCCTTATTTTGCATGAGAGCAGGTAATTCACATAAAGTAGAAGAAAGCTAAACTGTTGTTGACAGTCTGCAATATTGAACAGTTAGTCATTTACAACTTATCACATGGGTACATGGGTTCCATTAACTAGAGTTCTCATGTGGGACTGAAAATATGCATCAGAAAGATGCCTTTCGTGCCTCCCCCACCAAGAAGAAAAAGAAAACAGCCAAAAGAAAGAAGACCCAACTCACAGTGAAGGAGTTTCATCTAGTGTGATGTATGGGTGAACCCTACAGCATTTATTTACCCCTTGCACAGCGACTGGTGTTATTTACAATACATGATTCTCCATTAACTGATGATTAAGGCATTCCAAATAGGGATATATATCTGGGAGAATTTGGCCGAATTCAGTCCAAGAGAATACACAATGCTGTGTGACTGGGCTTTTTTCCAGTGCATCTAGACAAGGCAAACTACAAAGACAGGACAGCATCAAATCACTTCACACAAACAGAAACCAAGAGTGAAAAAAAAACACATTTTAGAAGGGGATAAACAAGTAGGTAATGATAAAGTAGTCACAGACACCTTTTATTAAGAGTATTATTTTTTATAGCCACATGATAGTTCAATTTTATGGTTATTATTATCTTCACTGTATTTAATTATAATACGTTGAACTTTGTGCCAAGGATGTGCATGTGTTTACAAGATAGCAGTACCCCAACACTAATGATGTCAAATGTAATTCAGAATAAACCACCTATTGCTGCTGTGATCCAACGTATAAAAGTGAATGGCAGATAATAAGTGACAACGCTTCAAAGATTCTGCATCACAATAGCTGCCTATAAAAGGCTGAGAGCCTAAAGTGTGTGAGAGCTCAGTGGTAAGATGAATGAATTAGGATCCTTAATGCTGACAATGTAAAGATAATTCCAGTGCTCATCAGAATAAGATGCTTCAGCCCTGACTGACAGTACCATAAATGTCTCATTCATCAGCTTCGACAAACTTGTCACATCTGGATTCCAATCATCCTAACAATTTTTCTGACAAATAGATGAGCTTTATGTTTAATACTCCTCTTTTTATAGAAAGCAAAGTAATTGCCCAGTACATGGTGTGAAGTACTTTGTTATCCAAATGTTTACAGTCACATTTTGCTTAACTTGCAGTTAGCATCATTCAGCTAATTGATGAGGGACTCATAAAGATGATATGCTTTATACGAATGAAGAAGGAAACAGTATAAGCATAGACCAGTTGGTTAAGCCATAAATTGCAGCATTTGCCATTAAGAAACAAAGTTACTATTGATATTTCCACACAGCGTTCTCACTGTTCCATATTTCACTTTATTTTAATATCAACTCTGGTAATAGCATCTACCATGCAAAAAAATCTCGGGGTTTTGGGGGGAGGAACATCCTTGGGGAAGTGCTAGGTCATTGACAACAACTGAGTAGTGTAGAAATGTAAGAAATAAGAGCAAAATAGGCATTCAGCCCTTTAAAGTAAACTACCACAGATCTTCTACGTCAATGCCATATTTTCCGCATTATCTCTTGATGTCTTTAATGTTTATAAATCTATTAATTTTTGGCTTGAACAGTGTCATACCTCGCAGAGGTAGTGCACTGGGAAATCAAGCTCCCACTATTCCTGGAGTCACCACAAAAGTTAAAACATTTTACTAACGTACGCAAAGCCCCCCTGTTGGACAAAAAATATGGACTACGTCTCTATACTTAACAAGAATTGCTATTTATTACAAATTAATACATTCTCACTACAAGTAAACAATTATGACTTGTTGGCATATTACTATAGTAGTTAAAACTTTAAAGCCCTCCTAAAACCCCTTTGCACACATAGTTAGACACAAATAGCCAATAAAAAATGGTATTACGGGTTAAGGGAAAAAAGATACTGGGGAGATGGTTCCACAGTCCTCATGATCCAATAGAGTGATCCCTTTGTTTGCCAAGTTCTTAGTTCTCTGATCATTTCTTTCAGGTTCTCTTACTTCTTCACAGGAGGCACAGAGCAACTGGTTCACAAATTCTAAAGTCTCTAACTTATTGGTTAAAAGTCACAGTTTACAGGAATTTGGGCAACAAAATAAATTGGTTTTCTTCAGGCTTCAGTTAATTTACTGGAGAGAAAGACTCACCATCTGCTCTTTCAGCCGTCTGAAAGCTCCTACACATATCATTCAGACTCACAAACTGTTCAGCTACCAGGAGCCAATGAGATTGTTGTTGTCTGGCTGATGGCCTCTGGCATCCACAACTGGTGATGAGAACAGGTGATGATTGCCCAAAACTATTGACTGAGTTTCTGTCTGAATCTCACTCTGCATACTCCAGAACCCATGCCATCTCAAGTTTCAATGAGACCATCTCTCATACTTCTAAACTCTAGAGAGAATGTTGGCTTAGCCTCCTCAATCTCTCATCCCAGGACAGGCCCAACCAGAACTTTGCCTGGTGAACCTTTGTTGCACTCCCTTTATGGTAAGTAAACCCCTCTTAAAGTAAGGAGACCAAAATTGTATAAAATACTTGGTACAGTCTCACCAACGTCTATACAATTGTGGCAGGATATCTTTATACCTGTATTCAAATTCTCTGGAAATAAAGGCCAACAAATCAGTTGCTTTCCTAACTGCATGCAAGACGAGTATATTAAGTTTCAGTGACTCATGAACAAAAACACCCAGATCCCTTTCGACACCCACATTTCTCAACCTCTCACATTTCTAGAAATATTCTGCATTTCTTTGCACAACTCACATTGTCATTGAATTTTGTGTCAGTTGAAAATACCGCACGTGGTCTCCAAATCCAAATTACAAAAGAGAAAGTGCTAGAAAAGCTAAAAGGTCTAAAAATTGATAAATCTCCTGGCCCCGATGGGTTACATCCTAGAGTTCTGAGGGAGGTGGCTGAGGAAATAGTGGAGGCGTTGGTTGTGATCTTTCAAAAGTCACTGGAGTCAGGGAAAGTCCCAGATGATTGGAAAATCACTGTTGTAACCCCCTTGTTTAAGAAAGGATCAAGACAAAAGATGGAAAATTATAGGCCGATTAGCCTAACCTCGGTTGTTGGTAAAATTCTAGAATCCATCGTTAAGGATGAGATTTCTAAATTCTTGGAAGTGCAGGGTCGGATTAGAACAAGTCAGCATGGATTTAGTAAGGGGAGGTTGTGTCTGACAAACCTGTTAGAATTCTTTGAAGAGGTAACAAGTAGGTTAGACCAGGGAAACCCAGTGGATGTTATCTATCTAGACTTCCAAAAGGCCTTTGATAAGGTGCCTCACGGGAGGCTGCTGAGTAAGGTGAGGGCCCATGGTGTTCGAGGTGAGTTGCTGGCATGGATTGAGGATTGGCTGTCTGACAGTAGGCAGAGAGTTGGGATAAAAGGCTCCTTTTCGGAATGGCAACCGGTGACAAGTGGTGTCCCGCAGGGTTCAGTGTTGGGGCGGCAGCTGTTCACTTTAGATATTAATGATCTGGATGAAGGGACTGGGGGCATTCTGGCGAAGTTTGCCGATGATACGAAGTTGGGTGGACAGGCAGGTAGTACGGCGGAGGTGGGGAGGCTGCAGAATGATTTAGACAGTTTAGGAGAGTGGTCCAGGAAATGGCTGCTGAAATTCAACGTGAGCAAATGCGAGATCTTGCACTTTGGAAAAAAGAATACAGGCATGGACTATTTTCTGAACGGTGAGAAAATTCATAAAGCCGAAGTACAAAGGGATCTGGGAGTGCTAGTATAGGATTCTCTGAAGGTTAACTTGCAGGTTGAGTCTGTGATTAAGAAAGCGAATGGAATGTTGTCATTTATCTCAAGAGGGTTGGAATATAAAAGCAGTGATGTGCTTCTGATACTTTATAAAGCTCTAGTTAGGCCCCATTTAGAATACTGTGTCCAATTTTGGGCCCCACACCTCAGGAAGGACATACTGGCACTGGAGCGTGTCCAGCGGAGATTCACACGGATGATCCCTGGAATGGTAGGCCTAACATACGATGAATAGCTGAGGATCCTGGGATTGTATTCATTAGAGTTTAGAAGGTTGAGGGGAGATCTAATAGAAACTTACAAGATAATGCATGGCTTAGAAAGGGTGGAGTTTGGGAAGTTGTTTCCATTAGGTGGGGAGACTAGGACCTGTGGGCACAGCCTTAGAATTAGAGGGGGTCAATTTAGAACGGAAATAAGGAGACATTTCTTCAGCCAGAGAGTGGTGGGCCTGTGGAATTCATTGCCACGGAGCGCAGTGGAGGCCGGGACGTTAAATGTCTTCAAGGCAGAGATTGATAAATTCTTGATCTCGCAAGTAATCAAGGGCTACGGGGAGAGTGCGAGTAAGTGGAGTTGAAATGCCCATCAGCCATGATTAAATGGTGGAGTGGACTCGATGGGCCAAATGGCCTTACTTCCACTCCTATGTCTTATGGTCTTATCGTCTTATTTCTATAGATTGTGAATAACTGGGCCCAAGCATTAGTCCTTGTAAAACCTCACTTGTCACAGCGTACCACTGTGGGAATGACCTTTTTATTTCTACCCTCTGAGTTCTGCCTGTTAACCTATTTTTAATCCATGCCAGTATGTTATACCCAATCCCAGGTAATCCAATTTTTGTGTACTAACCTGTGATTCAGTGATATCTTATCAATAGTTTTATCAAAATTATACATTAAACAATAGGGATTTAAATGTTGGAGATACTTTCTGATTTGAAAACGTGTGAGCAACATTAATATCTAAAATTCACATGCCTCAAATAGTAAGAAAAGTAGTGAATTTTCTTTCAATCAATGACTTTCCTTCATATACCACTATATTATCATTTACATCCTGTATAACATTCACCATATTTTGGTGCTGAAAATATAAAAGCATGATATTGGGGTGCTGTGTACATTATGGTTACTGAATTATTATTTAAGTACTAAACTATTTGTACTTGTGAAAAGTCTGCATCTATATCCAACTTTATCAATGTTGTATAGTAAATATTAACTCATGTTGAACTTCCTCATGATGCTTGTCACCATAAACCCTAACCATTTCAACAAACACCAATACTGATATTTGAAAACATTAGTTGAAAACACTGCTGATCTTTGCATTCATGCAAATAACACCATCAAATACTGTTGTGCAAAGCAATGTCATATTAATGACTTTGTGACATAAAATACAAAGAGATCAGACAATGAATGGAACAGTATTGAACTCAGTGCATTCTTACAAATTACCACTGAATGCCAATATGTTAGGAACTGAAAATGTAAGCATATGTCACAGCGAGGAGGACAACCAGTGCTGAAATACTCTTTTTAATCCATAAAATCATAAGTTGTATGTGCAGAAGTAGGCATTTCAGCCCATTGAGTCTGCTCTGCCACTCAATGACATCATGGATGATCTGATAATCCTTAATTCCACTTTCCTGCCTTTTCCCCACAACCCTTGACTCCCTAACTGATTAAACATCTGAGATAACAAGCATGGGGCTGGATGAACACAGCAGGTCAAGCAGCATCATATCCAGCCCCATGCTTGTTATCTCAGATTCTCCAGCATCTGCAGTACCATTTATCTCTGATTAAACATCTGTCTGTCTCAGCCTTGGATATACTTAACAACAAACCTCTGCAGTAAAGAATTCTACAAATTCACTACACTCTTGAGAGAAGAAATTCTTCCTCATCTCTGTTCAAATGTGCGACTCCTTATTCTGAGATTATGCCCTCTGGCCCTAGATTCTCCCACAAGGGGAAACAACCTTTTTGCACCTACCATGTCAAATCCCCTAAGAAACTTGTATGTTTCAATAAGGTTGCCTCTCGTTCTTCTAAATTCCAACAAGTACAGGCCCAACCAATCAACCTCACCTCATAAAATAATCCTCCATACCTGGTATCAACCTTCTTTAGACTGCCTCGAATGCTAGTGTTTCTTTCCTTAGTTAAGGAACCCAGAACTGTTCACAGTATTCTATCTGTGATCTGACTAGTGCCTTGTATAGTGTTAGCAAAACCTTGCTATTTTAATACTCTATTCCCTTTGAAATAAAGATCAACATTCCATTTACCTTTCCTATTATCCACTGAATTTGGATGCTAACTTTCTGTGATTCATGGACAAGCTCTCCCAAATCCCTCTGCTCTGAGGCTTTCTGCAGTCTTTCTCCATTTAAATAATATTCAGCTCCCCTGTTCCTCATTTGTAGTGTCACACTTTCCCATATTATATCCAGTCTGCTACGTTTTTGCCAACTCACTTCACCTGTATATATTCCTCTGCAGACTCTTTGTGTCATCCTCCCCACCTGTTTTAGTGTCATCAACGAACTTGGCAATAGTATTCATGATCCTCATCCATGTCAGAAGATAGCAGTAACTTAAAGGCATTATCTATACAATTTGTATGGATGCTGCTTGGGGTCAGCAACGAGTTTGAACTGTGTTCCCCAAAGGATGTCTTTAATAACAAAGGTCACCACGGTAGTGTTCAAAACAGCGAATCATTTGATCTGCCTCCATCTGACTCATGTCAGCAATCAGAATTATGCTACAGCTATAGGAATTTTATTTTAACATCCTGGGAAAAAAAGTTGATTGTGCCCCTAAAACCCTCCAAGCACTTCAATAAATAAAATCTGTGTTCAGACTTAGGAAAGTACATTTTTCAATAAATCCCCAAACAACATGTAAAGCCAAAAATTATTACAAATGGATTTGGCAATTTTCAATGCTCCTTCTATGACTTCTGCACTCACTATCAATAAGTTTTATGCTGATCACATGGGATTTAATTGGGTATGTTCACTTGGTAAGCAATGAATTGTTTCTAGAAGCATTTTCTTCATGGAATTGTATCTGTTTATCAATTTCTACACTTACAAAAGTTCTGAAGATTTGGCTCATAATTGCAGCAGAAGCTTCACAAAGACCAGACCAAGGGCAATGCATTCAAACACTTCACATCATTTCAACAGTCATACAGCAAGTTGTCTCTGATGGAGTAAGCACCATTTGCACTTGTTCATTTCATACAGGTAGTTTACAACACAGCACTAAGGAATTCTGATGAATCTTCACCAGAGAATGATGACCATAATGTTACGACCAATAGACCAACCGTTAAGTTCTGATACATCTTGCAGTAAGAAACAGAAATGGATCAAGAAGTAGAATCGGTGGAAGAATAGAAATTAGCATTGACACGGACGATACAGTCGTTGATAGCTGTGACCAGTAGAAGTTGACTGCTGGAAGAAGTGAACAGAAATGAATAGCTCAGCTGACTGGGAAGGGTCCCAGGGAAAATTGAGACCAGCAAACTGCATCTTTTCAGTTCACTATCCTTCTCTGCAGCAAATGTAACAAGCGTGCCAGAGTGGGGTTCCTGAGCTACACCAAATGATGCTTTCCAAAGAGTTAACCACCACAATGCAAACCATTGACTTACAGAGAGCCCTCATTACACAAAGATCAATCTTTAAATTGTATCAGGCAGTGGTTTTCACATCACTTTTCTACGGAGCTGAAGCATCAAAACATATCGGCATTTCTGTATTGCAGATGCTGTACTGGTTTCCTTCCTGAACACTCATCCAGCAAAGTAATTAAAGAATCCAGCGTTATGTTGTTTGTTAACTGGTAGAGATTAGATTGATATCAGTAAGGTACAGGGCAGCAGAACACCAAGGGCTTGAGCACAGATTATTCTCTCCCTCAACTGCATGCATTTTGAACATGCTCCTCCAAACAGCCTGAGTTTAGGAGTGCACTCCACCATTAGACCACCAGCAATCAAGATATCAAACAGTGAAGTGTCAGATCCCTCATTCCCTTTTACTAGACCACCAAGGGGAAAACATGCATTAAAAAAATGCTGAATCCAGTGTCTGTAGACATCTAAAACTGGCTCCTATGTGTATGTACATGTTGGATCACTTTGTCTGCTGGTGCTCACTACTACTTTCAATAGCACAGAACCAGTTGGAACTTAAAGATGAACTCCAATTCAAGAATTTACAAACAAGGCATATTTGGATTTAATATGAACCATGTCGATCACTCATCCCTGACTGACATCTGCTGACAATTAGATCATGTACTAAGATCACGTGTAACAGAAAGGTCTTGAATCTAGCTTCTTTAATTGTTCAGCGTGGCTGTGGAATCATCATTTTAAGTCATTATACATTTGTTATCAAGATAAATCGTGTTTCACCAGACCCTAATTTAGATGCACCCTGGGTTTCAAAGGGGAGAGATTCTTTGCCGAAGCCTATCATTTGAGACAGATGGTGTACTATTATAAATGAATAGCTCCTGTCAGTGTCACAGCATGAATTTTACAATTGTGTTGGTCATGAGATGGTGTATGGTTGAGAGACATCTGCTAAGTATTATGAATCTTATATTTTTACTTCAAAAATGAGGGAAACAACAGGATATATTGTAAGTTCGCTGGCAGCAGTGTGAAAGCATACGTTTGCAAAAAACGTCTTACAGTAGCTCACTATATCAGCCTGCATGCAGGCCTTTGCTGGGGATTCTAAGGGTCTGATTAATGTTTCCATGGCAACATGATTGTGAAAGACTGGAGAGAGCAGTGAAGTGCCAGTTTATAACCCTATGACTGTCTGCCCAACACAAAGATAAATTCCAAAAATGGTCATATAACCTCTATAACTAGTTTAATAGCTGGTGGGACAGGGTTTTCTTTTGCTGTGTTTTAATTTGTGAAGTCAATGGAGTGTAATTTTAACTCAATTTTTGTGATTACCTGTCTTTATAAATTACTACATTTGTGATCATCCTTTCAGGATTGGAAGAACAATTTTGTAACAGAATTGCCACAAGTTATTGTTTCATGTTACTTTTCTTTTACTGTTCAGGTAAAGACTAGCTCTTTTACAACTCGATGTATTTATTTCCTCATGTGAACATATTTAGGCCCTGTAATTTGTATTAATTCAATTCTAGATTTATGCAGCCTTCAAAGACCTTTTTACTTAATTCCAGAGATTAGGTGTGTTTGAGGTTTGAAATTGTGAGTAATTATAATTTTGGATGAGAATGTAAGAATGTGTTATTGGTTCAGCTGCACCCACTACAAGGCAGAGGGAGAGAGAAAATGGTCTAGCAATAGGCAGTCCTCCCTCTTCACGAAAATATCACAGGCCAGTAGTAAGTGGAAAAAAGATAAAAATCACAGAAAATAAATGGATGCAGAATCTTACCTGAAAGCAAAAAAGAATTAAGAATTATAGTTTTGAGCAATGATGTCATTGAGACATATTAGATCCTGAAAGACACTGAGTGCTTGTTTCGTCTGACTGAGGAATCTATATGATGGTCACACATATACTCAGGATAAGGAGTTGATCATTTAGGACTGAGATGTGGAAGGACTTCTTCATTCAAAGGGTTGTGAATCCTTGGAATCTCTTCCCCAGTAGACGTAGGTGCTCCATCAATGAGTATAAGCACAACTGGGATGGGTAGATTTTTGATCTCTCAGGAAAGCAAAGGACATGGGAAGTGAGCAGAATAGTGGAGTTAAACTAGAAAATCAACTGTGATTGCACAAAATGGTCATGATACAAGCCTAAAGAACATGTGGTCAGGTACTGCTGCTAATTCTTATGTTCTCATGGTGGGATCGAAAAGCATAAAATCATGAAACATTTATGAAGCAAAGCCTCACTTTAGAAACTTTTGAAGTAAGTCTAAACAAATTTATACAATAAATCTTTATTCTGTTATGCTTCCCTTTTCTTGCTTAGCCAGTTTTTAAATGAGTCTCCATTCTCTTGATTTCTCTCCCCAGGCTTGATGCAAACCCATAGACTATTAGGATTTCAGCTAGCATTTCCAACACACATTAGTTTATTGTATCCTTCTGTGAACATAATTGATTCTCCAGGTTACCCAAGTGTGAACCTTTAGGTTTGTAATCAATATTAGAGACATGCACACAATGCAATGGACATCTGACAGTAATAATAGTTTCAAAAACTCAGATGTATCCTTAGTAAAATACCTTTACATAAAATCGAGTTATGATGGAATACAATGAAATCTTGGGAATGTGTGGGATGTCAATCAGCATCAAAATGAGGCAAGGGAGGCTAAATTGAATAGTCCCTCAAAATGGCCTGGAATTGTGATGTGCAATTAACCCATGCCCCTTCAAAGTAATGTAGGCAGCATGCCAACTTTGAGCTGCCAACTTATTTGAATGATTGCTGTGTGCAGTCAGAACTAACCATTGTGCTTTAACAGAAGGGGACCTAAAAATTGGAACTTGCTAAGCCCCAGTTAAAGCTAGCTTGCACCTCAAAAAGTTAGCTTATGCCTCTTAGAGGGGAGGTGTACTGTTACCAGAGCAGATGCTGACAGTTCTGTGGGAAGTGGTTCTGATGAAAGAAACAGTGAATACTGGCACAACTTGGGAGATAATGCCCTACAAAACTTTTGAACATTGTGACAGATAAAACCCGAGAAGACAGATAATGAAAACATTGTACCATCATTTTGTTTTGCACTCACAGCCACCAGGTGAGTTGCTGATACTGCAAACATCTCTTAGGAAAGTTCTGAGGCACAATCTGCATGTTGTAAGATACCAGAGCTACAGTCAGCTGCAGCCAAAGTAAAAGGTAAGGGCAACAATAAAAGCTGAAAGTGCTGGAGGAACCGAGCAGGTCTAGCAGCATCTGTGGAGAGAGCAATATCGTTAACATTTTGAATTCAATATGACTCTTCTTTGAAACTCAGGTTCTGAAGAACTGGGGTTCTGAAGAAGAGTCACATTGACTAAATTTGTTAAATCTGATTCTCTCCCACAGTTGGTGCCAGACCTGGTGAGTTGCTCCATTACTACCTTTTTTTAATTTCACATCTCTGGCATCTTCAGAACTTTGTTTTTATTTTGGTAAGGACTACAACCATATTTTTAAGGGGAAAATAGAAAGATTTAAAAAATACACGAGGGGCATTTTTTTTGACACATAGGCTTGTTCGTGTGTGGAATGAACTTCCAAAGGAAGTGGTGGATGCAGGTACAGTTACAACGTTTGAAGGACATTTACATAAACACATGCATAAAGAAATGTTTGGAGGGATAATGGCCAAGCGCAGGCTGGTGGGACTAGTTCAGTTTAGGCTGATTGTCAGCATGGACTGGTTGGACTGAAGGCCTGTTTCCATGCTGTATGACTCTATGTCTCTAAAACCAGCCAGCTAGAGAATGAGGTTACAAACTGGTTCTGCTGTAGAGACACGACAGGGTGGATGTGGACAGGATGTTTCCTGTGGCTGATGAGTCTACAACCATGGAACATAATCTCTGAATAATGGGTAGAACATTAAAGACTGGGATTAGGATAAATTTCTTCACTCAGAGGTTGCTGTGTTTTTTTCTCCTCCCAGAAAGCTATGGAAGCTATGGAGTACAATTATTGTGCATATTCAAGATGGAAATTGTCAGACTTCTGGATGCTAATGATAATAAGGTGTTATTAGGATAGAGGGGAAATGATGTAGAGGTGAATTATCAGCTATATTTTGCTTGCTTGGCAAAGTAAGGTTAATGGGTCAAAGAGCCCAATCAGCTTATAATATTTGTGTTCCAGTAAACACTCTGATGGGGTATCCTACAGAATAAGTCTGATGGTTATTCACACTGAAATGGTTAGTGTGGTTGTAAACCTGCCAGAAGAACCATGGTTACGGTCACTCACCATGAATCTTGAAACCTGCATTGCAAAGTACTGCCAGGCTCCCTGAGAGTGTTCTAGGCAACAGGAATATTGTTTCAGAGTGCCAATGTAACAAAAAAACTGCTCCAGAAAAAGAAAACCTGTGAATGTAAATTCAGCGATGATCTAGCAAAATCTTGTGTAAACCTAAGGGAATGTTACACCTGTAAAGTATTGGGAACATTTCAGACAGGGTTTGGCTTAAAAAGAAGAGATAACCAGGGGCTGAATACCCACCACCACAATCCCAGCCCTCTCAGAGAAAGTGACCTCTTGCAAACACATCTGTTTTATCCTCCCAGAATATACAAAAATAGGTTAAATAAACAACTGCAAAAATGGTCTGTATGTGATTTTGATTGGACATAGACTAGAATGCTGTGATGGGCACAGCTCTAACAACAACCATATAACCATTTAAACACTCCTGCACTACAGGTAAAGCAAAAGAGAAAGACTTTTCCTCACTTTGTGTGCTGCTGGATAAATTCAAAAGGAAACAGGACAAAGGAATTTCATTCACGTTATAAGAATTCCAAGACTAATTGATCTCTGCCAATGGTAGCACTACAGGTGCCATCCAATAACAGCCTCGATATCTTTGTATCTGATTTTCATGAGAATTCAGAGATTTTTAAAATTAATCTTTTTGGACACACCTCTTATTTAAATTCTGTATCCATGCATGTTGTATTACAATTTCTTCTTACTTTTAGTAATTAACAAACTGTTCTTTTTATTGATTCAAGGAAATCTGGTTAAATAGGCTCCTTTTAAATCATATGTTCATTTGGTATTTGAGAAAGGTATTTATAGAGAAAGTGATCATTTTGCAATTAACCTTATCCAACCAAGGGGGCATGAGATTAGAGAAAAATCAGTTAAACCCTCTTCACCCAAAGATTTAACAATTTAGATATGTCATCTTGAATCATAGCAAATTAGGGAATCTCACCCAGTGTCTGATTGTAACAAAATAGGGGCTTGTGTTACAATTAGAACTAACAGACAATCTGTAGGAATGAGAGTAGGTAAAAGGCGTTCTTAAGTTTGCATTGCTATTGTATAGAAATGTCTGCATTTAATGCCAAAGCATTATCAGCAGAATTAGAGTAAGCTAATTTTGAGGATTCAAAGGTTTTCTCCCTTGATCTGTTAAAAGATTTAGTGAGTCCCTTGAGATGAGAAATTCACCCACGATTCAGGAAGCACGGAATTTTAAAACAGTTGGCTATTGGTTTCCAAGTGGCAAATGAAAATGGTGAAATGGATAGAATTGTAGTAGAAAGATTAAAAATGAACTTTTCACTAGCGTTATCGTGCTTGCTCTGCTCTGAGTTATGGCTGAAGAAGATTATTATTTGGGAACTTAGATTTGAAAGGGGGGGTAAAAGTAGATTTTAGTTTTCAGCTCTCTGAAGGTAACTTGTTTAATTTAAACAAAGTTTGGAAAGTCATTTTAAGTGGTAAATAAAGCTTTTGTAAGAAAGCATGTGTCTTAAGTTGAATGATTCAATCAGTTACCTGGGGAGCTATTTGTTGGATGTTTACCAAGTTGAATTTTTATTAACCAGAAACAGAAGTTTGAAGAAGTTTCCATGTTGTGAGAATTTAATTTACAGAGGTCTTCAGGTTGTGAGAGTTGGTAGAAATCTCCACGCTGTCAGAATTAGAAAGAACCAGCCAAGCCATCAGTGATGGAAGGAAGTCTTCAGGCCATCAGAGCTGAAAAGAAGTCTTAAGCTGCTTCATCAATCCAAAAGGAAGTGTTGGAAAGAGTCATTTGAGTGAGAAATTAAGGAGCTAAGATAGGAGCAATACTTTACTGGGATTGAGTGGCTAGAAAGAACATTTCTGGGAAAAGAGTTAAATAAATTTTTTTGCTGCCCATGTTCAGATCTTTATCTTATAATCCATTTAAGATCTTAAGATCTTTATTAAATGTTTCTTATGCTTAAAAATGAAGAGAGACGTCAAATTGAACACAGGCCCTTAGAAAATTAATCTGGGGGCACTAGATAGAGGAAACAAGGAAACGGCTGAGGAGTTGAACAAATATTTTGCATCAGTTTTTTGGTGGAAAATACTTTGAATATTCCATTAATATTAACGAATACGGAGGAGGAATTAAGTACAATCACTATCACTTGAGAAGTAGTATTAGACAAACTAATGGGGAAAAATGACCCTGATGGCTTGCACCTGAAGATGCTAAAAGGAGTAGCTACAGGGATAACAGCCGGCACGGTGGCTCAGTGGTTAGCACTGCTGCCTCACAGCACCAGGGACCCAGGTTAAATTCTGCCCTCGGGTGACTGTCTGTGTAGACTTAGCATGTTCTCCCTGTGTCTGTGTGGGATTCCTCTGGGTGCTCCGATTTCCCCCCCCCCAGCCCAAAGATTTGCAGGTTAGTTGGATTGGCCATGGTAAACTGCCCATAGTGGCCAGGGATGTGTAGGCTAGGTGGATTAGCCATGGAAAATGTAGGGTTACATGGTTGGGTAGGGTGCATGGGTCTGGGTGGGATGCTCTACAGATGTTGGTGTGGACGTGATGGTCCAATTGGCCTGCTTCCACATGTAGAGATTCTATAATGGATGCATTGGTTATATTTTCCAAAACTCCTTGTATCCTGGAGAAGTACTGGAGGACTGGGAAACTGTCAGTATGACATTCTATTCAGAAAGAGAGGGAGACAGAGAGCAGGTAACTATAATAAGCCTATCATCTATCATCGGAAACTTGTTGCAATAAATTATTAAGGAAGCAATTGCAGCACATTTGAAAAATCATAATCTAATCAAACAGAGTCAGCATGGCTTTATGAAAGGGAAATCATGTCAGACTAATTCATTGGACATTTTTGAGGAACTCTGAACCATAGTGGTTGGAGGAGAACCAGTAGATATGTTATATTTTGACTTCCAGATGGCATTTGACAAGGTACCTCACAAAAGATTAAATATTGAGATATGAGGCCACAGTGTTGGAAGTAGTATATTGGCACGAATAGGGAATTGTATCTTGTGTATGAAACAACAAGTGGGGAGAAAGGGTTCTTTTTCAGGTTGGTGACTTATAACAAGTGGGGTTCAGTGTCGGGACCCCAACTGTTGACAGTGTAAATTATTGACTTGCAAGATAGAAGCGAATGTACTGTAGCTAAATTTTCAGATGACACAAAAGTAGGGGGAAAGGCAAGTTGCAAAGCAGATATGAATGGTTTATAGAGAGATATTGCTAAGTTAAGTAAGTGGGTAAAAAACATTGGCAAATAGAGTAATGTGGAAAAATGTGAAGTTGTTCATTTTGTAAGGGAGAACAAAAGAAGAGAACATTATTTAAATGGAGAAAAGCTACGGAAAACTGCGACACAAAGGGACTTGTGGGTACTTGTGCAGGGAATACAGAAAGCTAGCACACAGGTTCATCAAGTAATCAGGAAAGCTAATGAATGCTCGCCCTTATTTCAAGGGGTATAAGAATAAGGAGGTCTTACTGCAACTGTACAAGGTGTTGGTGAGACCACATCTGGGAGTCCTATGAGTAGTTCTGTCCCCTTATTTAAGAAAAGATTTCATTGGAGGCAGGACAGAGAAGGTTCATTAAGATGATCCCTGACATGGAGGGAATATCTCATGAGCAAAGGTTAAAAAGTTTGGTGCTTTACTCACTGGTGTTTTGAAGAATGAGTGGTGATCTCATTGAAACATATTCGTCTGACAGGGTAAGTGCTGAAAGGACATTTCCCCTCATGGGAGAGTCTCGGATGAGAGGATGTAGTCTCAGTATAATGGTGCGCCAATTTAATACTGAGATTAGGAGGAATTTTTCTCTTAGAGGGTTGTGAGTCTTTAGAACTCCTTGCCACAGCCAGCTAGGGGAAGAGGATCCTTGTGTATATTTAAGGTGGAGATGGATAGATTCTTGATCACTAGGGGAATTAATAGTTATGGGGAAGGGCAGGAAAGTGGATGTGAAAAATGTTGGATTAGACATGATCTTATGGCATGGCAGAACAGGCTCAAAGAGCTCAAAGGCCTGCTCCTGTTCCTATTTCTTATGGCCTTATGGTCTTTGTGTGGGCCTGTTCAATGATTTGATCATAATGGTAACTGTCTAACAGTCTAACTACTGTATAACTGCATCAGTATGAGTGGCCATCACACAGTCCCTTTGGAGACAAAGTCCTGCTTTCACATTAAGAATATCCTGCATTGTGTTGTGTAGCACTATCACTGTGATAAACTAACAGATCTAGCAACTCAAGACTAGGCATCCATGAGGTGGTATGGGCCATCAACAGCAGTAGAATTGGACTCCAGCACAATCTGTAACCTCATGGCCGGCATATTGCGCCCTCCCACCAACCCCCCATCCCCCCACTTCCTCCCACCAAAACTAGGAGATCAACCCTGATTTAGTGAAATGCGCAGGAGGGCATGCCAGTATCAGCACCAGGCATACCTAAAAATGAGGTGTCAACCTGGTGAGGATACCATACAGGACGACTTGCATGTCAAACAGCATAGGCAGCAAGTGATAGACAGATTTAAGTGATGCCACGATCAATGGATCATATCTAAGCTCTGCAGTCCTGCCATAGCCAGTCTTGAATGGTGGTGGGCAATTGAACAACTCAATGGAGGAGGAAGAGGCTCTTCAAATGTCCCCATCCTCAATGATGGAAGAGCCCAGCATGTCGGTGCAAAAGATAAGGCTGAAGCATTTGCAGCAAACTTCAGCCAGAAGTGCCAAGTGGATGATCCATATCAACCTCCTCCAGTGGTCTCCAACAGTATAGATACCAGTCTTCAGCCAATTTAATTCATTCCACGTGTTATCAAGAAATGGATGGAGCAACTGGATACTGCAAATGCTACGGGCCTTGACAACATTCTGACAAAAATTGTGAAGATTGTGGTTCAGAACTTGCCACTCCCCTAGCCAAACATTTCCAAAACAGCTACAACACTGGCGTCTACCTGACAATATGGAAAATTGCCCAGTTACGCCTGCACATGAAAAGCAGGACAAATCTCACCCAGGCAGTTACCACCCCATCAGCCTACTCTCGATCATCAGTAAAGTGATGGAAGGTGTCAGCAACAGTGCTATCAAGCAGCACCTGCTCAGCAACAACCTGCTCAGCAACACCCAGTTTGGGTTCCGCCAGGGCCACTCAGCGCCTGACCTCATTACAGCCTTGGTTCAAACATGGATAAAAGCTAAATTCCAGAGGTGAGGTAAGAGTGACAGCCCATGACATCAAGGCTGCATTTGACTAAGTGTTGCATCAAGGAGCCCTAGCAAAATTGGAATCAATGGGTTTCAGTGGAAAACTCTCCAGTGGTTGGAGTCATACTTGGCATGTAGGAAGATGGTCATGGTTGTTGCAGGTCAGTTATCTCAGCTCCAAGACTGCAGGAGTCCCTCATGGTAGTGCCCAAGCCCAACCATCTTCAACTGCTTCATCCACAACCTCATCTCCATCATTAGGTCAGAGTTGGGAAGTTAGCTGATGATTACACAACATTCAGCATCATTCACGACTCTTCAGATACTGAAGCAGTCCATGATCAAATGCAAGATAACAAGCAT
>JAHRHZ010000133.1:60208489-60221793 GCA_024137785.1 Ginglymostoma cirratum | reverse complement strand
TCGGGCCTAAACCCTTCTGATGAAGGGTTTAGGCCCGAAACGTCAAGTTTTCCTGCTCCTATGATGCTGCTTGACCTGTGTGTTCATCCAGCCCCATGCTTGTTATCTCGGATTCTCCAGCATCTGCAGTACCTTTTATCTCTTATCCATGATCAAATGAAACAAGATCTGGACAATATCTAAGCTTGAGCTGACAAGTGGCAAGCAACATTTGTGCCACGCAAATGGCAGGAAAAGATCATTTCCAATAAGAGACAATCTAATCTAAACTAATCACTGCCCCTTGAAATTCAATGGTTTTGCCACCACTGAATCCCACCCTATCGGCATCCTGAGGGTTACAACTGACCAGAAACTCAACTGAACTTGCCATATAACCACAATGGCTATAAGAACAGGTCAGAGGCTAGGAATACTGCAGTGACTAACTCACCTCCTGACTACCCAGAACCTGTTCATCATCTACAAGGCACAAGTCAGGAGTGTGATGGAATACTCCCCACTTGCCTGGATGACTGCAACTCCAATAACACTCAAGAAGCTTGACATCATCCAGAACAAAACATGATTGATTGGCATCACATCCACTCCACCACCGAGGTCAGTTATAGCAATGTGTACTATCTACAAGATGGGCTGTGGAAATTCACCAAAGATCCATAGACAGCACCTTCCCAACACACAACCACTTCCATCGAGAAGATCAAGGGCAGCAGATACATGGGAACACCATCACCTTCAATTGGTATGCTCCTCCAAGCCACTCATCATCCTGACCTGAAGATATATTCCTTCTGGCAAGATGGTGGCAGGGTAAATTGCCCCATTCAGAGCTCCACGCTGCTCGCCAGTTCTCTTTCTCTTTCTTTCTTTGTCCTTCTTTTTTTTTCTCCCTGCTTCTCTGTCCCTCTGCAATAATTCTATGTCCCCCACCCCCTTTTAACTACTTACATTAGAAGTCAGGGTGGAGGCTGAGTTCCGACTGGGAAACACATGGCGGGAGCTGAATGCGCTGGTTGTGTCCTACAGAGACGGCGGATTGAGGGTGGGCCAGACAGACAGTGGCAGATCAAGAATGGGCCGGTGCGAGTGGGTCAGTGAGGCAGTCGTGGCGAGATTGGGATAGTTGAGATTGGGATGCTGGCAGCTGCATAGTAGGCTGGAAAGTCTACAACGGGACTCTGGCAGAGGCATGGTGAGGGCTGGAAAGCCTGGACTGGAACTGTGGCAGTGGAAACGAAAGTTGGACTCCATTAAGTTATCGTTTTCTCTTATTTTATTCTAAGTTAGTGTGAATGGCGTGATGTATGTATGGGATGGTACACACTTTTTACTGTATTTTTACATTGAATACATGTGACAATAAATGATTCAATACTGCTGTCCCTTTACTGTCACTGGGTAAAAATCCTTCCTAAGAATTCCCTTCCTACAGGCATTGTGGGTCAACCACAGCATAGAGACTGCAGCGGTTCAAGAAGGCAGCTCAGCACTACCTTTTCAAGGGCAACTAGGGACGGGAAATAAATGCTGGTCCAGCCAGCGATGCCCATGCCCCACAAGTGAATGAATAAAAATAGACTGCAATAAGAAAACTTATTATCTATCAAACCAGCTTTCACTCTGAGGTCTGACTTGTCCAGTATTGCCATCAGCTGGGGTCATAGCAATAATAGCTGCAGTGCAGACCTCCAAAATGAGACCAATGGTGTCAAAATTTTGCTGCATGTTAATTGGCCTCTTGTATACTTTCAGCAGTTATTCCTGGCTCATGTAGTAGTGCTTATGCCACTAATGAACCTAAATCCTAACCCAATGCAAGTATTTCTTGGCTAACTCTTCATCAGAAAAAAAGTTTTTAACTTTGCTTTGTGAAAAAAGCACTGTCTGGGGGAATCATAACTCAATGCTGTAATTCAATAATAACCTAAGTGTTAATTACAAATGTATGAGCAACAATGTAATCTGACAACTTTAAATGTGGTAATCACAACCTTTTAACCATGTTGTTGCTATTTCCCCCTCTGAGGAACTCCATGTTCTGATTAGGACCATGTGTCATATTTTCTTCATTATCAATGTCTCAATATTCTAGAATTCCTTACCAAATGCTATTGTGAGTACAGTATCCCCACCACAAGCCCTGCAGTATATCAAAGAGAGGGTCCACCACCAGCTTGTCATGTTGATAATCAATATACTATAAATATAGTTTGCCAGCATGGTCCACATTGCAAGACAATGCTATTTTTAAAAACAGTGCTGAGTTGAAAATCCTCGGCCCCACTTCACCATAGTTTCAGGTTCCAGACTTAGGTTCATATCCAAAATGAAAATCCTTTGACTATTCAAAACGCAGCAAGTTGTAGTGAAGAAGGATGCTCTATGAGTTGCGTATAGCTGCAACTAGATGGGTGATTCCCATTACTCAGTCATTCAGGCAATCACAGATGTATTACAGAGCAGAAGGAGACCATTCAGTCCATCATGTCTGCATCAACCCTCCAAATGAGCATCATGACTTAGTGCGTTTATCCCATATCCTTGTACTTTCCCCTTTACTCTTGCCTTTTCCTCACACTCAAGTCTTATTTCTACTTAAATAATAATCTAATGTTTTCTTGAATGGCTCTGAATCTGCTTCCAACACACTGCCAGGTAATGCATTCAATAACTCATTTTCTGAGAAATTTTCTCTCAAATCACATTGCTCATTTTGCAAATTGTTTTAAATCTGTCCCTTTTATGAAGTCCCACTCCTGCAGGTAGTAAAATATTCCATCAGATGCCAAAAAGTTTACATTTTGTTTCACTGTTTCGCCTTCTGAATCAAAATTGATTCTAATTCACCTTATTTCCTCTGGCATTCATTTGTTTTCTCTCAACATTTTAAAATTTTTTTGGTTAAAGAGATAGTTCATTAGTTTTGCTCTTTACAAGGTTGCATGCGTCTGATAAAAGCCATTGTGTAATTATCAATTGTCATTTGGGGTTCGAGAATGATATGACCTGCTGTAAATATCCAACTCATGCCCTTGCAAAGAATACAGCACTCCATCAAATTTTAGCCGATAGCAACTCTAGGAAATCCCTGGCTCTCCTCTATTAATCAAGTTTTAAAGGTTTTGCCCACTCACAGACTTTGAAGGTTTTCTTTGTACTGTCTAAAGCAGAATTGAGTGCAATATTGAAAATGCAGCCTCTCTGAAGCACTCTACAGCTTTAACACTAAGGATTCAGATTTTATTTCGAACAGTTTGGCAATCCAACTTTCTATTCACTTGTTAGTGGCTTCAATGAATAGACATACCAATAACAAACTTCAATCTCTCTCATCCTCTACTTGAGCTGTTTTAAATCCATCATCCAGGATACCAACTGTTGCATAGCGTCCAAACAGTAATATCTCCAAGTTTCCTTTTGGAAACTTGAGCAAAACGTTCAGGCTGATGATCTAGTGCTGTATCATTAGAGATACTAGTTCATTCGTAAATAAAATCCAAACACCAAAAACTGATCATCTGATCATTACCTGTTTGTAAGTATGTTAAAATTCTTTTCTACATTTCTTACAACGGTGACTACACTCAAAGTGCCTGTATTTGAAACATCCTCAGGTTGTGAAAGGTGCCATATATATCTTTCATTCTTCAATGAATGAAACACATTCATTGTAAACACATAACATTTTAATCTTTTCAATGTAAGATATGGATTATATCTGATGAAGTTCATCGATATGGAGCCACAGAGTCATAATCCTGCCTACTTGCAAATCTTGTTAAAATTGTGCTTTGAATTCTTTTGAATATCACTAGAGTCTCCCAAAATTTAGCCCTAACTGCATATTTGGTCAATTAATTTGCTGTACTTTTGAACCTGGATCATTCTTGCCCATGAAAAGTATATTCTTTGTACGAAATCCAGCTCTTAAATCATGACTAGTTTTTGAGATGAAGGATCCTTTAGCCCGTATTGGCCAAGCAAAAAAACTTGTACTCATCACTCAATGGGTTAAAATTGTTCCATATATTAAGCATGAAGAAAACTTTTACAGCACCAAATGCAAATGTCTCACAAATGTAATAATTCAACCAAAAAGAAACAAATCCAGGCTGCTTGAAAGCTTTCTTTCATGTATTATGTATCCTGGTCAGTTTGACAATCTTTCAAATGTTTAAAAATCTCATTCCAATAACATGTGACTGCCTATCCCTCTCTAGCTAAGAGAATGCAGCAATCTGGGGACCAGATTTTTCAGTCAATACAGTTCAGTAACCAGGACAGGAGATTCAAACGGCGCAAGCCACATTTCAATTTATCCTTGCCCTGACCTGTCACCATGATAAACTTCTTCCAAGAGCCCTAGTGGGAGCTCTCTAAATCTATCTTGGTAAAAACAGTGAATGACGGATCGCCTGGGACCTGAATTTGTAACCTCAAACTGAGAATCATGTACTAATTGAACTAAGAGTGAACTTCCCAGAGGTATAGAGAGAATAGACCGAGTACTTCCTAATTAATTTAGAAAAGGAATTTTAAATATTGCTGCTCAGGAAATTTATGAAGACATTTCATCAGTAAGTGTAATATCAAGCACTGGGCAATTTGTAAGTTATGATAGTTGGGATGTTTTCCAGTACATGTGCTCATATGGATTGGTGGAAATTGATGTTAGCAGTCATCAGCCAGTGACTTTATTGATTTTGAGTTTGTTGATAGAAGAATTTATTAATTATAATATTCTGGCATTATTTTAAACTTTTGAATGTGAATTATGACTTGATCTTCCTGCTGACTGGTGCTGTTTTCTTTCAAGTAGAATGCAATGAATTCTCCAAAGTTGTTCATTGATCCTGGCCTAGAGTCATCTGTACCTCCAGGACATGAAGAGCACGGTGATAATGTAGATTTGAAGGAACATTGCAGAGCCACCTGCAGCAGCTATTGTTGGGGCCTCGATGTCAGGAAGCAGCATCTGCCTCTAAAGAAGGTCCAATCATTGAAATAATGTAAGGAAGTGATTTGTGATCTCTGGTGACTTCTTAAATGGTAAGGTGCAGGATGCAGGGAATAGATCTGGGCATCATTTAAACACTCTTCTTGTCTGGGGCACCAGAGACAGTCCACATTGTGAAAAGAGAATATGTCAAATAGGGTTTTTCGCTGGTAGGGAATTGTCATGAATCTTCATGACCAAATTTCCCTTCATTGTCTATCCAAATTTATAACAAAACATGCAGCAGGCAGGAAAAAAATCTCAGCTAGTTTGTTAAAGGGAGGGACAGATCAGTATAGCTATGATTTTGTGATGAATTTCTATTTCTGGGTTTTCACTTTTGATCTTGTGTCACAAGTTATGAAGAGTTGTATTTGTTACTGTCACATCAGGTCAAAAGAGAACTGAAGCCTTCGTACCATTTGTCTTACTGTTCAATATCAGTGCGTTTGGATAAATCACACTTGGATCTGTATTTCCCAGTTTCTGAGTGTGAGGTCATTTTTTAAATAAATAAGCATCTGTGGATTTAAATAGAGAGGATAATTAATTGACACATTTACCCTGAAAGATAAAATTCCACATCTCTCACTCACACACAATCCAGAAAAAAGATATTGCCCTTTTACAAGCTGTAAGCAAAATAATACTTCACAGTTTACATGTGGCTTGTTGTGGGAAAAGAAATAGTACTGTGGATGTGTTGAAAAAGGCACATGACTCCAAAAGGGTACTCTAGGTCATTTCAGTAGGTGGAAGTTATATGTTATCATTATTGCAGGTTATTCTCATAGATTTTCTTCCCCTGCAGATCATAATCTTGGTTACTTGCAGTTTTATTACAAAGAGGTCAAGTTTTTAATTTGATGCACATTGAAAAGGAATAGTTGGGAGACTTGGAGACATGAAATCTGGAAGTCAATTAATTTTAGTTTTGGATAAATCACAAACATTAGTAGGTACAAATTCCACAGATATGTTATGTCCATTGAAGAGAAATGCTCTCATTCATTGTAATTTAATCGACTATTTTCCAGAGACTTTTTGCAGAAATTGCACAACTCACCGTGGCTTTGGCAGCTATCTTAGTGTCTATTTGAAAATAAAAACAGTTCCAGAAAATAATGTACTGAATGAGGTCCATGTTTGAAGTTCTGAATAGAACATGCCTTCAGTGGACATGACAGTTACAGATAAACTCATTTCTCTTCCCTAGAAATCCTGGTAAGATCAAATCAGCTCAACTCCTACTGTCTTACGAAAAGAAAAAAAATAAATTCATTTCACCCACAAGCCGCAGTGAATACTGTCAAATTAACATTAAATGTCAGCAATACAAAGGCTGACAATTTGATTATTCTCAACAGATGGAACTGAAATAACCAAGTCTGAAAATGCTGGAGGATTTTTTTTAACATTTGCTTCTTAAAATAAAAGTGCTCTGTTTGCACAATGAAGAATGTGGCCATGCATGCTGGGGTGAACAAAGTCATCCATTGCAGGCACACCTCGTATGATCACACACAAGCTGCCTCCAATGTCCACTAACCTGTAGCTGAGGTCCTTTCTTGCCTGAAAATAGGAACTTAACCACATCTGTCCCTTTTCAGTTAAAAGTTGTCACATTTAACAGATATTAAGATATACTTAATTCATGTTCAACATTAAAAAGCATTGTTACAAACTTATATTCAGAAATGAAAGATTACATTGAAATACTATTAAATACTCTTGAAAACTTTACCCTGATAACTGGAGTATTTTGTAACATAAAACATTTTTTGTATTTCCATTCCCATTTAGCAATTATTTTCCATCAAGTGTTTGTCATATCCCAAGTTCTGTGCCTCACTACCAGGAATTCAGTACCTCACCCTACAAGTCATTTCTCATGTGCCAATTTGGGCAAGGGGTTTGCCAAGCTTGTCTTTTGGTGGAGGTATCATAACTAAACTTCACTTGGTTACAGCTGACAATCAAGCATGGTTGCTCAGTGGTTAGCACTGCTGCCTCATAGCACGAGGGACCCGGATTGGATTCCACCCTTGGGCAACTGTCCGTGTGGAGTTTGCACATTCTCCTCACTTCTGCATGGGTTTCCTCTGTGTGATCCAGTTTCCTCCCACAGTCCAAAGACGTGCAGGTTAAGTGGATTAGCCATGGTAATTTACCCATAATGTCTATGGATGTGTAGACTAGATGGATGAGCCATGGGAAATAGAGAGTTACAGGGATAAGGGAGTAGGTCCGGGTGGGATTCTCTTTGGAGCGGTTAGTATTGACTTGATGGCCAAATGGCCTACTTACACAATGCAGGGATTCTATGAAGCATGATTACACTCTGACAGATGCCATGGGATATTAATCAGGAGACAATGCTCACTTATTCCTTACTACAGATATAGGATGCCAAATCTGCTTGTACTATCATGGCTGCTGGAAGAGCTGAGAGTAGCTAACCTTGCACAGACCAAGGATCAAACTGGAACTTTTATGGCTACCCCACCTCACTATCTGCTCCAGAGCCAATGTAGCCACTGAGGCATCAGATGAACACTCTCGTCAATCTTAATTAGTGTGATAGCAGACACAGTATAAGACAAATTGCCATAGATATTAGATGGCCTGGATTTTACAATGGCCAGAGAGTCATTTTTGCAATGTAGCTGAGGGTTCTGCTTCAGGACCCTGTGGAATCACCAATGTAGCAAACTCCAAGGGAATCACCCAGGAAACTGGGTGATTCCAATAGACAATTCCCCTGTGCCCAGAACCCTCCGAAAGTCTCCTTTCAAATGGAAAAATCCAGAGGGTTTGGTTACAGTTATGTTAATAATTACACCCTGGATCTGACACCCTCCAATCCACCAGGCACCCAATGCGCACCTCACTCCTTGGAGCCTTTCACCCACCTCCTGCTGGGATCCAACATACCCACCTTACCCGACACACTCCTCCCTCTCCTGCTGCTGGACTGATATCTCCCTCACCCTTTATCATGAACTGTCTGTGTTGCTGGGCATTTAAGAAAATGGCAACTACCAGTGTGAAAAAGGGGACGTGGTTTGTTTTCTCCTGACTATTCTGCATCACGAGGACAAAGTTGCATTTCAGGTACGTTCTGCATTTCTGCAGGATTCATAATTGGAATCTCCTGTCAGAAATGCAGAACTCTTTCTTCCTGTAAAAAGCAGAAGCAGAATGATAATCTGAATGATTGCTATTCCTCAGAAAATCTGGCTCAATGGCTGTGTACAATCAACGTGTAAAATGTCACACATGGGTTAAATGAGTAACAATATCTGGGACTGATCACCAATAATCTTACAAAGGGATACATGTGTTATCATAAGATGCATTTCTGAAATAATTTATTTTTGTTTATTTTCAGTTACAAATGTCTTGGTGAAGATTAGTGGTTGTGAAATGCTGTTTATGATTGATATTGACATTGTCAGTGATTGCAATGCAAGCAGTGTTTATTTAAAAGGTGATAAACTACAACTGATTGTGAGAAAATATCAATTTAAAATATAACATTGGATTGACGCTTCCCTTGAGGGTCACTGTGTTATGAATTCAGACGAATAGCCCAAAAGAAAGTGGTTATGTCAGAATTAATGGTAAGTATTTTTGAAAAATTGCCCTCCAGAGATGAATCTTGCAAGCTATTTAACTACCAATTTATAAACATCAAAATTCAGCTGTAATTCAAAACAGGTTTGGGAATGCAATAATGAACATCTGAAATCATAAATTTCATTTGTCAAATAAGGGAATTAATTGCAATTCTCCATCTTTGTGATTGGTTGCTGCTTTCTGTCATTTCCGATGATGTCACCTTCCTCTTTGTGGATGCATGGTTTTTGCGCCACCTAGAGGTGGCTAAACCATAGCCTTTGATTAAAGAACAAACTTGCACCTATAATGATGTAGCACAGTCTTCCAAAAACATCAAGGACAATAAAGTGCAGTTCCTGTTTGTGGTTTGTGCCGAGGTCAGACTGCAGGATTCAGAACATATTTTCGCAAAGCATATCCCATTCGCCAAAATATCGTCCTCTTTGTTCCACATTAGCCTTCCATCACAAGAATGTGTTTAATAGTGGCATGGCAGTGCTTATGGCTGAATCCAAATTATTCTGAAGCTATTAAGAACTAAGCCTGTAGTGTGGAATTGGTGGCACATATCAGTCAACCAGGTAATACTATTACCTGTCGTTCAGAGTTATAATGTACCGGTTGGGTTTTTGTAGCAATCCAATAAATTTAATGGGCATCTTTCATTGCCAGGCAACGTATAACTGGTATTATTGAATCCAAGCAATCTTGAACTTGACCTTGATATGTTTGGTAACACAATCTGCCAAAATTAGATTTGAACATATGATCTCTGCCTGATCTCTGCATTCACTAGCCCAGCACAACGACCACTAGATTACCCTGCCTAATTTAAAATTATTCCATTAGTATTATGACTGTCTGAGAACATAGAATATTGAATATAGAACTGTACAACACAGGAACAAGCCCTTCGACCCACAATATTGTGTCAAACATAATTCCAAATTAAACCAACCCTTTCTGTCTGACCTTGGACTGTATCAAGAACAAAGAAGAACAAAGACCAATACAGCACAGGAACAGGCCCTTCAGCCCTCCAAAACTGTGCTGACACATTTTGCCCTTTCATACTAAAACTATCTTCACTCACAGGATCCATATCCCTCTATTCCCTTCCTATTCATGTACTCATCCAGGTGCATCTTGAATGCTGCTAATGTGTCTGCTTCCACCACCTTCTCTGGTAGCATGCTCCAGGCACTCTTTGAGCGAAAAACGTGCCTTTCACATCTCTTTTAAACTCCCCCACCACACCTTGAATCTGTGTCCCCCTAGGAATTGATCCCTCCACCTTGGGAAAAAGCTTCATACTTTCCACTCTGTCCATGCCATTCACAATCTTATAAACTTCTATCAGGTCACCCCTCAACCTGCTGCGTTCCAATGAAAACAAACCTAGTCTATCCATACTTGCTTCATAGCTAAAATCCCTCATAAGGAGGCAACATCCTAGTAAACCTTTTCTATACCCTTTCCATAGCATCCACATCCTTCTAGTAGTGTGGTGACCAGAACTGTATGCAATATTCCAAGTGCGGCCTAACTAAAGTTCTATAAAGCTGCAGCATAACTTGCCTTTCTTTATACCGAGTGCCCCTTCTAATGAAGGCAGGCATGCCATAGGCCTTTGTTGTGACCTTATCTACCTGCGCTGCCAGCTTCAGTGATCTGTGGACCTGCACAGCTAGATCCCTCTGTATATCATTACAACTAAGGGTTGTGCCATTCACTATATAATTTCTGCCTTTATTTGACCTACCAAAATGCATCACCTCACATTTGTCTGCATTAAGCTCCATCGGCCATTTTTCTGCCCATGCCTCCAACTGATCTACATCCTGCTGTATCTGCTGACAATCCTCCTCTTTATCTACAACTCCACTAATCTTTGTATAGTCCACAAGCTTACTAGTTAGACCAGTCACATTTTCCTCCCAATCATTTATGTAGACCATGAACAGCAGAGGTCCCAGCACTGATCCCTGTGGAACACCACTAGTCACAACTTTCCATTCCAAAAAGCACCTTTCCACTGCTACCGTCTATCCTATGACTAAGCCAGATCTGTATCCATTTTTCCAGCTCACCCCTCATACCATGTGACTTAAGCTTTTGTACCAGTCTGCCAGGGGGGACCTAGTCAAAGGCTTTACTGAAGTCTATGCCTTTCCCTCATCAATCATCTTCATCACCTCCTCAAAACACTCAACTAGTTAATGAGGCACGACCTCCCCCACACAAAACCATGCTGTCCATTGCTAATAAGTCCATTTGCTTCTAAATGTGTACAGATATTGTCCCTGAGAATCTTTTCCAACAATTTTCTTACCACCAACATGAGACTCAAAGGCCTATAATTTACTGGATTATTCCTACTACCCTTCTTAAACAATGGGACAACATTGACTATTCTTTCGTCCTCTGGGACCTCACCTGTGGCCAAAGAGGATTCAAAGATGTCTGTCAATGCTCCAACAATTTGTTCTCTTTCCTTCCTCAATGTTAGGGGGTAGATCCCATCAGGACCTGGGAATCTATCTACCTTAATACTTTTTAAAATGCACAACACCACTTCCTTTTTAATAGCAACTTGGCTTAGAAATTCGACACTCCCTTCCCTGAGATCATACTCTTTGGAGAGTACCAACACTAAGTATTCATTTAGGACCTCACCTACCTCTTGTGGTTCCACACACAGATTCCATCCTTTGTCCTTGAGAGGGCCAACCCTTTCCCTGGCTACCCTCTTGCTCTTTATAGATATATAGAAAGCCTCAGGATTCTCCTTAATCCTGTTTGCTAATGACTTTTCGTGACCTCTTTTAGCCCTTCTAATACCTTGTTTAAGTTCTTTCCTACTTTCCTTATATACTTCAAGGGCTTCATCAGTTCCCATCCTCCTAGACCTTGTGTATGCTTCCTTTTTATTTTTGGCCAAGGTCATAATATCCCTGGTCATCAATGTTCATGTAACTTGCCATACATATCCTTCATTCTCACAGGAACGTGTCAAACAGCTGTTTGAAATACTCCCACATGTTCAATGTGGATTTACCCTCAAACATCTTCCTCCAATCAATATTCTCCAGTTTGTTTGATTTTGTTGCTGGTTTGCCATCATTTACAGGGGCTCAGCTTCCACACTATGATATTGAAACACAGATCCAAATTCTGAGCCACAAAGAGAGATAGTAAGACAGGTAGCCAAAAACTTGGTAAAGGGAGAGGTTTGAAGGTAAAAAGGTCAATGAGCCAAGTAATGTCTATGCAGTTCTAGAAGCACACAGAATCTTGGAGCTCAGTTCTAGTTTGCCTTGACCCAATTTAACACCTTCACCCGAGGACTGCTGTAGTCCCTATCCATGAGCATCTTAAAACTCACAATATTATGATCTGTACTCCCAAATTGTTCTCCCAGTGAAACATCACTCACCTGGCTGGGCTCATTTCACAAAACCAGGTCCAGTATAACCTCCTTCCCTGGCTGACTGTTTACATACTGTACCGAGAAACCCTCTTGAATGGTCCTTACAAATTCTGCTCCATCCAAGTCCCCAGCACAAAGTGAGTCCCAATCAATACTGTTTTTACATTTTTCCAAAATCGGTCTACATATTCTGCCCTTTGGCTCCTGCTGGCTGTTGGGAGGCCTGTAGTATATCGCCAACATTGTGATTTCACCTTTCCTATTCCTGAGGTCCACCCATACTGCCTTACTGCACGAGTCCTCTGATGCATTCTCCCTCAGTACAGGTGTGAGATACTCCTTTACCAGTAATGCAACTCCCCCACCCCATTTACATCCCCTTCCACCACACCTCAAACGTCTAAATCCTGGTACATTCAGCTGCCAGTCCTGTTCCTCTTTCAGCTGAGTGTCCATAATCACAATAATGTCATAGTCCCAAGTCCAAACCAAAGCTCTAAGTTCATCTACCTTGCCTATAATACTTTTTGCATTGAAACACACACATTTCAGACCACCTCCCTTGCTCTTTTCAGTAGCATTTCCCTGCCTGTTCTTGTTCTTTGTCATGTTTTTCTTGGTTCTTATCTCTCCCTCAATTTCTGTATCTATTGCCCTACTCCCCTGGCTCCCATCCCCCTGCCACACTGGTTTAAACCCTCCCCAACCACTCTATTAGATACACCCTGACCCCCCGCAAGGTCGTCAGTCCTGGTCCTGCCCAGGTGTAACCCGTCCAGTTTGTACAGATCCCATCTCCCCCAGAACTGGTCTCAATGCCCCATGAATCTGAAACCCTTCCCCTCACACCATCTTTTCAGCCACATGTTCATCCTATATATCCTGTTGTTTCTACTTTGACTAGCTGGTGGCATTGGTAGTAAATCTGACATAACTACCTTTGAGGTCCTACATTTCAACTTTCTTCCTAGTTCTCTATATATTGCTTTTTGGACCTCATCCTTTTCTTACCTATGTTGTTAGTACCAACATGTACCACGACCATTGGCTGTCTGACTCTACTCCCCCTCCAGAATGTCCTGTACCCGCCCCAAGACATCCAGGATCCTAGCACCAGGGAGGCAGCACAGCATCGTGGACTCTCATTTGTAGCCACAGAAACACCTATCTATTTCCCTTAAGATTGAATCCCTAATAACTGTAGCATTTCTATGCTGATTTCTCCCTCTGTCTGCAGCAGAGCCAACAATGATG
>JAHRHZ010000133.1:60165720-60203489 GCA_024137785.1 Ginglymostoma cirratum | reverse complement strand
CATCATTGTTGGCTCTGCTGCAGACAGAGGGAGAAATCAGCATAGAATGCTGATTTCTCTGTTCATCCAGCCCCATGCTTGTTATCTCGGATTCTCCAGCATCTGCAGTACCTTTTATCTCCATCTGCCATTACTCTGCCCATATCTGCAACTGATCTATATCCTGTTGAATCCTTTGACAACTTTCTACACTAGCCACAATTCCACTGATCTTTGTATCGTTTGAAAACTTACTAATCTACCAGTACCTTTTCATCCAAGTCATTTATATATGTCACAAACAGCAGAGGTTCAAATATTGATCCCTGCGGAACACCACCATTCATGGACCTCCAGCAGTGTTTAGGCCCGAAACGTCAAGTTTTCCTGCTCCTATGATGCTGCTTGACCTGCTGTGTTCATCCAGCCCCATGCTTGTTATCTGAATTCTTACAGCCAAGTCACTGTGGATCCACTGTATTTTAATCCTCTGGATGAGCCTACCATTAGGGATCTTGTTGAAAAACATATAGACAACATCCACTTTTCTATCTTCATTAATCAACTTCATCACCTCCTCAAAAAAATTCAATCAAGTCAGTAAGACATGAACTGCCTACATAAAGCCATGCTGACTGTCCCTAATTAGGCCACACTTTTCCAAATTCGTGTACATCCTATCCCTAAGAATTTTCTCTTCTTCTATCGGATTGTTGTTCTTTTAGGTGTAAGGCAAAAATTCTCAATTATCCATCAATTTACATTTCTACCAATTTCCACCATAAATTTGATTCGTTTCTCCTGTTATAGCGAACTTCCACATTCTTGCATTGGAAAGCTGTACAAAGTTATACAGTTCAATGAAGGAATTAACATGGTATTAATTATAGAAAAGCTGACAGAGTTTAGATACTGTACAGTTTAGAATATATATTTTCCAAATGCACAATTTAAACAATTTACAGTAATTTCTCAGTTTGAATCTTGAATTTATTCTTCTTAACTGAAGTCATTACTGCTTGCAATCTGAACCAAGAAATAGATATTACAGTCAGTGCCTGAAAGCAAACAATCATCAGTTAATTGCAGCCTTTACAAATGCATTATCCTCTTCACACCAGCCATTAATATGTGCTGTCAGATTAAGGCATAACAGTACCTTTTATTTCCCTGTAGCGCAATGCTATGACAATTGGTGGCACAAGCATTCATCAAAAAAGGATCAGAAAGTTGGCATAACAGCAAGCCCCGAGGACCACCTTGCCCATGTCATCATCAGTCCCTGGGTGAAAGTCAACATTTCATAATGATTCTGGATGATATACTGCCAACTGGTTATTCTCTCTGGTGAGGAAGAATGAACTGGCTCTAATTCTTAATTTAGCACCTCTCTTGTTTGGTGCCAACAAGGTTAATCTAAAAGATTTCTGTCCCATTGTGGGTACTTTTCCTCAGTCTAAATTTATTTAGAGATATAGAACTGTAGAAAACTTGCAACAAAGAGAGATGATATACATTGGCTAAATAAGTGTTGCAAAATGCCCAAGTAAGAAAAAAAAAAGAAAGCTTTGCATTTATATAGTGCCTTTCACAACCACCAGCTATCTCGGATTTATTTTAGAGCTAAATCATGATTTAAAGTGTATTCACTGTTGTAATGTAGATAACTAAGAAGCACAGTAATTCCCCACTAAGCAGCAAAATGATTATGACCAAACAATCTGTTTTGTAATGTTGATTCTAGCCAGGATACCAGGTATAAATCAAACAGGAGCAACATAAACCATACAACCAGAGAAAAATTACAACATGGAGAGAGGCCATTCTTCTCATCTGAATAGACTATTCTAATCATTCTAATCCCACTTAGCATTAGCTGGTCCATAGCCTTGCTGGTTACAGCACTTCAGGGACAGAGCAAGGTTCCTTTTAAATGAGTTGAGGATTTCTGCCTCAACCACCAAACTGGGCAGTGAATTCCAGAATCCTAATACCCTCTAGGTGAAAGATTTTCCTTATGTCCTCACTAGTCTCTTTCCCAATCACCTTCATTCTGTGCCCCCCGGTAACCAACCTCTCTGCTTGGGGTAAACAGATCTCTCCTGTCTGCTGCATCCAAGCCTTTCATTATTTTGAACAACTAGATTAAATCACCTCTCAACCTTCTCTATTCTCTCCAATCTTTCATTATGCCTGCAACATTCTTGTAAGTCTTCTTTGTACTTTCTCTACAGTAGTTATGTCCTTCCTGTAAAGCAGTGTCTGTTTGAAGCTCCCTTGTTACCTTCAGGCATGACATTCCCTGATTTCCTCTCAGCATTTGGCCAGACAGCCTCTGAATGTGAGTCCACAGCCATCTTTGGCTGCCCGTCAACTTCTAAAAAACACACTGTGTCATTAAAAGATCAATATGCTTGTAAATAATCTGGAGTTATGATCCATTGTCATGATACCAGATAGACAAAGTGGCTGAAAGCTACTACTGTCCCATTACACATTGTTTTAAAATTGTATTTTCTGCACTTTTACCCCAGTTGTTAGCATCACTGATTTCTGTCTGTATAAAGAGATCCTGAGAATCCAAAGCAGGATTACATTTTTGTGTGACTCCTTGCCAGATCCCTGTAGTTTTGCTATCTTCTTCTGCATCTGTTTCCCGGTGTATTCAGCACTGAAATTTGTGATCATCTTTTGTCAGGAACGCTGCACTACAGTGAGTACAGCAGTTGAGCAGTGCTGTGTGCATTCATTTTATGTTACGCTGTAAGTTCACTTCCTCATCAAACAGACCACAGGAGCACTGTACCATTCTGTCAATTAATCACAAAATCTATTTTGTGCCTCTAATTGTATTTCCTTTAACTTAATTTATTCCAGTCATTTTTCCACCATCCCCCTCTCCCAGCCTTAGCCAAGGCTGACAAATATTGAAAATTAATTTTGAAGCTTGATCAACGTTAAACAAATATGTGCCCCTCTTTGAAGCCACTTATCTTTTAAAACCTATTTAATTTGAAGCCGCTGGCCAGATTTTCCACTACCTTCAAAGGCCAAGGCTGCATTGTCAGCTAAGAGTAATTATTGAGGTGAGGCGAGGTGGAAAATTTGGGCAGTCAGTTCACTGTGTTGCCAGCCAGATCTCCTTAGCAATGTGGCATGAAAGCCTTGATTGCTTCAATCATGGAAAATCAGCTTTTGAGATTTTTCAAAACTTAGTACATATAAATAAGAAGTGAAATTCAGCCAACCCAGCTCTCTTGATCACTGTGGTCTACTCGGACCTATTAGCATTATTAACAGTTTTATTATGGTCTGTTTCAAATGATCAATGTGCTTTGTGGGGATCAATGTGTGGAATGCCAATGTTTTAAAAATAGTTTAACACATTCTGACACAAAAGTGGAATCTTACAGCCTCTGATTGGATAGCAGGCAGGAGGTTCCATTCACCTCTTTCTGGAAAGATCCACTGCATTTTTTTTTCACTCAAGCTCTGATAGGCTAGTGGTAGGCCAAGGACCCGCCTACTGAGAGCTGCTGGACAATCAGAGGCCAGGGGCTATTGAATGATAGACGGTAGCTGCTACTAGAACTACATCTACCCAAGGCCCATCACTGTCACAAAATCTCAGGCCAGAGGTTAGTGAGGACTGTAGGGGCTAATGATCGCAAGGGAGGTGGAGAGTTAATGGAGAGAGGGGGAGACTGGGGTTCGGGGTTGGGAGAGCGGGAGGGTTCAGCAGCAGGGTCAGGGGATAACACTGAGCATGGCTCCCCTTCCCAACACTGGCTCATTCAGGCACTGAACAACTTTGAATAAGGGAAAAATACCCCACCACAACCCGATCTCCACTTGCTCTGAGTTAACCAGCAGTGGCGGGATGCACCCCTTAGAGTGGGCATTAATTGCCCCCTTCAGGTCTTCAATCACTGATTACATTGAAAGGCTATCATCCTGCCATGGGTATAATCAGGGTTGAGGGATGAAGGTGAAAGGGTACACACCCACCACCCTCCCATCTGTTTAAATGCTACCATCACCAACACAGCTTAAGGGCATGGCATAAGATACTGCGCATAGTTGTCCCATGTCAAATGTTATATGGATTAGTTGTGATGTTAATCTCCCTCCAGGTTGCCACAACAACATGCCAAAGTTAGAACAATCCTTCAAAGCCATTGTGAGATTTTTTTTTCCCACACCATTCATCCTTTTGGCATCTCCGAGTGAGAGTGTTTAACGCCAAATCATCAACAGTTTTTTTTTTGCTGTTGTGATATCACACAATTTGACTGAGGTTGCTTGAATTTTTTTTTATCTAAAACCCTTGCAGTCGAGATAAATTATCAGTTTGGACTCAGTTAATAAAGACAAGTCCTAGAGATGCCATACCATGAAATTTTGTATAAAATTTAAATCTATGATATGTGACATATGATTCTTGGAACAATCCTGCCTTAGATTCTAACTAAAGTAATAAATTGTGGGTGGGTTAAATATATTTCATTAGCTGATAATCATTCTGGGGGCTTGTTAGGGCATCATGGCAAGCTGTGTCGGCATAAAACTAAATTTGATAATATAGTGATTCAGATTCAACACTGGTCAAATCATCATCAGAAACATGTTGGATGTCATGGACTCTGTAAAAATGGGAAACATGTTTCTTCCATAATAAAGAGCAGCTTCCTAACTCTCCTGTAAACATCAATTAATGCCAACCACAAGGTGTGCCAGTTTATTTAGCTCCCTGCCTAAGCTAATCTCGAATCATGATTGTTTTTTCTCTATTCATTCACAGGATGAGAGCGTCGTTGGCTAGGCGGCATTTATTGCCCATCCCTAATTGCCCAGAGGGCAATTCAGAGTCAACCACATTGCTGTGGGTCTAGAGTCACATGTAGGCCAGACAAGGTAAGGATGGCAGTTTTCTTCCCTGAAGGACATTAGTGAACCAGATGGGTTAAATATACCCATGAATAAAGTGAAACCAATGCAATGTGAAATACTTCCAAGTGAAATTTAAATCTGAAAAACACCCGCACTAACCTTATGCTCTCTAGACATCGAAGGTTAATATCTGCACTAAATTTAGACATCTAAGGTTAATGGTAATAGAGCTGGGGAGGATCGTTGTGAATGTGATGTAAAAGCCCCCCCTTTGTCCAAGAATCTCTTTTATAGCCCACTGCAGCTGCAGCATTGTCAGCTGACAGCAGAGCTCAACATTGTGAATCATGCGTTTTGCATGAGCATTGCCAGCACAGAATTTCAATTGTAACCGAATGAGAAACACGAAAAAGCGGGTGTATAAGTGATGCACAGTTCTGATTTATGTATCGGAAATGACATGCTTTTGGTGCTATCCTGACCCATGGGTGTAGCTGTAACGGCTTTCAAGAAGCTCAATATCACCGAGGAAAAGCAGTCTACTTAATCTGAAACCCTAACATTGTGCACTCACTTCATAACTGACAAGACTGTGAGTGCAGTATTACTTTCTGCAGGATGCCCTGTAGGAACAGGGCATGGCCACTGACACAAACTCCCAGTCTTGCAATCTTCATTTCTTTCAGGGCAGAGATGAGAAGATCTTTTTCTCTCAGAGGTTTGCGTGACTCCAGTATTCCCTGTGTCAAAAGACAATGGAGGTGGAAGTCATTGAATAATTTGAAGATGGAGCTGGATAGATTCTTGTAGGAAGGAGAATCTAAAAGTAGATGGGAATATGGAATTCGACACACAAACAGAGCAACTATGATCTTATTGAATGGCAGGGCAGGTTTAAGGGGCCGAATGGTCTATTTCTACACTGATTTTGTATGTTCATATGTTTACCAACAAATAGGACAAAGTTAGTAATATATAGAAACGCTATCAAGTCTAAATTGCCCTTCAAGTACACACCATCCTGTATTGTACATATGATACCTTTCTATAAGTGAGGCAAAATCCTGAAATATGCTACCTTACCTCATCACCACAGAGACTACTGTAGTTCGAGGAAAAGGCTGCTATCTTTTCAGGTTAATTAGGGATGCTCAATAAGCGTGCACTTCCCAGAAATGCCCAGATGGCAATTTCTGATGAAGGGTGTAGGCCTGAAACGTCAAGTTTTCCTGCTCCTATGATGCTGCTTGACCTGCTGTGTTCATCCAGCCCCATGCTTGTTATCTCGGATTCTCCAGCATCTGCAGTACCTTTTATCTCTGGCAATAATAATTGCTTTTAAAAAAAAGGTCATTTAAGTCAAGTTCAGGATTTACATGTAACATGAAATGACCACTGATCACTATCTGCTCCTAGATCTTACAGAAGGTACTATTTGGTGCTGTCTGATCTGTCTTTGAAGTTTGAATCTTAAAAGCTTTCGGAGGTACAGTGGCAGATAATGTGTGTTGTAAACATCAAATAAATATGTCATCAATTGATCACTTCTTCTGCGGTTACACCTGATTTGAGTAAGCTCATGCAATTTTTATTTGGACACCTTTGATAAAAATCTACTTTCTTAGACTGTAGTTCTGGCGAGTTGTCAATGGTGGCTTTGTATGATTTTTCCTCAATAGTAACTAATCTATCTTCAATTGTCTGCTCATATATTTACTGCAATGTTCTCTTGCCTTCTCCGTAAAAGTCTTAGAATAATTTACCTTTTTACATATAAAATTCAATGTTGGTAGTAACAGCTGAAATGCAAATCCTTGTGAGAATCATCTTCATTCTTCCGTTGTTATGAAAAATCCCAAGGGGGTCACTTTTGATTTCATGCTACAATACTAAGCAATGATAACTTTGCGCCAGTAGAGGGTGTAGCTGTTTCGGATTTGACCACATCTACCAGTTGTTACAGCGTTTATATTAGTATTAATCAATTTCATTTAGCAAAAATACATTACATATCTTTATCCTTCAAGATATCTCGTTTCTTCCTCCAAATCTCAGTTGATTAAATGTTGATGGTGGATTTCAATTATCTTTTGATATTATTAAACTCTAATCTGAGATCCATCATTTTCATGATACAGTGGATCATTTATTGCCTTGTTAAATGTATAAACAATGGATAATGAACAGCTTTCCTCTCTGTACAGAAATAACATAAATACCCATTATCTCAACACAGATACTTATGAAAACATTACCTCTTAGAAGAGACTTGAATTTTTTTTATTCATTAATGGGATGAGGGTGTTGCTAGCTAGGCAGCATTTATTAGCCATCCTTACCTGCCCAGAGTCAACCACCTTGCTGTGGGTGGAGTCACATGTAGGCCAGACCAGGTAAGGATAGCAGTTTCCTTCCTTAAAGGATGTTAGTGAACCAGATGGGTTTTTAAACAACAATCAGCTATGGATTCTTTGTCATCATTAGATTCCAGTTTTTTTTAAAATTGAATTCAAATTCAACCATCTGCTATAGCAGGATTTGAACCTAGGTCCCCAGAACATTATCTGGACTAATAGTCTAGTGATAATACCACTAGGCCATCACTTCTCCATTGAATCAGTTATGATTCAGACAATCAGATAGATGCATAATCACTTCATGTTTCTGAACAGCTTAATTACTACCAAAATTAGATGTGACATTGATGTGAATTAACATTGAGTGTCACTAGTTCCTCTGTTCTAATTTTTGTTACCAAACAACATACATAAAGTTTCAGTGGATCATCACTCAAACAAGGCGGAAAATTAAATTGATTCTGAAGTAGCAATATCTCAGATTTTATATTTGCAAATCTTGCATATTGCATTTCCATACTTCATGTATTTTTTTAGATTTGTCAAGGCCCACTCTTTCTGGCTACAGGTACTATAATTTGGTACTTATTAAAAAAAAAAGTTAGACTGAGAACAGACCATTCAGCCTATCAAGGCTAAAAGATCTACTGCCCTTATTGGGGTTTTTTGAATGTTTTGAACACCTGCAGTGCTATTCTCTGAGCAATTCCAATAGGTTGATTAATAATCTTACCACATATTATTCTTTGAACAAAGGTAATTCAAAGGTAATTATCTGATTAAATTTAAGATTTTTGGTCAAAATTTTCTATTTTAACTTGAACCAACATTATCTCACAACGTTTGTCATTGTCAGCAGTCACTCACTAATGAGTATGATTGCCCACCTAGGAAATTCAGAGTCACTGGTCATGGGTTCTGTGAGTCCTTGTGTGGCTGATGGATCCGATCCTAGAGCTGGATCTCTGACCGCACAATTGGCAGGTGTTTCCAGGAGATGGATTTTATCCTTCGCTTTGAGATCCCTGGCATGCCTTTCTCTGGTTCCTTTCCTGTACTTCCTTTTTCCATTAGGTGTTCAAGAAGAACTGTGTCCCTTCATACAGGAGTTTCCACAAAGTTTATTTCTTCCGAGTGAGTGTCGTCCAGGCGTCAATGTTTATGTTGCATTTTTTGAGGAAAGCCTTCATGGAGTTTTTGAAGTGCTTCCTTGGTCCATCCCCTTTTTGAGTGTCTTCTTTGAGCTGGGCAAAGAAAACTTGCTTTGGTAATTGGAACTCAGGTATCCTAAGCGCATGGCCAGTCCAGTGGTTTCTGATGATTATGGCCTTGATGCTGGTGTATTGGCTTCTTCGAGGACATTGATGTTAGTACTTCCATCTTGAAGGACGAGAGCAGCAAATATATGGGAACACCACCACCTCCAAACCACTCACCATCCTGACTTGGAAATATATCGCTGTTCCTTCACTGGAATTCCCTCTCTAATTGCATTGTGGGTCAACCTATAGCGGGAGGACTGCTGCGGTTCAAGAAGGCAGCTCACCACCACCTTCTCAAGGGCAACTAGGGATGGGCAAGAAATGCTGGCCAGCCAGCGACGCCCACATCCCACAAAATGAATAGAAAAAAAAAAGTATGCCTGTCCTCCCAGGTGATGCTGAGAATACATCTCAAACAGCATTGATGGTCTTTCTCCAGGACCTTGAAGTGGCACCTATACATAATCCATATTTGGAGCCATACAGATCATCCAGAAGTATGACTGCCTTATACACAAGAATCTTGGTATCAGTACAGGTGTCGCAGTCATCAAAGAGTCTTGCCCCAGAGAGTTGTGGGGGCAGAGTCCTTGTCTATATTTAAGGCTGAGGTAGATAGATTCTTGATCAGTCAGGGAATCGGGGTTATGGGGAAAATGTGAGAAAAATGTGAACAAGGAATTTCGGATCAGCCAAGACCTTATTGAATGACAGAGCAGGCTCAAAGGGCTGAATGGCCTACTCGTGTTCCTATTTCTTATGGTCCTATGATCTTATTTAATTTGAATCCAATCTCTTCTATCCATGCCATTATTCTTCGTGTTTTTTTGTGCTGACTATATCTCATGCAATAAATCCAGCTCAGACTTGACCAAACTTGATCATTTTGGTACACCTGAACTATTTAACTTCTGAACTAATTGTTCAGTAATATATGCACAGTAGTGAATAATGTGTAAGAAGGTGATGATGTATAAGCTTATTTTTTTAAAAGCCTACGTGGGATGAAATAGTCCTTTGAAACTCCTTTTGGTAGGATTGAGGTAACTTTGCCTTTAAGAGCAATCACTTGGCATAAAAAAATGCCCCAGATTTTGCTAAGTTAGTAACAGTGAAGCTGTCAGAGAAATTGGACAGCAATGTAAATTGGATAACAGCTTGCATCTTCCTCACAAGTGAAGAAGCACACAAAAATCCCTAAGTTATTGTCATTCCTTCACATGTTACACTGTTGCAGTCCTTCCTGATGGACTTTGGACTGAATTTAATGCAATTGAATGAACTTGATGTACTTGCCAACTTCCCTGGAAGAATAATCAAGAAGACCAACATGAATAAATCAACAAGCTTTATCTGCACCCCATCCACCACTTTAAACGTTTACTCCCTCCCCCACCAATGTACACTAGCAGCAGTGTATGCTATTTATGGGATACGTGGGAGCAACTCACCAAGGCTGCTGCTACACCTTCTAAACACGTGCCTAAGAAGACAAGGGCAACAGAAACTTTGGAATACCACCACATTCAAGTTCCCTCCTAAGTCACACACCTTCCTAACTTGGAACTATACTGCCTTCCCATCACTGCCACTGGGTTACAAAAAAAAACTGGAATTCCCTTTCTAACATGTTTGTCCACCACATGAAATGCAGCTGTTCAAGAAGGGAACCATCACCCCTTCTGAATGTAAATTATGGATGAGTAAGAAATGCTGCCAGTGTTCCAGTTAAGTTTATTTTCAATCTAATTGAATTTTGTTTTTTGATCTGCTCTCAGATGACCCAAATCCCTTTCAGAAGATGCATAAGTGCTCAAATGTCTGAGAACACTTTGTGCAAATTCAATATAGCGAACCTGAGCTCAGTTCCTTTACTGCTAACACCAATATTCATATCTATAACATTCAAAGTGAGTACTTTAATTCCAATCAAAATATCTTATTGACATTGTTTCTCCAGCATTTCTATATTCCTTCATGACCAGCCAGCCCCACACCCCACCACCCCACCTCGTTTCTCCTTTCAGCCTGAAAGACAGATTAGCAGATAATCATGAATTCCAATAAAGGTTCTTGATGTAGCTTGCATAGTAGTTTACTGTCTGAAATAATGGCCTAGAGGCTGTTATCCTATCACCAACTCACCCTTTATTTACACTTGCACAGTACATTGACCCTGACCAGCTAATGCAGAACCCTAGAGTGAGAAGACTATCTGAATCTCCTGTTTATATCTGTCAGCCAGGGCTCCCTTTTTGGTCCAAGTTAACAACCCCAATCAAGGATTTCACACTCAATCAGATCCACCTGGCCCTTGTTCCAATCACTACATTTCCTTCCTCCCTACATCTGGAGAAGTAGGCTTGTTCTTTTTCTTTTAGCTTCTTTTGGGATGTTTTCACCCCATATGTAGATCCTCAGACTCTGACTCAGACATGGGTGTCATGTACTGGACCATAAACCGTCTCTTGTCGCCGGAGCTTCTCAGGACAGTATCCTCCTCTTCTTCAGCGGTACAGTATCGAGGCTGCATCCATCTTGTGGACTCTGAGGTTTCTTCAAGACTAGATGGAGTGGGAGAACCCATGGTTTCTGACAGGCCTTTCTGGCTTTTCTGAGGGGTCGGGTACGTTTATCTCCTACCCCATTTGTGCAGCAGCAGCTTTCATGTGATCCGCATGTTTGTTCAGGCCCGCCTCACCTGCCCAAACTTTATATGTCATGGAACCTGACCTTGTGTTGACCTTGCCTCGTACCCATGGGCCATTTCTGTGGTTTCAACAAATAAACTTCGTCGCCTGAAGTAAACTGCCTCTTAGAGGAGGCACGTGGCCGGTATTGACATTCCTGCTGCCTTTTACCCTCCCCGCCCTAGGTCTGGGAAGGTCACATTTGGCCTGGTGTGGAGTCTGGAATAGACTAAATTCACTCCAGAGAATTCACTGCATCTTTCAGGATAAGTGACGAACAGTTTCATTTTGCCCTAACCATGCTATATTGAACAATATGTCAATTTTCCTTAAATGGGAAAGTGAGAATTTGATAAAAAAATTGATTAGAACCAATGCTTAGAGGACATGAGAAGGAAGAAGTAAATAATTTATCTCAGAAATATTGGGAATGTCATTGGGAGCACCAATTTCAATTCAATAAATAGTTTTGTTATGCTAACGTTTGTACGCTGTTATGTTACATTGTTATCTTAATGATCACAAACCAAACATGCTGAAGATGTTTCTGGGAAGGGAGCAACAAAAGGCCTTATGAAATGAGTTGAAAACAGTACAAATCAATGACTGATATTCAGTATACTAATATACAAATATACAGACAGCTCTTGTAATAGAAACGTGGTAAAAAGGAGCAGGATGAGGCCATTTGGCCCTTTGAGCCTGCTCTATCATTCATCATGATCGTGGCTGATCACTCAACTCAATAGTAGCAGTTCCTGCTTTCCCCAATATCCTCTGATCCCTTTAGCCCCAAGTGCTATATCCAGCACCTTCATGTCATCATACAATATTTTGGCCTCAACTGATTTGTGTGGTAGCGAATTCTGCAGGCTCACCACTCTCTGGATGAAGAAATTTCTCCTCATCCCAGTCCTAACTAGTTTACCGTCTATCCTTAGACTGTGACCCCGGGTCTGGACTCTCTCTGTATTGGAAACATTTTTCTTACATGTACCCTGTCTAGTCCTGTTAGAATTTTATAGGTTTCTGAGATCCTGCTCATCCTTCTGGACTTCAGCGAATATAATCCTAATCAAGGTGGATTTCACAAGCTTCAAAATCTCCCCTCCCCCAACCGCATCCCAAAACCAGCCCAGCTCATCTCCACCTCCCTAACCTGTTTTTCCTCTCACCCCAAGCCACACCCCCATCTCCTATCCACTAACATCATCCCGCCCCCTTGACCTGTCCGTCCTCCCTGGACTGACCTATCTCCTCCCTACCCCGCTACCTACACTCACCTTTACTGGCTCCATCCCCGCCTCTTCGACTTGTCTGCCTCCTCTCCACCTATCCTCTCCTCTATCCATCCTCTATCCGCCTCCCCCTCTCTCCCTATTTATTTCAGAACCCTCTTCCCCTCCCCCATTTCTGATGAAGGGTTTAGGCCCGAAACATCAAGTTTTCCTGCTCCTATGATGCTGCTTGACCTGCTGTGTTCATCCAGCCCCATGCTTGTTATCTCGGATTCTCCAGCATCTGCAGTACCTTTTATCTCTCATAATCCTAATCAATTTAGCCTTTCCTCATACATCAATCCTGCCATCCCAGGAATGAGTCTGGTAAACCTTCACTGCACTCCCACTATAGTAAGAACATCCTTCCTCAGATAAGGGGACCAAAACTAGACACAATACTGTGAGTGTGGTCTCACTCACTGTATAATTGCAGCTAGACATTCCTGCTCCTGTTCTTAAATCCTCTCGCTATGAAGACATCCTACCATTTGTCTTCTTTCCTCCCTGCTGCACCTGCATACTTACTTTCAGTGAATGGTGTACAGGAACACCCAAGTCTCGTTGCACATTCCCCTTTCCCAATAGTGAGGATTAAATAGGTTGCAGAACCATGTTTTCTCTATCCTGCTCACAAAGTTCACAGATGCATGGTGTTAGATAGTAGCAAAGGTGTTAAAAGGAAGGTGCCAATAAACATTTACAGCAATGCATCTAAACTGGCTCAGGGCACCTGTATATTCTGAACTGATCTGGTGCATCAACATCGAAGGGCCTGTTTTATAATGTGAAGGTGCAAGGCAGCAATAGAGAGATGGGATTAGTTTAGAATAGCATCATGTTTGGTGCAGACATGGTGGGCCAAATGGGCCTGGTTCTGTGCTCTACTCTTCTATACTCTTATGTAATTCCAGCCAGTATTTATGTTACTCTGTAATCTCCAGGGACTTCACCATTTCTCTCACCGAGACAGTTCATTAGCCTGTTATCATAGATCCACCCCTAATAAAATCAATAGTGAGATCCAGTTTGCTGAATTAATGCCACCGTGACTGACTATCGCTTAGAGCATTGCACAAAAGTGCTAGTAGGATTAGTTTGTTTGGTGCATTTACAAATATTATTGTTCAAATGTCAAGACTGGGTACAATCACAGGCCCCAGAGATAAAAAGGCAGTTTTCTAAACATCCAGCCCTTTTATCAATATAAAAATGATATTTCATAGACCCATGCTGTGGTAGCATCCCTGCCTCTGAACCTGAAGCTCTGGCTTCAAGTCCCATCTCAGGACTTGATGGCTAAAATGTGACCAAATGGCTTGAATACCAATCTGAAATCCTACTGATACACCTTTGGCAGGTGGTAAGAGTGAGGCAGGTTCCTGTCGGCCAATAGCTCGGCATGTTAAGAGAGACTCCTGTTACAGGGTCTTGCCATGAGCAAGCATCATCCTTTTTCTGACAGACTACCACACACCTTCTTGAAAGAAATGAACAGATATGATAAACCACCATATGGGTTTTACTACCTTTATAGTTATTTGATGTAGTGATATTAATTCTTATCTGACAATATATAACGGTAATCCCTGTACCATCTGAATATTGTTTTGATAAGTGGTGATCTGCCATATAATCATCCAATTGACATATCTCATCTGCCAAGAGTTGAAACTTTTGTCCAATGTCTTTTTGTATTACTCAGGTATTGCTTCTGGAATTCCCTCCCTAATGGCGTTATGGGTCAACCCACAGCAGGTGGACTGCAGCGGTTCAAGAAGGCAGCTCATCACCACCTTCTCAAAGGCAACTAGGGATGGGCAATAAATGCTGGCCAGCCAGCAACGCCCGCATCCCACCGATGAGTTTAAAAAAATGTTTTCCAAAGGGCACTAGTAAGCCAACGTTGACTTCTCAGTTAGATTTAAACTGTCAATTCCTTGATGGCCGCTGAGATAATTCCTCATCACCCAAAATAGAAAAAAATTTCAAATCTAGGATTGATATGAAATATTAAAACTGATATATGACAGCTAATATTTTATACAAAACATTGATTATATAATAAGAGAGGGACCATACTTCTTAATGGGACTAACCTTCACAGTGAAAACTATCACGATCCCCAGTCATTTAACTAAAAAATGTGCAATAGGATGTAGCAAGCAGCAAAATATAAAGAATGAAATGGCATTTTTTTGTTGACTAACATGCACTATTGCCCATGCCACCCATGAAATATTTGTTTACTCGACTAAAAGATTTTTATTACAGCTTACTGCTTTGCCATGATATAACCCCTGCGTACAGAAAAAAGTTAATCTCTGTTGTTTATGTCTGTCATAATAAACATCCCACACATAATTTATTCATGATATTCTTCAGAATGGAAAATTTTTCTAACTAATTATTTTTAATATTTTGTATTCAGTTTTTTTGGGCCACAGATTATTTATTTGTAAAATAAACTCCAATCACTGCCACACACACTGAAACAGTGATTGAATAATAGCTCACAACTCTAGACTGCGGGAGACATTACAAATCTACAGGAGACAGTAGTCTGAAGATAACTACCTCCCAGCATCATTACACTAGAACAGTTGCATTGTTAGGCTCTTTATCTCTTGGGAAACAACACTCCGTTGCACAATCTCTGCTTTATTTCTGCTTACAATTTGGCGGTTAGTTATCTGTTGTATTCTCCCCACGGAACACAGTCTGTATCAAACCAATGGTACTTGTTTTTGTAAGAAAATGAATCCTAACCTTTCCATTTCAGGGTTGAATTCACAACTCATAGTAAGCACATCTTAAGGGTCAGAAACAGAGAGGTATAACAAATAGGAAAAATATGATGTGCTTCCTCACCTACTAAGATTTGACCTTTTGAGTCAAGCTTGGCTTGGCTTGTTGTTGATATCTACCTTGCTGAGAAGGTTGTTGTCACACAAATGCACACGACCCGTTTGGCACACTGAATAACTATCTCCATGCAGTTGCTGGAGTGTTGCTGCAGTACATCTATAGATGGATCATCGTGGTGTTCATATACAGCAATTAAATCAACAGAACTGTAGCACTGCAGTCCTGGAAATCACATCAAGCTTTGTGGTTGATGGGCAAGTATGAAGAACAACAGGGCTGTTCAGAGAAGAGCCAGTTTTTAGCAATGATTGAGTGGCACTCTGCTGACTTTGAAAATAACACATTGAGATTTCTAGGAAGTTTCTGGATCATTGGCCATATAACTATAATAGATTAGAACGATAAACATTACGCTGGATAAATGCAAACAAAAAGGCACTCAAGGGAAATGTTTCTGTTTTGCAAAGCTGTAGAGGATTGAGAATTCCAAGAGTTTGGGAAAGCTTACAGAGTAGTTATTCTCATGTATTAACGCATTGCAGAAGGTGTTTTTTTAAAGTTGAGAGACAGCTGTGACCTAAATCACTCAGGATCCAGAATGACCTCATAACCAGCACGGAATTTATTACATATACCATTTCGTCCAGTACTGGTTTAGTAGTTATACTTACTTCTCTAAGGCGAACCAGTTGACTCCAGGATTTAACACATAGTCATGGCTCACTGAACTGTGCAGTCTTGGGGGACTGCTAGACTGTTGACCTTTTAATTCAAACACTAAACCGTAATCATAAAAGGCACCATAAAAAGAGAAACATTTCCTCTCCACTTATTATTAAAGCCCATCTCAAAAATATAGTACAATACTTTGTACATTATTTGCAAAGTATTTATGTTTATACATATTTAAGAGGAACAAGAACAAATGGGCATAGATTTAAGATAACAAGGTGTAGAGTTGGATGAACACAGCAGGCCAAGCATCATCAGAGGAGCAGGAAAGCTAACATTTCAGGTCTGGACCCTTCTTCAGAAATTGGGAAGGGGAAGGGGATTCTGAAATAAATAGAGAGAGAGGGGGAGGTGGATGGAAGATGGATAAAGGAGCAGATAGGTGGAGAGGAGACAGACAGGTCAAGGAGGTGGGGATGGAGCCAGTAAGGGTGAGTGTAGGTGGGGAGTTAGGGTGGGGGTTGGTCAGTCCAGGGAAGATGGACAGGTCAAGGCGGCGGGGATGAGGCTGGTAGGTAGGAGTTGGGGGTGGGGGTTGAGGTGGGAAGAGTGGATAGGTGGGAGAAAGGACAGACAGGTGAGAGAGGCAGGGACGAGCTGGGCTGGTTTTGGGATGCGGTCGGGGGCGGGGATATTTTGAAGCTTGTGAAGATCCCCATGCTTGTGTTTCCCGATGCAGATGGCCTAAAGGCCCTCCGCTTCTTCCTGTCTCGTAGGCCTGACCAGTCCCCCTCCACTGACACCCTTACCCACTTAACTGAACTCGTCCTCACCCTTAGCAACTTCTTCTTCAATTCCTCCCACTTCCTACAGACAAAGGGGGTGGCCATGGATACCCTCATGGGCCCAAGCTATGCCTGCCTCTTTGTAGGTTACGTGGAACAGTCCCTCTTCTGAAGCTACACTGGCCCTAAACCCCACCTCTTCCTCCGTTATATCGATGATTGTATCGGCACCGCCTCGTGCTCCAACGAGGAGCTCGAACAGTTCATCCACTTCACTAACACCTTCCACCCCAACCTTAAGTTCACCTGGACCATCTCCGATACGTCTCTCTCCTTCCTGGACCTCTCTGTTTCCATCTCGGGTAACCACCTAGAAACCGATATCCATTTCAAGCTTACCGACTCCCACAGCTACCTGGAATACACCTTCTCCCACCCACCTTCCTGCAAAAATGCCATCCCCTATTACCAATTCCTTCGCCTCTGCCGTATCGGCTCCTGAGATGAGGCATTCCACTCCCTGACATCCCAGATGTCCTTGTTTTTCAAGGACCACAACTTCCCCTCAACAGTGGTTGAAAATGCCCTCGGCCATATCTCTTGCGTTTCCTGCAACTCATCTCTCACACCCTGTCCCCGCAATAACAACCAAAACAGAATCCCCCTCGTCCTCACGTACCACCCCATGAACATCCGGATCCAACGCATCATCCTCCGGCACTTCTGCCATCTGCAACCTAACCCCACCACCAAAGACATTTTTCCCTCCCCACCCTTATCTGTCTTCCAGAGGGACCACTCTCTCCCGTGACTCCCTTGTCCGCTCCACACTCCCCTCCAGCCCCACCACACCCGGCACTTTTCCCTGCAACTGCAGGAAGTGCTACACCTGCCCCTACACCTCAACCTCATCCCCATCCCAGGCCCCAAGAAGACCTTCCACATCAAACAGATGTTCACCTGCACATCTGCTAATGTGGTATACTGTATCCACTGTTCCCAATGTGGCCTCCTCTACATCGGGGAAACCAAGAGTAGGCTTGGAGACCGCTTTATGGAACACCTGCGCTCAGTTCACGACAAACAACCGCAACTCCCAGTTGTGAATCACTTCATCTCCCCCTCCCACACCTTGGAAGACATGTCCATCCTGGGCCTCCTCCAGTGCCACAATGATGCCACCCGAAGGTTGCAGGAACAGCACCTCAAATTTCACTTGGGAACCCTGCAGCCCAATGGTCTCAATGTGGACTTCACAAGCTTCAAAATCTCCCTGCCCCCGACCGGATCCCAAAATCAGCCCAGCTCGTCCCCGCCTTCCTAAACTGTCCATCCTTTCTCCTAACTATCCACTCCTCTCATCTCAACCCCCACCCCCAACTCCTAACTATCAGCCTCATCCCCGCCGCCTTGACCTGTCCATCTTCCCTGGACTAACCAACCCCCACCCTAACTCCCCACCTACACTCACCCTTACTGGCTCCATCCCCACCTCCTCGGCCTGTCCATCTCCCCTCCACCTATCTGCTCCTTTATCCATCTTCCATCCACCTCCCCCTCTCTCTCTATTTATTTCAGAACCCCCTTCCCCTCCTCCATTTCTGAAGAAGGGTCCAGACCCAAAATATCAGCTTTCCTGCTCCTCTGATGATGCTTGGCCTGCTGTGTTCATCCAGCTCTACACCTTGTTATCTCAGGTTCTCCAATATCAGCAGTTCCTACCGTCTCTGAATCGGCATAGATTTAAGGTGAGGTGCAAAAGAAGCAATAATGATGTGAGGAAAGCTTTTTCAGACAGTGAGTAGTTAGGGTATGAAAGGCAGTGACTAGAAAGATGGTAGAGGCAGATTCAAATGGGGCATTCAAAAGGGCACTCGACGATTATTCTTAGTGAAATAAATATGCAAGGGTCTATTAAAAAAGCAAGAAATTGACAATAGGTAATGATACATATTTGAAGAGCCAATACAGTCATGACAAGCTGAATGGTCTCCTTCTGCACTGTAACAATTCTGTAACATTTTGCCATTCTAGCACAACAGAAGCATTCTATTGAGTAACTTCATACTAATCTCTCATTCCATTATATTTGTAGTATTATGTGTTATGTTTTCACACACCAGTAAGCTGAAGTTGTACAACCATAATTAATTAAATGGAAATAATTCTTCTGGTTATTTTCTCTCCCAAATGAAAGAAATACGAACTCCTTTGCTTGAAAGCATTGTCCAGTTAATGTTGAATATTATCAATGACACACACCGTGTCCAAATTAATAAAGACAAGGTGGAGACACAAAGTTTTGAGATTGTAAAGCAGGAATGTTAGGAGCTCCCTGTATGTTTCCTCTTGGATTGCAAAGCCTTTCCACTTCCATAAAGCTTCAGGTTTACATCTGTCTAAAATGAGAAAAGGAGACACAATATGGAAACTATATTTTTTTGGCATACCCTTCAGGCTGCAAAGAAAGGGGTGAAGAGCCCTTTAGAGCTTCATTAGATTCAGAACTGGTTCCTTTTGGGTGGGAAGGTTTTCTTCCAGCTGCACCCTTCCCTATTTCATTCCATTTTCAATGCTGGCTAAAAGTAAGAACAAATAATGCAAAAGTTGTTTATTGCAACTGTTGAAGTTGAAGTGAATGTTAAAAGCTAACATGTAATCTTACAGGGGCCTGGTGAGAAACTTGGGCAGATTCATGTGAGAAATCGGGTGAGGCCTATCTCCACATTGGGAACAGCTTGCTGCATCTTTTAACTAGGTTTCGGATGTTGAGGTGAAAGTCATGCTAAGCAGTAGCGAGTTGCCTGCGAAGAAGGTTTGTTGTCTGTTAATGGCCTTATGAACTGCAGATCTCATCTTATTAATAAGCAGCTTCCTGTCATACCACCCACCACGAGCAAACAAGATGTTGAGAATTCCCAACATGTTAGTCAGAGGTATAGAAAAGTGTGGATGCTGGAGGGGTTTCATCCCTGGTCAGGAACACAATGATTTCAAAGGAGGTCCAATAAATGATCACATCTGGCATGGTCACCTGATATGCCAGGGATTTGGTGGGGCAGGAGGGCAGTTCAGTTTCATACACATAGGTTAGGGAGGTGCAAAGCCCAGGGGCAGGGTTATCAGGAAGGAGATTGAGATATTTATGGTCTTAACCACATATAGAGGTGGAGGCATGTTTCCAAGTTGAACCGATGTAAAAACTGACTGTTACAGCCATCTCATACAGCAGGACTCCAAAACGGAGGATCTTAGAACTATCATCAAAGGAGGGTTTTCACCAATGGAGGACAAAGAATAAGTAGTACAGAAATCCATAAGACCATAAGACCATAAGACATAGGAGTAGAAATTAGGCCATTCGGCCCATCGAGTCTGCTCTGCCATTCAATCATGGCTGATAAGTTCCTCAACCCCATTCTCCCGCTTTCTCCCCATAACCCTTGATCCCTTGATAGTCAAGAACCTATCTATCTCAGTCTTAAATGTACTCAATGACCTGGCCTCCACAGCCTTCTGTGGCAGTGAATTCCATAGATTCACCACTCTCTGGCTGAAGAAGTTTCTCCTTATCTCCATTCTAAAAGGTCTTCCCTTTACTCTAAGGATGTGCCCTCGGGCCCTAGTCTCTCCTACCAATGGACACATCTTCCCAACATCCACTCCGTCCAGGCCATTCAGTATTCTGTAAGTTTCAATTAGATCCCCCCTCATCCTTGTAAACTCCAATGAGTATAGTCCCAGAGTCGCCAAACGTTCCTCATATGTTAAGATTTCCATTCCTGGGACCATTCTCGTGAACCTCCTCTGAACCCGCTCCAGGGCCGGTACATCCCTCCTGAGATTGGGGCTCAAAACTGCACACAATACTCAAAATGTGGCCTGACCAGCGCCTTATAAAGCCTCAGGAGTACATCCCTGCTTTTATGTTCAAGTCCTCTCAAAATAAATGCCAACATTGCATTTGTCTTCCTGATTACTGACTCAACCTGCAAGTTTACCTTGAGAGAATCCTGGACTAGAACTCCCAAGTCTCTTTGCACTTCAGAGTTCTGAATTTTTTCCTCATTTAGAAAATAGTCCATGCTTTTATTCTTCTTACCAAAGTGCATGAGGTGAACTACTATTCCTTTGATGGAACGCAAGACAGTGTGAAACTGTCAAAATGCCAAAACGACAGCATTGGTGAAGTGTGAAGTGTCTCTCTCCCACCCAAAATTGTTGATCTACTTTTCAAGAAATGCCACCTATTCAACAGCAGAAGCCATCATAGATTCTGGATTTGACTTCAAATGGGAACCTCTTCACTTCCACAAGAAACTCAAGTAACAGACCCTAACTGCAGACCACCTGGATCTGTTGGGACTTTCTTCTGTTAATTAGTCTTTTGTGTTGTCTGCATGTGTTTAAGTCGTTGTATCTGGAGCTTTTGATTAATAAGAATGAGTGGAATCTTTCCAGGCTCTAAATGATGATGATATTGGTGAGAAAATTGGGAGAATAATGTGAGATTGGCAGGGAGCAGCTGCCCGTTGTACATCGTAATGTTCCATTTTCCAAGCAAGTGTTGAACAGCAAATTGCGATTCTCACTAGTGAGCAGCAGGCCTACTTGCATGCATTGATATCCTCATTGGGTTTGTAGTTTCCCATTCTCCAACCCATGAGACAGAAACTAGATGGTGACAATTCCTGACATGTTTGCCAGAGCAGTGATCTGCTAACTCTAGCTCATCACTTGTTCCTCTGGACCACCATCAGTCACCAACCTCTCAGGGGTACCGTCACAGGTAGCGATTGTAACCTATTGGAAAAGCAGTGTGTCAATTACCCAGTCTAACATGTCCAGACAAATTAAACAAATTGTTCCGGGCAGCTGCAGCCTGCCAGGACTTGACCGAGTGCACAACAGGATTTAAAGACGATACCAGCACCGGGAATCCTGAGAGGTCCTAGCAGTGGTTAATACTTCCCACAGTGGCCTATGGAAGACCATAAGACCATAAGACAAAGGAGTGGAAGTAAGGCCATTTGGCCCATCAAGTCCACTCCGCCATTTAATCATGGCTGATGGGCATTTCAACTCCACTTACCCGCACTCTCCCCGTAGCCCTTGATTACTTGCGAGATCAAGAATTTATCAATCTCTGCCTTGAAGACATTTAATGTCCCGGCCTCCACTGCGCTCCGTGGCAATGAATTCCACAGGCCCACCACTCTCTGGCTGAAGAAATGTCGCCTCATTTCCGTTCTAACTTGACCCCCTCTAATTCTAAGGCTGTGCCCACGGGTCCTAGTATCCCCACCTAACGGAAACAACTTCCCAGCGTCCACCCTTTCTAAGCCATGCATTATCTTGTAAGTTTCTATTAGATCTCCCCTCAACCTTCTAAACTCTAATGAATACAATCCCAGGATCCTCAGCCGTTCATCGTATGTTAGGCCTACCATTCCAGGGATCATCCATGTGAATCTCCGCTGGACACGCTCCAGTGCCAGTATGTCCTTCCTGAGGTGTGGGGCCCAAAATTGGACACAGTATTCTAAATGGGGCCTAACTAGAGCTTTATAAAGTCTCAGAAGCACATCACTGCTTTTATATTCCAACCCTCTTGAGATAAATGACAACATTCCATTCGCTTTCTTAATCACAGACTCAACCTGCAAGTTAACCTTTAGAGAATCCTGTACTAGCACTCCCAGATCCCTTTGTACTTTGGCTTTATGAATTTTCTCACCGTTCAGAAAATAGTCCATGCCTGTATTCTTTTTTCCAAGGTGCAAGACCTCACATTTGTGCACGTTGAATTTCATCAGCCATTTCCTGGACCACTCTCCTAAACTGTCTAAATCATTCTGCAGCCTCCCCATCTCCTCCGTACTACCTGCCTGTCCACCCAACTTCGTATCATCGGCAAACTTCGCCAGAATGCCCCCAGTCCCTTCATCCAGATCATTAATATATAAAGTGAACAGCTGCCGCCCCAACACTGAACCCTGCGGGACACCACTTGTCACCGGTTGCCATTCCGAAAAAGCGCCTTTTATCCCAACTCTCTGCCTTCTGTCAGACAGCCAATCCTCAATCCATGCCAGTAACTCACTTCGAACACCATGGGCCCTCACCTTACTCAGCAGCCTCCCGTGAGGCACCTTATCAAAGGCCTTTTGGAAGTCTAGATAGATAACATCCACTGGGTTTCCCTGGTCTAACCTACTTGTTACCTCTTCAAAGAAGAATGCTACAAGTGAGGCACCATGAAAGGTGGTGCATAGGTAATACGATGAACTTAGCATAACAGAACTCACTAAGTCTCACAGAGTGAAATCTTACTGAAAATGACATTAAGTTGATTTCTAGTAAGTTTCAGCCCTTTGTCCCTTTATTAACTCCAGAGGTAGCTTATAGTCAATTAATCTTTAACTGGTTTAAACACAAGTTTGATTGTTCATCTATCTTAACTTGAATCATTACAAACTAAAAACAGGGGGCTAAAAAGGCTGTTTAATTCAGCTGACTGACCACTTTGTGGACAAGCCTGGTGAACAAAGAACAAAGAACAAAGAAAACTTACAGCCCAGGAACAGGCCCTTCAGCCCTCCAAGCCTGTGCCGATCCAAATCCACTGTCTAAACCTATCGCCCAATTCCTAAGGATCTGTATCCCTCTGCTCCCCACCTACTCATGCATCTGTCCAGACGCACCTTAAATGAATCTACCATGCCTGCCTCTACTACCTCTGCTGGCAACGTGTTCCAGGCACCTACCACCCTCTGTGTAAAGTAAGTGGTTGTGACAAATATACTGCGAAGAGTTGAAATTTATTAAAGCAGATTATATCTATCTGGAAAATGCACCATGTGGTTCCTGAAGTTAATTAATTAAGTTACGGAAAAAGATCATGAGAACCCACAAACTACATTTCAAAATTAGCAACCCAAAGCAACCCTGCTGTTTTCATCCATCTCTACATCTTGTTAACCCAAAGCATGTTGCTTTTGTACACATTGCCCATTAATAAAATGTTACAACTTCTTAAAGATATGCTAACAGAATGTTAATAATGAGGAAAATGAAGGAAATTTACCCTGGGTTTAACCTTTGTTGTAATGTAAAATATAGAATAAGCATTTTGAAATGCACTATGCTGCCTATTGTAGTGTAAGTAGAATGCACACAGAATGTTTATTACATGGCAACAGAAAGGTTCTTAACTCACTGGACTTCCATTCATTTTAATTAATAACTGCAATGTTTTCCATTGGCAATTAAATTATCAATAAAGAATATGTCAAGGACATTTTGGTAGTCTAAAACTAGTGCTAACCCCAGTCAGACCTGTAAGAGAAATCTGAGAAAGAGGTAAAGAAGAAAGACCAGAAACAAAAATAGAAATTTCTAGAAAAGTTCAGCAAGTCTGGCAGCATCTGTGGACAGAAATCAGAATTAACGTTTCAGTTCACTTGACCCGACACATTAACTCTGATTTCTCTCCACAGCTGCTGCCCGACCTGCTGAGCTTTTCCAGCAATTTCAATTTTTATTTCTGCTTTACAGCATCCACAATTCTTTTGGTTTTTAAATAGGAAAGATCCTTAATTTCTGAAGGTTTTCCTTTTATTAATCTAATTTTCAGAATGTAAAATAAAGAGGGAAGGCAAAAATTTGAAAGCAGTTCTATGTTAATTCTGACCAATGCCTAAAAAAAATGAGGTGTTTATCTTGTGTATTCAAAATATCAATGCTTTCATTTGGGAGCTTTATGTCTGTAAGTTCATTATGTGTAAAGTAAGACCCAATGGAAGTCTTCTTCTTTTGTAGTAGCATATATACCTAAACATTTCTTCATGACACAAATTATAAGTCAAAAACAGAAATATTTTTAAATTCAAAACGCAGGGCCTATACTTAGAAAAACAATGTTTTTGTACAAATCTTTCAAAGATAAAAATAACCCCAATGTTCAAAAGTATGTTTGGATTAAAATTTATTTTAAACTTTGTCACATCTTTGAAACTTTGTCACATCTTTGTCTGTTTCTTTCTCCATTCATCACTAATTTAGTATTTACGTTGTTTCCGCAAAAACTCATAACAATAATGCTATGATATTTGTTTGGCTTTTTAACTGTGTTGGTCTAACTGTAAAGCATGTTGTAAGCTAAAAAAGTGATGCAATTTACAGTACTGTCTCTGGCTCTCTTCAATGTTCCTCTATACAAGCAATGACTGATGGTGTTAATCACTCAGTTTAGCAGAACCAACAATTATCTTTTTGAGTGCAGGCATCTGCACTCTTTGCTATTTTGACTGATTGATATTAATTCACAAGAGACTTCAAGTTGAAGGATATCATGAGCAATCCAAAATGGGAAAATATTTCATATATGACATGTTGTAATATAACTGGGGTTCAAACATGATAATTCTCCCAAATAAAACTGCTTGTAGATGAGTGCTCGTTAAAACCAACTTGCTTTTTCCCAATACTGAAAGCATCAGGTGCTGTTGGTTTAGAATTCCCTGGATAATGCTCATGATACCTCAGCCAACTGGGTATCGATGTGTAAACTCAACCAATGAGCACTGGCATCACAACTAACCCTACTCTTGGCCAGTCTCAACACACCCATTTGCATCCTGGTTCAGATCAGCTAGTTTAGCTCTGACCCCGGCAAAGTTCAATTTTAGGATTCTGCAGGTCAAGTTAGAGAGGTAGGAGGGGTTGTTCTCAGTTCTTCTTCTCACTTTCATGATTCACAGCTTCATTGTTCATCCCAGTGCGAGAATTAACAAAAAATATTGCCACTTGCCCTGTTGTGCAAGCTCCACTGCCAATAAGTTCATATGGTGTCAGGGACAGAAAAATAAACAAAATGGGAATATTTTAAAGCTCCTGCTCAGGAGATTTGGATCTAACAAGGACCTTGTAGTTTTTGATTTGGGAAGTTTGGATATGCAGTTGCAGGTCTGAATACACTACAGCTGGAAGTTATTTTCCTGCTTTTTGTGTCATTACTAGGCCCTGCAAGAAGGAAGCACAATGTCAAGTTTGAATCTAGGCCATTTCAATAGACTTTGATAGAAAACCCAGAACTCCTGGGTCTGGATAGGCTGCCAAAACCGTGAGTGCACTGATCTTTTCCGCCACACGGTAAGTGAAGCCAATGACATCCCACTTCTGTTCAATAACATCTGTTATAACAAATTTTATTCATATTGTGTCTTTCACATAAGGAAAATGCCATAGGCATATCCTGGGCTTCTTCGCTTCAGGCCAAAGTATTCTCAGCCAAACAATTAAACCAAGTGAATGATGGAGTTATTAGGACAATGTGACCAAAATTTTGAACGTTGGCATATTCTAGTCTACAGGTGACAAAGGCATGAGTGAAAATTTTAGCAGCAAAAAGACTGAGGCAGGGTAGAAACAGATAAGATAACGAAAATCAAAGTAGGCAGCCTAGGTGAAGGAGAGAAATTGGAATGGGAAGCTCAGCTCAGTGTCACAAAATAAACCAAGTTTGCAAATTCTCAGGTTCAGCTAAGACCTTGAACAAGGAGATGGATGATCTTGCTGGTGAAGATTGTAATTGTGGGGCAGAAGGCAAAGTCATTAGATTTGATCTTCCCAATGTTTAACTGGAGGGAATTGTGGCTCTTTGAGGAGTTGATGCCTGACGAGCATCTGACAGTACAGAGCAGTGGGAGGGTCAAGAGAGAGGTGGGGAGGTAAAATTGGGTGACATCAATATATGTGTGAAACCTGATATTGTATCTATGGACAACAAAGCAAAGGCAACTGAGAGTGAGGAAGAAGAGGCAGCCAAGGACAGATCCTTGTGGTTTCCAGGGATAATAATGTAGGAATGAGAACATATGCCATTGTTGGAGAATCTGTGCGTACCACTGGAGAAGTAGGCACTAAACTAATCAAAGGTATTGAGCTGAATAATGAATGAGAGTTGTTTGGGGAAAGTAGTGAGATCACCCATGTCAAAGGCTGCAGACAATTCCAAAAGGGTGTGGAGGCTGCCTGCTAATGAACAAGATACATTTCTCATGGTGGAAGATCAGCTTTTCCAACCTACTACTTCTGTGAAATTATGCAGAACATTTACACAGATTCAATCTCATATTTCTAAGTTGTTATTTCCATAGAATCCCAAGCATCCTCAGCAGCAGATCCATGAGAATACCACCAACTGCAAGTTTCCTTCCAAACCACACATCATCTTGACTTGGAACCACATCGCTGTTCCTTCAGTGTCATTGGGTCAAACACTGGAATTCCCTTCCTGACAGCAGTGAGGATCTAACTACACCCTAACACTGTGTTAGTTCAAGACAGTGCACTACCAGCTTCTCATGTACAGTTAGGGATAGGCAGTAAATGCTGGCCTAGCCAGCAAAGCACATATCCCACAAATGAATTTAAGAAATACAAGCCTCACCATTTAGAGCTGGCTGAATAGCTTTAGAGAAGCATTGTCTTTCTTTTTTCAATTTTGTGCAGTTAATAACAAGAGAGAAAAAAGCAACTTTACATTATGACTTCAAAGAGTGATTGTGTCACACCCCTGTTTGTGTTTTCTTTTCTTTTAAACTAATCTTGAAAAATGTTTTGTGTTTCAAAGAAAAAGAAATTTGCTTTCAGCTCCAATTGTCACTCAAGGTCTTGCTGAAGAATAAATCATTATTACTGTCTCTGGAGAAATTCACACTAATGCACGAAAAGAAGATTTCAATTATAGTGACAGAATGCTGTACACTTTAGCGAAATATTGAAATACGTCCCCTAAGCCACTCAGATTGCTGCAGAGTAGATTTACCTGATAAAGTTTGTAATCTATGTTCCATAGTTGATACCCAGTTTCAAATCCTGCATCAGAAATACTTCAAGCATATATTGTTTTAAGGCAGTCAGCTGTATTTAATTCTTCAGTTGATTTCACGTGGTACTGCTCACAAGTACTCTGGGGTCTCATCTACTGCTGTAATCTGGCCACGTTCTGAGCCAGAGATGAGAACACAGTAGTGGTTTGGCGGAGATGTGGGATTGTTGGTCAGAAGAAGAGGAAGCTTTACTGTAAATTTAAATATAATATTGGGATGCATGAACAGCTAAGACTGTGTTTATTGCTTGTCCATCATTGACTTGAGATTATCTTTTTGTTGAACCCTTGGAACTCCTTTGCACATGGCCTGTCCAGAATGTTGTTGGATAGGGAATTCATGATTTTAATACAAATAAGATACGGGAATTAGATCAATGTGATTTTAAAGTTTAAATTGATGATTTTGGTGTTCCTGTCATTCTTGGTGGCAAAGATTAAAGGTCTGGGAGTTTCAGTCAGATTCTTTAGTGTGATCGATGGATTGTACATGTAGCAACCATAATGCATTAGTTAAGCTTCTAAAAGCCTGTCACAAATACATAGTGTGAGAGCCTCATAATCCATCCCAATTGGACACGAAAATTGAAAACTGGGCCAGGCCACTGGGCAATTTCTATGTTTAAGGAGTGATATGATGATAGGTCAGAATCCTAAAGTATTTCTAAACATTTTAATTCTTTTAATTCCAAAATATGTTTTTTTTTCAGAGTCCAGCCACAGTGGGAGAACAAAACTCTGGATGTAAATTAATTGATTGCCTGTGCAATGTTGTACTTGTAAAGTACCAGGAGACTTCAAATAGGGAGACACTTGACAGGAAGTGATAATGAGACAGCTGACCATCCCCCTCTCAACAGAAAGCCATTCTTGCAGACAGGTTTAATTTCCCCTCCAGAAATATACAAAAAGAAGTGTTAAAATCTGACAGCAATATAATCTGGGTATGTTGTTGACCAGACATCCCAATGTGTGGACGAGAGTTCTGTGGGCCACAGCTTTGACAACAGCAAATTTAAACACCTTGCTCTGCAGGTAAAACAGCGAGAAGATTCACTATCAAAAGGAATGTTCACCAACCTGCAAATGAAGAATCTCAAAATTGACTGCTCAACTGCCACATCAACGCTACCAGTGCCATCCAAAACCAACCACAACATCACCTCCTTTGCTCCTCAATAACAATTCAGAGACTAATCTGGACTTTTTTTCACTTTGATCTTTTCTGACTTGCTGCTTATTTCTACTTTGTGTATGTTTGCTGTGTTACTATTGCTTCTCATGTTTAGTAACTAAACTCATTCTGCTTGTTAAGCCTGGCTAAATTGGACTCCTCTTAAATCATAAGTTCATTTGGATCTGGGAGAAAGGTATCCATAAGGGAAGGGATTCATTTTAAATTAACCTTGTCGTGACCAACCAGGGACGTGGGTCAATAAACAAGAGGAGCCAATTCATCCAGAGCGTAACAATTTGGGTTCTGCCATCTGGAATTGTAATAATTTGGGGAATGGGATCTGATCATAACTGAAGGTGCTTCCTTAAAACCAGAAGGTGCTGTTTCTGGTGACCCTTCCTCAGAAATGTTAAACCTGAACTTTACCTCTGATTTTTTCTTCACAGATGCTGCCAGACCTGCTGAGCTTTTCCAGCAACCTCTGCTTTTGTTGTTGGCATTGATGAGGTTCCCTTACACCCCAACATCCAGCAAATATCCATCACCTGTTTTCTTAGGTGATATGAAATTTAATTAGCATGTTTGTTTGAGAACTGAATGTATAAATTTGGAATGTTCCCTTGTAGTAAGCCCGGTTCTAAAAAGCCTAGTTTATCAAGGATCATTTACATTATATTGCAAAAATATATGACAACTAGGAAACAAATCAGTAAGTTAATTGTGCTTTGCTTTTTGCCACATCCTCAGAAGGGTTAGAAATTGGTTATAAAGTAGAAATCTAAACCTATCTGATACTTGTGATCTTTACTCATGATGCTGCATTGTCTCTGTGAAATACCACATAGGATTTCTCAAGAAGTGTTCACTCCCTGAACAATTTATTCAGGGAAGTGTTATAATATTTTTCTTACATATTGCTCAAGGTAATAGAATAAAAAAACTCACTCAAGTAAAGCTGTGTAAATTAAGGAAATACTTTTACAAAGGCATCACTGATTTAATAAGTCATCAAAGTGATTGAACTAGTTCAATTGAGCCAGCTGACAACCATCTGCTTGCAGTTGTTGTTCCACATTCTAGCAGTGAACACGATAGATTTATGATTGCTCTGCTTCAAACAAGTACAATTACACATGGATTATTATCCCCTTCTATTTTGGAGTATTCCGAACTGTTGGGATAACACAATGCATTCATTTGCGACCCATCTATTTCTGGGTGATGCTTTCAAACTCTTGCAGAATGTGTTCCTGAACTTCCTGCTTGGCATTTCATATATCTCCAAATTTGGGCAGGCATGTTATAATCGCATGCAAATACATCACATTTGTTTTGTTAGGAATAAAATTTAAAATATACATGGAAGAAATGGATGTTATGGAAAGATTTGGACATTTTCTGGATTGTTTTTAAGTAAGGAGTGATGTCAACAGTTTGAGGTTTGTTGTAAGCCATCTGCTGTTTCTAGAAAAATCATGTCACATTGGCTAAAAAAACAAACAAAGCTTTGAAAAGCCAGAATTTGGATTTTAATGTCTTAAGTACTGGAAAACCTGGCTCTGAAACAACCAGGTGGCCTCTATGTTAATGGGAGGCTAACAATCCTACTGGGAATGGAATTTTTTTTTTCAGATGCGGGGTTCAGTAGAGGAGAGACCTCAGAAGCTACAAGTCTCTCCTGAATTCTCTCAGTCGATGTTCCTGATTGAGTGTTCAGTATTTCTAAGCTTAAAAAACGCCTGAATAGTTGAACTGTTACCATTTTTCAGTGACAACATTTTCAGCATGTTTGCAATTGGAGCTAAACATCTACCATCAGTCACATAAAAAGATCATACAGTGAGTGCTGGAAATCTGAAATAAAAACAGAAAATGCTGGACAAACTCAGCATGTTAGGCAGCATCTGTGGAGAAACAGATTCTGAAAAAGCATCACATCAGAATTAAGCACTAGATAACAAGGTGTGCAGCTGGATGAACACAGCAGGCCAAGCAGCATCATAGGAGCAGATGATGCTTGGCCTGCTGTGTTCATCCAGCTCCACACCTTGTTATCTCGGATTCTCCAGCATCTGCAGTACCTATTATCTCAGAATTAAGCACTAACCGTGTTTCTCTCTCTACAGATGCTACCAGAGTTACTGTTTAATTCTGATGTGATAGTTTTTTAGAATCTGTTTATCTCTTCACAGACGCTACCAGAGTTGCTGAGTTTCTCCAGCATTTTCTGTTTGAATGTCAATCTATCAGCAATCTATGGCTGTCGGAGCTTCAGCTTCAGCAACAGAAATCCAGAGCATGTGGATTATGTTTCCAGGTCTTTAGCCAACAGGAGTTGTATTTTCACTTTTGCCAATTTTTAAAAAGAATCACTATCTCGGCAAAGAGTTGTCTTTTCATGTTCTGCAAGTGTGTCTTGTTTGGGCTTAAGATGATATAATTTAATTCTGGATCATATTGTATATATTAACAAGCATTTGCCTTTTTTTGAGTATACCTAACTGTTGGGATAACACAATGCATTAGTTTGCAACCCATCTATTTCTGGGTGATGCTTTCAAACTCTTTTGCAGAATGTGTTCCCTAACTTCCTGCTTGGTATTTCATACATCTCCAATTTTGGGCAGGCATGTTATAATCACATGCAAATACATCACATTTGTTTTGTTAGGAACATCATTTTAAATGTGCATGGAAGAAATGGATGTTATGGAAAGATTTAGACATTTTCTGAATTGTTTTTAATCAAGGAGTTATGTCAACAGTTTGAGGTTTATTGTCAGCCATCTGCTGTTTATAGAAAATTCATGTCACATTGGCGCAAAAAGGCAAACAAAGCTTTGCAAAGCCATCAGCCTGGTAGGATGAATGCCTTGTTCCTGTTAGAAATCTGCTGTCATTTTACCTGCTGGACTAAAATATGTCAGAAAAGCATTTTCCATGCAGGCTCTGGGTTCTAAACTTGTTTCAACAGATGATGATTGACCAAGTGGAGATTGGTGAAGCAGGTTTATAGGTACCCTTAAGATGTCAATCATCTTCTGCAGCTCGTGGAACCCCAATTCTATGGAAATAGTAGAGTTGCAGTGAGGGTGGCCTGGGAACTGTCTCTCAGAATACCAGGATATTAAGTCCCTTAATCGAGCAATACCCAACATGTTTTCAGAAAGACTGCTCGGACAACCTTCCCATCCTGAAAAGTTTTGAAGTGCAACAGCCTGTAGCCGGGCGCTTTCAGGCTCAAGCACCCATGAGTCACCAGCAATGATCATCCCACCAGCCTCACGTGGGCACAGTGGTTGAAACATTTGGAAAAGCATCTAATAGGGATACTAAAATAAAGACAACTTCTGCAAAGTCTCACACAGTTGAAAGGAATTTAGAAGGTTAGGGGGTGATCTCACCCAAATCTTCAAGCTATTAATAGAAAAAGGTAGGGTAGGTAAAGGTAAACTATTTCTATTGATAGGGGATTCCAGATCTAGGGAGCACAGTCTGAGAATTAGGGCCAGACTGTTCAGGACAGATGTTAGAAAGCACTTCTACACGTGAAGGGTGGTTGACATTTGGAATTCCCTTCCAAAATGGCAGTGGATGCAGGAGCAATCGTCAATTTCAAATCTGAGGTAGATGATTCTTTTCTGTTTAAGGAAGAGTATTAAGGGATATGGGCCAAAGACAGGTAATGGAGTTAGGCCACACATCAGCCATGATCTCATTGAATGGGATGGAACAGTCCTGAGGGGCTGAATTATCTACTCCCGTTCCTATATTCCTACAATGAGTTAAGTACTATGTTTTTAGTTCAATCTTCTGTTTATTTGTCTTTTCTCCTGCACTTTTTCCAAGGTTTGGGCCCCTATCTGCTATTGAATTTGTCTGCACTTAAGAGCAGTGCACTGTAAAGATTTGCCAGTGCCCACAATATGATGGCAGCTTCAGTGAAATCACTGAGGCTTTTCCCGCAGTCAGTTCAGATCCTGTGGGTGACATTTCTGCAGTTCACAATTTTTGTAGGTTCTATCCATGTCTGGAGAGAACTTGTTCAGCAGCTGTGATTATTGGATGAAAACTCATGTTTTCTAGTTCTACTCCTGCTGTTAGTTTTAATTGGAATTCCAGCCTAATTTTTGTGTACAATCTTGGCACTGTGAACAAATCTGTACAATATTACCTCTCAGAAAACATCATTTCAGGCTTAAAAAAAAACAAGTTTTTTCCCACAATTTATTTCCCAGGATCCCAGGTTTGTGCAGAATTAGGAACCCATTGTTTCCTGTATGCAATTGATTGGTAATTCCATCCCAACAGTAGACATCAGATGCACATGTGCTACCCTTTGGTGCACATCATCTCAGGAGTATGTGCATTGCCAAGATGTTATTTTGGAACTGTGTTCCTGTGGTATTCAAAACAAATTAAAACCAGTGAATCCAATTTCACCCCTTTGGTTTTCAGAGTGTGTGATATCTTTTTGCCTCCTAATAAAAGATATTACCTCACCTGAATCTGCATTGACTTTCATTTGCTTATTACATTTTTCTTCTTCAAGGTTATTAATGCCCTTCCTGCACTTTGTCACGGTCCTCATTGTATTCAACGCACCTAATTATTTACTGTCATTTGCAAATTTTGAAAGTGTACTTCCAATTCCTGAGTTCAAAAACTGTCTCTACCGCAGAACCTTACAAATGCCCCACTTGCCACCATATGCCGATAATCCCCACTCTCTGTTTTCTATTTGAAACAAGCTTTTACATTTTCTGCTACTTGTTCCCTGATTTGCAAATTCCGATTTTTATTTGAGTATGATGTGGGGGTGCCAGTGTTGGACTGGGGTGAACAAAATCAGAAATCACACAACACCAGGTTATAGTCCAACAGGTTTATTTGAAAACACAAGCTTTCGGAGCAGTGGTCCTTCTTCAGGTGATAGTGAGAGAGGTAGTATCCAACACAGAATTTATAAGTAAAAGATCAAAGGTTCACAGCTTTGATGAACATGTACCAAATAAACTTAAGATGCTATTAAATCTTTAATCAGTTAGAACATAGAACATAGAACAGTACAGCACAGTACAGGCCTTTCGGCTCACGATGTTGTGCTGAATTTTTACCCTAATCCTAAAGTCTATCTAACCTCCACCCCTACCTTATACTATCATCCATATGCCTATCTAATAGCCACTTAAATGCCCCTAATGAAGCCGACTCCACTACTCTCTCTGACAATGCATTCCACGCCCCTACCACTCTCTGAGTAAAGAACCTACCTCTGACGTCTCCCCGATATCTACCTCCACTCACTTTAAAAATATGCCCCCTCGTAGTAGCTACCTCCACCCTAGGAAAAAGTCTCTGGCTGTCTACTCTATCTATACCTCTGATCATTTTGTACACATCTATCAAGTCACCTCTCATCCTTCGTCGTTCTGAAGAGAAAAGCCCTAGCTCTCTCAACCTTTCCTCATAAGACCCTCCATCCATTCCAAGCAACATCCTGGTAAATCTCCTCTGCACCTTTTCCAATGCCTCCACATCTTTCCTGTAATGGGGCGACCAGAACTGGACACAATACTCTAGATGTGGCCGAACCAGGCTTTTGTATAGCTGGAGCATAGAAGGTTTTAATTGATTAATATGTACATGTAAATCCCTGAATTCCTTTCAAGTCACGGTCCTGAGAGAACTAAAGGTTTTATCAGTGTAAAGAAGAGGTGACAGTTTAGGTCAGACAATGCATGTTAGGTGTGAGACCTTGTTTAGAATCTGTTTGTGTTTTGGTTTGGAGTCAAACTGGTTATATTTCTAAAGTAGGAATTCATAAAACGCCATATTGACTGACTGTCTATAAATTTGTGTGCTTTTTGAACAAAATAAAATGTATCTGCAAATACAAATTCACCCTATAGACTCACATGTGTGTGTGCGCGTGTTTGTGTGAGCGAGTGTGAATGTATGTATGTGTGTGTGAGAGTTTGTGTGTGTATACATTCTCACACATGCACACATACACACACTCTCACACAAACACACACACACACACACGAGTCTATGGAGTGAATTTGTACTTGCAGATACATTTTATTTTGTTCAAAAAGCATACAATTTATAGACAGTCAGTCAATATGGCGTTTTGTAAATTCCTACTTTCTACTGAGGGAAATGTGCGAAGAAAGCTTTTCACAGAGAGTGGTAACAGCCTGGAATGCACTACCAAAAGAGGTGGCGGAAGCGGGCACATTGAAGACATTTAAGAGGCACCTGGATAAGTACATGTATCGGGACAGAATAGACAGATACGGATCGAAAAATGGCCGGTTTGCTTTTAGATTAAGGCATGATGGTCAGCACAGTCTTGGAGAGCTGAAGGGCCTGTTCCTGTGCTGCACTTTTTCATTTGTTCATTTGTTCATTTTTTCAGAAATAAAGCCAGTCTGGTTTATTGGACTATAACCTGGTGTCTATAACCTGTTAGACGATAATCTGATGTCATGTGATTTCTGACTTTATTTGAGTATATTATCAAAGGCATTTTGAATTTAAAAGGTAATTGTCTGGAAAAGAAGAGCATAAATGAATGTGAGAGATTAGATTAGATGAAATGGCTCACATTAAAAGGCATAAGTATTGTCAGTATCGATGGTGCATGAAAATTACTCGTTGCAATTTGTGCAATTGTACACTACCATGAAGATGTAATAAGCTGTTTCCATAATTTGAGTAAAGAATATTTCTACCTATGCAAGTAAATTAGAATCATTACTTTCTTCAAACCTTTTGGCGCTTTCCCCATGACATTCAGTCAACTCCATTTAAAAGCCAGTCAATTATGTTTCCTATGCTTCAGTCCGCTCTCTGTGGTACTTTATTTGGTGATGATGTGCAGAAACCAGCATTCTGATAATCACTCGATGAACTATTCATGAGTTCTGTTTATTCGTCTGTCAATCATCACTCTCATTTCTTTAGTTTTGTCTTTTTCAAACGGAATTGTAGTGAATGTCAATTGTTTTGATTGTAAACCATGAAAGTTCTTATTACATAGAGTGTTAAGCACAACCACAAAATCAATGACATGGTTTCAAGCGATTCACAGGTTCTGTTAAACTGACACAGGAAGTGACGCCCTCCTGATACACTATTATCACAGTCAGCTATTTATAGTTAAAATGTAGCTTTAATTGTTAACACATTCGAACAATGCTTGGAAACTGACATTGTTCTGATTGGTATTTCATTTATAATGCATGCCAGGTAATCTGTTCTGTGGATGTTGCATTTATCTGCTCAATACTTCCAAAGACAAAAGTGAACAGTCATCTATACATTCTGCCATTTGATAAATACCCAGATTCAGCAACAGAAATCACTAATTGACAGAAGTTAAATGAGATAAAATCAGCCTAAAGTCATTTAATAATCTCTTCAAGAAACAGTTCCCATTAGCATTTCGAATGCACGCATTCGTGTTTTTACAGTGAAATCAGTAAGAACCGCCCACTATTCAGATTTGAAGTGGTCCTTATGAACAGTTAGATTGTCTGTGAAGTGCTGGAAAATAAAACCCTCCAAAGACATTAGGAATATCCATTATTCTTTTATTGGTGGACAGCAATAGTGTGCACTAACATACCTTAGTTCAGATGAATAATTAGAAAATTGGAACATGTTACAATTCACTGTGCATTATTAATATTCATTACAGAACCATTTCTAAACCCATTTCATAACATTAGGCCAATGTATTTCATGGTATGTCTGAATAATAAAAAAGGAAACTGATTATCATTACCAAATAAAAACTGAAAGAGCTGTGGATGCCGTAAATCAGGAACAAAAACAAAGTCGCTGGAAAAGCTCAGCAGGTCTGGCAGCATCTGTGAAGAAAACAATCAGGGTTAACGTTTCGGGTCCAGTGACCCTTCCTCAGAACTCATTGTGGCTGGGAAAATGTCAGTTTATATGCAGAAAATAGGGAGGGGTGGGGTAGGAAGTAAACGATAGGATAGAGCCAAAAGAGAGAGAAGAACAGTTGGATAGACAAAGAAGTTGATAATGATCCAGCTGGGATGGTGAATAGTTGTTAACAGGGACCCTTGGTGACTAACAACAGGCAGTGTGTAATGGCAGGCTATGTGATAACAAGGCCTGGTGTGTGGGGTAGAGGGCTGGGACATGGGAGAGTTTAGGCCCTAAAATTATTGAACTCAATATTGAGTCCAGAGGGCTGCAAGGTCCCCAAGTGGAAAATGAGGTGTTGTTCCAGCTTACGTTGAGCTTCACTGGAACACTGCAGCAAGCCAGAGACAGAGATGTTGGCCAGGGAACGGATGGTGTGTTAAAGTGGCAGGCAACAGGTAGCTCAGGGACTTTTTTGCAAGCAGAACATAGATGTTCTGCAAAGTGGTCACACAGCCTATGCTTTGTTTCGCCAGTTTCCTCTACATTGGGGAAATGAAGCATAGACTGAGTGGCCACTTTGCAGAACATCTACATTCTGCTCGCAAAAAAGACCCCGAACTACCTGTTGCCTGCCGCTTTTACACACCATCTGTTCTCTGGCCAATATCTCTGTCTCTGGCTTGCTGCAGTGTTCCAGTGAAGCGCAACGTAAGATGGAAGAACAATTTCCTCATTTACCGCTTGGGGACCTTGCAGCCCTCCGGACTCAATATTAAGTTCAATAATTTTAGGGCCTAAACTCTCCCATGTCCCAGCCCCCTACCCCACATACCAGGCCTTGTTACCACATATTCTGCCATTACACACCCCCTGTTGTTAGTCACCAAGGGTCCCCATTAACAACTATTCACCCTCCCAGGTGGATCATTATCAACTCAGATAACAAGGTGTAGAGCTGGATGAACACAGCAGGCCAAGCAGCATCAGAGGAGCAGGAAGGCTGACGTTTCGGG
>JAHRHZ010000133.1:60153556-60165320 GCA_024137785.1 Ginglymostoma cirratum | reverse complement strand
GGCCTGCTGTGTTCATCTAGCTCTACACCTTGTTATCTCAGATTCTCCAGCATCTGCAGTTCCTACTATCTCTTCATTATCAACTCCTTTGTCTATCCAACTGTTCTTCTCTCTCTTTAGTCTCTATCCTATTATTTACTCCCTACCCCACCCCCATCCCTATTTTTTGCATATAAACTGACATTTTCCCAGCCACCATCAGTTCTGAGGAAGGGTCACTGGACCCGAAACATTAACTCTGATCTTTTTCTTCACAGATGCTGCCAGACCTGCTGAGCTTTTCCAGCAACTCCTGTTTTTGTTCCTGATTGCCATTACTGTCCAAGAGAATAGTTATTGATTTTGGTGCCAACTTCACCGACCATACTATTTTTCCAACATGTAATATTTCTATTAATTTATTATGGCAAATCATAATAATTATATGTTGAGGAGCTTTAATTAATTTATGATTACCAGATGCTGCAATGATTAGAAATCTACATTGCAACGAGTTCCATCAGTATAGTCTTGCATTCCCTTAACATGTTGGTAAGTTCACGCTTCAGATGACAAATTGATGTGAATAGATTTTCCAAGTTGGAACCATTTAAAATAATAGCAGAGAATGCTGGAAAATTTCAGCAGGTCAAGCAGCATTTGTTGAGAGAGAGAGAGAGGAAGAGACTTAATGTTTCAGGATAATGACCCTTGATCAGCATAGAATTTTCTGTTTTTGTTTCAAAGTTCCAGAATCAATAGCATCTTGTTCTTTATGATTCATTTATATTGGTCCCTGCAAATGACTCTCAAGGATGTATTGCATGCCTCTGGGAAGACAGAGTGTAAGTCTTTGCAAAATGACAAGGTTTCCATTAAATGGCACCTTGCAAACTAATTTCTCCCTTATCATCCCTTTCATAACTTTCCATTTCGAGGATAACATTATAAATCCCACACTTGCAAATATACTACACCACAAGTGTCAAGACTAATCTTGTTTAATACTGGAGTGCACAAAACTATTAAATGTCAAAACAATTAAGAAAGATCTGGTGCCATTTCTGGAATATTGTAAAATGATCTCAAAGATCATACTTTGGTGCATTGTTTTGTCAAATACAAGGACCATTGAGCAAACTACAGTCATGGATAGGGGAATACTTTACCACTACTCTTTGAAAATATCACGGGACTGTGAAGAAGAAAATTAATATAATGCTGACTTTAAATCTGACTGCCTCAACATTCCAAGGCACATTATAGACAGATCATAAATTGTGAGCATTAAACTTGAAATGAAGTGTTTTGAAGTGCTGAACTTCCAAAAAGTTGCACTCTAAGCAACTGTTTAGATAGCAGTCAGTAAACCTCTCATTGCTTATTCCCAAAGTGAATGTAGATTGGTCATTATTTATATCCCACAGCTGGTTATGCAGTTTTATGAGCAGAGGATGTTTACATTATTTTATTCCCTCCTGGATTTTCATAAACTGTATTGAACAAAGTAGTTACATTAGTGTCCATAATAAAAACAGAAATTGCTGGAGAAACCTCCAAAGAAAAATTATATTGAACATGAAATGTTAACTCTTTTTCTCTCTCTATTGATGCTGCCAGAACTGCTGAGTCTTTTCAGAACCGTTTGTTTTTATTTCAAATCTATTGCGTCCACAGAACTTTGCTTATACTTTCATCACTACACCCTTCCGTGTTCTTTAATGTTCGTCTTCTTGTGGCAAGTCACTCTTCTGAACAAATCCGGTGCAGTATATGTCCCAACACCTTTAGCAATCATACACTGCCACTATGGATGAAATGCTAGTTAGTATAATTCCCTAAAGGAAGTGGCTATTTTAAGACATAACAAACGATAGAAAAATAATGCTTAGTATGAAAGCTGAAAACAAGTTGCTGCTTTTTCTAAGTCCTGCCTTAAGACCGTAACATGACATTGAAAACCTATTATAACGAGTATTGGCTTTAGAAATATTTATTATATGTGCCATGAGAATGTCATCCTCTTTAGCCACTAAGTACAAATATGTAAAGTTAATAATTGCCTCAGAGATGATAGAAAAGTGCAACATCAGAAAACATCCAGCAAGTTCCCTTTCTCGAGTACCAAGAATATACATATCAGAGAGTTCTTTCTGTGCAGTAGGTCAGATGTACTGGTTTACACATTTGTGTAACTACCTGTCTCCCCTATGATACTTTGATTGTCAGGCCTAAAGTGTTCACAATAATTACAGTGTTAAAGCAGAGAGCACAAGGCTGATGAAATGATTTAACAAATATACAAAGAAAATGAAAGCTATTCCTGAAAAAAGTGGCGCAGAGAGCTGAATCTCTACAGTCCTGTTCTCAATCATCTGTCCTAATTTCATGGTGAAGCCAAACAAAAACCCAAGACACAAATCTGTAAGCAAAGGTTATGCCAATTTCCTGGTACCTCTGTAGCTCCTCCAACCAATGTTATAGCACAATATTGGAAACAAAAACCCTGCAGAAATTCATTAGCAATGATTTTAAAGCTATCGCCATTAAATATTTAATAGGAATACTGTAAGCAGTATATAGCAGTTACTTTGCATATTCTTAGATAAATTATGCATCTGAAGGAATACAATAAATTTTCACTATATTGACCGTTAAATTCTGTAAACCCAGATTAATGGGCCAGGGAATCAGGATATCAATTAACCTCCACTAGTCCCGTCCAATGCAAACAGTACATAAATCTGTGTTGTTTGCTTGTTGGCTGATTACAGTGCACACCCAGCCCTAAGCTTATTGTTGAATGACTGTATACGGTCAACACGGTGGCTCAGTGTCAACACTGCAGCATCTCAGCACATGATAGTGTGGGGTTTGCACATTCTCCCCAAGTCTGCGTGGGTTTCCTCCAGGTGCTCTGATTTCCTTCCACAGTCCAAAGATGTGCAGATGAGGTGGATTGGCCAAGCTAAATTGCCCATAGTGTCCAGGATGTGCAGTCTAGGTGGACTGCAGATTTACAGGGTTAGGATAGGCAGGTGGGTCTGGGTGAGTTGCTCTTTGGAAGGTCCCTGAGGGCTTGATGGGCTGAATGGCCTGCTTCCACACTGTAGGGATCCTATGATTGGAAATACTACCTGAGAAGGACTGTAAAATCATGAGAGGCTAGTATCAGTTTGACATGAAGCTTGACACTATCCAGTCCACTTGATTAGCATGACATCCACAAACATTCACCCTCTCCACCACTGACACTCAGTGACTTTCTGCTGTACAAGGGACAGAAATGGCACAAAATGGCAGAGATGTTCAATGTTCTCTGATCTATCATTGGTGCAGGAAATAGAAAAGGATCCCTTAGAAAGATGATGTGAAGGCAGTGAAATGGAACAGTTGTGCCTGACATGGCCGGCAATCTAACCCCAAGGATTTGTATGCAGCACTGTAGGAAGGTCAATTACTGTGTGAGTGCTCAGGGCAAGTGAATGCATGTTCAAATACTCTTTAATGCACCCATACAAACAGGCAGTCCACACCCAGGGCTTTTAGGGGGCAGAGCTGTGCAAGGCTACCCTGCAAAGGTATTTACAGTCTCCACCATGGAAAGTCAATAACCCATCATGAGCTATGCTGCAATCACAACAATGATAGCACTGTGTTGGAGCAAGAAGATAAACAAAAACATACGTTATACATTAGGAGATATACATTAAGAACAACACATTGACTTCTATGTGAAATATTGGATAGATTGTTGGACAGATTTGCTTTGGGATGGTTGTTTTGTGGTGACTATATTTCAGCATTGTGATCAGGAGGGCACTATGATGATCAGTAGAAAAGGGAAGAGAAAGCCTGGCACTGTTGAAGAGTGGTGCATTGGAGCTATGTTCATTGCACCTTCAGTCAGATCAACTGACAACAGAAATATAGAAGATAGGAGCAGGAGGAGGCCATTCAGCCCTTTGAGCCTGCTCCACCATTCTTCATGATCATGGCTGATCACCCAACTTAATAGCCTAATCCTACCTGCTCCCCATAGCCTTTGATCCCATTCGCCCCAAGTGCTATATCTAGTCACCTCTTGAATACATTCAATGTTTTGGCATCAACTACTTGCTGTAGTAATGAATTTCACTGGCTCACCACACTCTGGGTGGAGAAATATCTCCTCATCTCCGTCCTAAATCGTCTAACCTGAATCCTCATACTGCGACCCCTGATTCTGGACACACCCACCATTGGGAACATCCTCCCTGCATCTACCCTGTCTATCCCTTTAGAATTTTAGATGTCTTTATGAGATTCTCCCCTCATTCATCTGAACTCTAGTGAAAACAATCTGAGACCCCAGCCTGAAAGGGGCTCTGTTGGTTGCCTCTTTCACTTTTTCCTCAGTTGCTCATCATACACCCAATGACAAGGGTCACCATGGGGCAATCATACGCATGATACAGCAAACCATGAAGAATTCTGACACCTTCCCTTTGGAATACTGCCAGGGTCCTCTAGACTGGTGTAGCGCCTAGACGTGTTACTTCACTGCAGCATCGGTCTACTCAATGGAAGTTTGTGGGGCAACATGAGTCTCAATTGTGCGAATGCTGCCCGTGTGGATTGCATGCCAGAGCCATCAGCCAGCTAGTCAGCAGCACTTGTTGACCAGTACCCACACTGTGGATTGTTGTGGTGATTCAAATGTTGATGAGACAGTAAACTACCGCAGGATAAAGGTAATCATGGCTGCTGTCAGGATACTGGGCATTGACCTGTGTGAAGTGTTGAACACCGTCAAACAGCAGCTGAACTTTAGGGGAATGGAACTCCCAGTGTGGTACTTCTCTGAAGTTACATGCAGCATTTGCAAAGCTTGCCATACACAGTCAACGACATGTTGCACTGTTGTGAACTTTGCTATTCTGTCCAAACCAAATGCTTACTCTATCTTTTTCTTTTTGTATTTCTCCCTATCTTTGCATACAGAGTCAGTCACTTATATACCAGCATTCAGAAAACTATTGGAGATGTCATCTGTTCCAGGCATGAAGAAGATGAAAGGCACAGTCACTTTTGTAGCGTTGCCACACAACATACTAAATTGATTGGGACTCAGGAAACAGGTCAAACATTTATTTATTTTCATGCATGCTCAAGAAGGGCTAGTCTCGTTACTGATGTGTAAAGCCAACTCCGCAAGGTTACAGACACCCCTCTTCATTTAAAATAATGTAACATTATATATTGCAATTCCCATGTTTCTACTCTTCCATATAATTTACACAGGCATTGTCAGTATTTCATCCAAGACAGCACCATCTTGCTGATAGTGCAGCTCCTGCACTACTAGCCTGCCTTTGTACGTTTGTGGTTCCCATTTGCTTTTACTATTACTGACAGTATAATAGAAATTTAACCCTTAACTAACTACAATTGATTCAACCCCTTGTATAGCCACTGGCCATGGCGTTCTCACCCTGGTCTGAGAGTGCAGTATGCCTGCATCAGGTGGAAGATTTTCATGAGCATCTCCTCAATGAAACAGGGGCAGATGCTCACTGTTACTCACCGTGGTTTAGATGCAAGAACTGCATTCTGAAGACTCTAGGTGGATACTGATTCCTGTCGAAAGCAATTCTATTCCTTTTTCTCATCCTCCTTCAAGCAGTTCCCCACCCCTCGTACCCCTTTCATGTTGTAGGCTATAAAGAATCAAAACAGCTCTATGACTGAGAGTAGGTATTGTGAACAGAAACTTGAAGTGAGGACCATGGCCTTCATTATTTCACACCATTTCCTGCCAACCTCATCAATCTTAAGTAGCTGGAAAAATTACCAAATACTTTTCCTAACTCAGTAACAGCCAGCAGAAATAAATTAGCAATTAATCTGAAAATAGTTGACTATCCCTTTAAATAGCAAGGATGTGGATTTCTTCCTCGTGCTGCTGAATGTGTGTTCAGCTGTGTTTACGGAGGGTGTTAATAGAGCACTAGAGTGAAAACTTAACATTTTTGATCCATGCCAGAGTTTTCCTACTCTGCACATTTCCAGCATACCCTGATAACATCAATGCAAACAACCTGCCCATCTGGTGTCCAGCCTAGTTAGCGCCAATAGTGTCCATGGACACCATGTTGGATATGGATGGTTGAATGTCCAAGTACTACACATTGAATGTTGATACCTATGCTGTTTATTCCCCAAAAGCTGATAAAACAAGACAAACAAATCACTGAGCATCTGTGAAAATAAACATGCTTGGCGTCTACTTATTAAATGGCGGCAACTTGACTTAAAGAATGATGGAGGAACACAGCAGGCCAGGCAGCATTAGAGGAGCAGGAAAATTGACGTTTCGGGTCGGGACACTTCTTCAGAAATGGGGAGGGGGAAGGGAGCTCTGAAATAAATAGAGAGAGGAGGGGTGGGGCTGGGGAAGGTAGGTGGGAGGAGCGGATAGATGGGAGAGAAGATGGACGGGTTGTATCAGGTCAAGGAGGTGGGGATGAGAGGGAGGGTTGGACATGGGATGAGGCTGGGGGTGGGGAAATTTTAAAATTGGTGAAATCCATGTTTAGGCCATCGGGCTGTCGGCTCCCGAGGTGGAATACGAGGTGTTGCTCCTCCATTTTGCCGGTGGTGTGATTGTGACACTGGAGGAGGCCGAGAATGGACATGTCACCCAGGGAGTGGGAGAGGGGAGTTAAAATGGTTGGCGACCGGAAGGTGTTCTCATTTGTTGCGTACAGAGCGCAGATGCTCTACAAAACAGTCTTCAAGTCTCCACTTGGTCTCACCAATGTAGAAGAAGCCACATCAGGAGCAATGGATACAATAGACCAAGTTGACAGATGTGCAGGTGAACCCCTGTCTGATATGGAAGGTTTGATTTGAGCCTTGAATAGAGGTGAGGACGGAGGTGTAGGGGCAGGTCTAGAGCTTCCTGCTGTTGCAGGGAAAGGTGCCAGGGGTGGTGGAGGTGGTGCCATTCATGGTGGAGAATGATAGGTTGGATGCGGAGGTTGGTGGGGTGATATGTGAGGACAAGAGGGATTCTGTCTTTATTTTTGTGGGGGGAGGGGAAATGAGGGCAGAAGTGCGGGAAATGTAAGAGATGCGGTCGAGAGCATTTTCAATCAATGGAGGTGGGAAGTTACAGTTCTACAGTTGTTGCACTGTTTTCCTGTATTAATTTTTAATTTTGCATTCTTGTCATAAGTGCATAGAATGTTTATCTGAATGCAAAACCTGTCAGATGTGATCTGCACAATCTCTGGAAAATCCAATGTATTTGAAGCATTCCTGAGGGTTCAGCAGAACAGCAAAATGCTAAATAGACAGAGGACATAAAAATAAGCTTTTAAAATACAAGCACTCATTCCAGTTCAGGGAATAGCAAACTACCTAATCCATGCTTTAGGGTTCCATGCTAGTTGGCAGGACAACTCAAAATTGATGCTGTGGGCAAATTATAAAATGTTCTAATTTCGTCATTCCATTACGGAAATGTACAAGGTGAAATCAAGCATGTTAGGGAGCCGAGCAAATTCATAACCACAACCACCTTTAAAATATCATCTGCCCTAGCAGACATGGCACACAGATCTGGCAAGCAACATTACCCACACCAACAACTAGTCTGCCATTACATCCTACCTATTGTTAGCCACTAACAGACCCTATTAACAGCAATTCACCCTCACAGCCAGATCATTATCCATTCCTTTGTCTGTCCAACTGTTCTTCTCTCTCATTGGGCTCTATCACCACCTATCATTTACTCCTTACCCTCTCCACCCTATCTTCCGTATACAAACCGAAACTTTCCCAGCTGCCATCATTTCTGAGGAAGGGTTAACAGACCCAAAATGTTAACTCTGATTCCTCTTCACAGATGCTGTCAGACCCGCTGAGCTTTTCCAGCAATCTCTATTTTTGGTTCTGATTTACAGCATCTGCAATTCTTTCCATTTTTGTCATTCAAGAATGTTTGTGATGATGCACCCTGGGACGATCTTGAGACAGAGAATAATTGTGATATGGGTCACTTCAGCACTTCAAGGTTAAATCCCCCTTTGAAGTGTTTCCTTAAGGAATGCAGAAAGCACACATTCATATGTATCTTTAGCTTCAACACAAATTTAAATGTACATTTCCATGCAAAAATATAGCATCATTAAAGTAATTCATGGATAAGAGATTAGAATTCTTGAAAAAGCTCATCAAACATCAAAAAGTGGCTGATGAATAGGAATGTGTTAAAAAGTTATGGGAGATCCTTGATTATGTTATCCTTTGACCATTTTCTAAAAGTCCTCCAGAATCCTCAGAATGCATGGATTTAGAAGGAATTATTAATCAACTAATACCTTTAAAAACATTTGCATTAAATTGTGAGGTCAAAGAAAGAATACAATAAATTTTAACTTTGACTTTCGTAGGTACACCAGCTAAATTATGAGCCCACATCTTCGAGTAGAAGATTGCTGAAATGCCAAAGCAAACACATTGCAAGATGAGCCATTAGGTGCTAAAATGGGGAAACACATGAAAAAGAAATCCAGTCTGATACACAGACAAAGTTAGATTAGATCAGATAACTTACTTGTTCATCCTAACACTGCAAACACAACATTATATTCATCTAAAATAGTGAACAGATTACATTTGCAGCTTTAAAAAGCTGATTACATTCCATTATACTGGAAGATATTCTAACAAACAGCCACAGTTACTATTCAATTTGGAGTATCTTATTGTTTCTGAGCATACAGTTTACTTCTTCCAGCTATTAAAATAGTCACAATCACTCAGAAACTAATTGTATCATGATAATACTTAGAAAGAATTGATTATTTTAAATATTTAACACCAAAATTCACAACATAAAATCATCAATAAGTTGAATTGTTTATTTCTTTTACTTTGGCAAGGTCACTGTTTATTTCCTACACCTGATTGTGTATACCTTGAGAAATTATGCTTAAGGAACCTTCCTGAAGTCAGTGTTGGAGTTTCAGGATTTAACCCAGCTACCAGATAGGAATGGTGATACGTTGCCAAGTCAGAATAGTGAATGACTTAGTGGGACATCTGCAGTAGGCAGTATTCCCATGTACCTGCTGTTCCTTATTCTTGAAGGTGATAGATATCATAGTTTTGGACAGAGTTATCAAAGAAGATTTCATGTATTACTGCAGTCTATCTTGTAGATGGCATGCATTGCTGCCATGAAGTGAAAGTGTTAGTGGGACTGGCTGATTAAGATGGTGGATGGGAAACCAATCAAGGAAACTGATTTTTCCTGGATAGTATCAAACTTCTTAAATATTGCTAGAGCTGCACTCTTGCAGATAAGTGGAGAGTATTCCTTCACAGATCTAATTTGTGCCTTGTAGATGGTGGAAAAGTTTTGAGAAATAAGTTTCTTGTCACAGCTTACTCAAATCCTGATCAGCTCTTATGGTCAATGTATTTACATGGCTGTTCCAGTGAAGTTCCGAACCAATGCATAGATGCAGATATCTTCATACTGGTAATACCCTCTATTGTGTTGTGTGGTATTGCGTAAATGACTAAATTTACCTTAATCTTATCAGAAGGAGAGGCTATCATGGTAACCTCAGCCGGTGTAACAATTGAACCCACACTGTTAGTCTCACTCTGCATCACAAAGCAGCTATCCAGCCAACTGAGCTAACTGGTCTCTATGAACACGCACCATGCTAAATGGGATTGATTTTGGGCCGATCTATCAACACTTCATGTTAATACTGAGCATCCAGAGATGTTGCGGACCATCAGCAGCAATGGAATTGTAATATATATGTTGTAATGATACGTAATAAAGACTGGAAGTATTTGTAAAGCACCAGAGTGAGTTTTACACTTTGTGGTGATAACTCTAGTCTTCCCTGCATTTCCATGATATAAACGATCATTACCTGCGTCCTGCTGTTCTCTACTAACTTATCGAATTGTACAATAACACAAAAGATTGAAAAGTAAATGTAGCTGCAGTTTGCCCACTGTGAGCCTCCATGTCCCCTTTTACCTTGCACTACAGCCTGTTCCAACCCATCACTCCCCATGTGGAGACCCACCACATTGAATTTTGCTCCAACTCTCCTCCCTGCCCCTGAGTCCCGGTATTAGGTTTTAATGATGCACCCAGGTCCTCCATCCTCTTTCTGAGGAAGTAGTAATAGTGCTCACTGCCAAGAACACCCCCAGTACCCACCATGCCCTCAATGCTACTCTGAAAACCCCCCACCCCATGTGTTTTTCATTGCCCTTGTCCCCAACTTCCTCTACACTTGCCTTCCCCACCCCTCTTTTGGCAATGACCCCTCCTTTGCCCCTTGCAGCTTTCTCAATGATCACTGTACAGACCTCAGGACTGTTTTTGGCCCAGACTCCTAACCATCTTTGACGTGCAGGCCCTAGACATGACTGACCAGACCCCTGACCTCAGTCTTTGCAGTTCCTCAGTTGATGATACTTGATTCCCCAACTGCTTACGAAGACCCTATAGGACTGAGCACTACCCACTCCTCAGAGTGTGGTCAACATATCTCCTGACTGTCCAGACTGATTAGACAACAGACCATGGCCAAATCCCTGGATTGTGTACGGACTGTGCCTGTGACCGATAGTACTGGGAGCCTCCAGACTGACAGCAGCACCCTTCCTTTGACTGGACTGAGTACTAGTCCCTACTCACTTTCTCATATAGCCATTTGGTTGAATAAGTGTACGGTGTACTTCCTGCGCAGGCTGCTAGTGAATGCTGTAGGTGTTAACTGATATCTTAGTTTGTCGTAGAGCAAGGCATCTCCTCACCTGGACAAATCCTGACTGCCAAGTATGGAAAGCAGTGTGTGAGTCTGTGCAAAAGGGCTCATCAATACAACAGCACTGATAGCTTTTATGGTCTGCCTGAACAGCCAATGTACTAACAGATATGACAGGGCAAGGCAAGAATGCTGTGAGCACGTAGGTAGCTGCTAAGTGAGCGAATGCTATGACAGCAGTCTGGGGATGCAGCCTGGACTATCCATGACCTGTGTGCCTGTCCTTGTTGCAAAGCTTCCTTGAAGCAACCTTTCCGTTTTCCTAATCAACCTATCCAGTGATGTTATTACATGCCACTGGAGCAGGTGAGACTTGAACCTGGACCTCCTGGCTCAGAGGTAGGGACACTGCCACGGCACCTGAAGACTCCAGCAGCCTTTCAATGCTAGTTGTCCCAATGCAATGCAAGTCTGTGCTTCCTAAATGTCCTGCAAGTGGTTCAGAGAGGTGCCATGAGGATCCTGAAGAATTGGCAAATCTCTGACACCAATATCCATGAATGAGGTGTGCATGTGGCCGGTGCCCATGCATTGTGCCTTGAGATACTGTTTGGCGCTGGGCGACTTAGAAGCACTTTACAGACAGCAGAGTGCTGACATTGCTAGATACCTGTTCTAGCTTCCATGTGTCAGCATGTGGTTTGTTCACTGCAGGTGGTAGGATCGGAAGCTGCATGTTATTGGTGAGATATGCAGTTAATAAGCAATAATTCCAATTAATGGGAATCTCGTCATTGCCTAGAGAGAATCTTGTTTTGACGCCTGCGACTTAGTTAAAAGATAACAAAATAGCTCATTTTTTCTGTCAAGAAAACCTTATAATTGTCCCCCTACTTATATAATAGATATGTGGTAGCTATGGATGGAGTCTTATAAGGGCTGAATGACGTGAGCTATGGCAAGAAATGCAGCAGAATCACACGTAAAGTCTA
>JAHRHZ010000133.1:60128372-60153156 GCA_024137785.1 Ginglymostoma cirratum | reverse complement strand
TATAAGGTTTTCTTGACAGAAAAAATGAGCTATTTTGTTTCCCATTAACTCTGAGAAAAATAACAAAGGCTCAATATCAAATGTCCATAAGTTTATGAAGTTAAAGTTCCTGTGCAAAAGGAAGATAAAATAATAGCCAGCTTAAAGTCTTCTGGATATCCTTTAAGGTGTAAAGGTTTTAATCTGAAACAATAGTTATTTAATTGGTATCTTATATCCTCAGAAGTACCAAATATTGCAGATCTCCTTAAATTCTTTGTGTCTGGATGTTTCTCTCCAGTTAATGTCATCATTGGGTGCTTTGTTTGTAGACAGGCCAAAAGAGGGAGCTTTCTCCAACTGATTCCTGTCACAAATCCATCTCCTCTCCTCTGTCAAAACAGCTCTTTGATATACAGCTGGTTTGTATATTCCAATATCAGAATTTTTTGTTTCCAAGCTTGTTAATTGTAGGTCTCTTATCTCCAATATGTGAAACTTATCATATAGGTGTAAATCAAAGTAAGAAATGACTGTTTGTGCACACCTTACTCGGTGGACTAGTATTCAGTATCTTTTGATAGAAATGTTAATTTTACTTCAGGTAATTTTGTTTATTCCATAGTAGTTTCCTACCACTTGGCTAACCTGTGTGGTCAGCTAATTGCTGTGGTCAGTGTTATTTTCCCTTTTAAAACCATTTTAGCACAAGAAGGCCCTAGGTATTAAAATCAGATGATGGAATCTGAAAATCAATTGACCATTCTCAACTGTTAGGAATTTGTCTTCATGATTTGTTATCAATTTTCAGTTAAGAGAAATAATGAAAAAAAACATTGTTAACTGAATCCAGGTCCTATAAATTATCTACTACCATTAAATGAAAAATGGACCATAAATAGCACAGCTTGTTGGGACAGAGTTGGGAGATGCATGATAGTTATTTCACATAACAGTGGGACACTAATTAATAAAATTGTTCATGAAATATCCCCTGCTGTGACAATAAATAAAATCTGTATTTAGTTAGGATTATGTGTATCTCTGAATGCTGCTCATTGCCACAAACCACTCTATAATTTATGACATACTTAATTTGTTATCATTTATTTTCTTTGTTGTATTATTAAATGGTACACTGCATTCAAACTAATATAATAATACAGGGCAGTATGGCAGAGTCCATCAGGAAAGGCGCAATCACTGTGAAGATTTTGTTCATCTTAATGATATTTGTTAATGAGATGCTGCATGGTTAGAAATGAGAAAATCATCAGAAAAGTTACATTGGGTATAAATGCCTCCCTGTCAGATTTTAATGATTTACCAATAATATATTCTTGTTAGTACTTCCTTTGTTTTGTTTAGGGATTTTTCTTTAGCACGTGTCCTCTCTATCAACAACACGTTGCTGACGAAATCACACATCAACTGGCAAAAGCAAGCTCAGCATTCGGCTGATCAATGCACAGGCTTTGGAGAGCGGATGGAACTTTTCTCAGACCAAAGATTCTAGGCTGCCAGATGGCTATTCTAACATCGTTTGTCCAATGGCTGTGGTGCATAGACAATGTAACGGTGTTACATAAAGCACCTAGATGCATTCCACGCTTCTTGCTTAAGATACGCGATATTAACTGATAAGATTAAATCTCTAACACTCAAGTTTTTGTAAAGTGCTGTGTATTTGGTACTGAGAGTGAATCATCAGAGCTTAGGTTGGATTGGCTTGGCCATATGCTTTGCAAGAAGGATTCCCTGTTCCCATAGACAGTACTGTACAGTCAGCTAAGCACAGGAACCCACACCATAGGATGCCCCAACTCAGTGATACAGGCTTTCTGAAAGATAATCAGAACCTAGTAGTTGGACACCATTACGTGGGAAACAACATTAAAAAAGATCCAAATGGATCAACACTCCCAATATCTGAGGAGAATGGAGGTTCCTACAGGACAAATGATCATGTCACAAAGCCAGTGCCTTCACTATATCTCCAACAGTGACACAATTTGTAATATTTGTAATCAAAACTCAAGAACAATCTAGTTGGCGAATAATTGGCCTCTTTGTGAAATTGATCTATCAAAGCAATGAATGAATCCAGAATGTGTGTTTGTTGACAATAAATATCTAATGATCTTGCTTGGGGGAGAACTAAGTGTTAGATCCTCTTAATGTGAAGTAAATAACATTGTATAGGGCCTTACAAATATTTGATTTTAAGTTTTTAAAAATTCATTTTTGAGAAATGGGCATCTCAGGTGACACTGGATTTAATTGGTCATTCCCTAGTTGTAATTGAACTACTGCAGTCCGTTAGTTCCTCACATTTAGTGCAGCACAGTGGCTCACAGCGGCAGGAACCCACGTTTGAATCCACCCTCGGGCGACGGTCTGTGTGGAGTTTGCACATTCTCCCCGTGTCTGCATGGGTTTCCTCCAGGTCCTCCGGTTTCCTCCCACAGTCCAAGGATGTGCAAGCTAGGTGAATTTCCCACAGTCTTTCAGGGATGTGTAGATTAGGTGGGTTACACGGGGATGGGTCTGGGTGGGATCCTCTGAGGGGTGGTGTGTACTTGTTGGACTTGTGGGCCTGTTTCCACACTGTAGGGATTCTATGAAACATTTACAGTAAAGAAAATCGCTGTATTATTTTATAGAGGCACATTATTTTATTTTAGGTGCTCACAAAACTGGATTTTAGTGACAATATTTCACTGTACTAAGGAACTAGGAATCCTTTTTTAGAAAATCACATTGTTAAATGTGAAAGGTTCAATAATTGCTTCATATTAAATATAACATTTAATTTTAGATGCATTACGTTTTCTTAAGTGCAGCACACATTTAACAACCTAGTGACTTATCAGACCTGGGCACCAATAAACAATGACATACTGGTCACTGTGTTTATGTTACAGTACTTCTGTAAGTCTAAAGCAATGACAAGGATATTCCCTATTAAGATTCAGTGTAATGGGTTGCGGCCAAGTTATCATCTTGTGTGGACTGCAATAGTGCAAAGTATAATGACAGTTACATCTGCCATGAAATTAATTTGTCTTACCTAGTTATAATGGTTGTTCAGTTCAGGCATCCATGCAAGAGAATTGCATTATTTAGGTATTCTACAAATAACCATGGAGTAGAGCTCCTGAGTTGGGGGGGAAGGTCAATATCTCCCTGCTGAATCTGCAGCTGGTTATAAGCAGTCTTACCAATCCCTGCATTGTAAATGAAGAGCTGTGAGATTGATTTTTAGATAACAGATAATAGGTATACAATCTTGCCTTCCTCTGCCCTTCACCAGTCACTATTTTGAAGTGAGTTATCCTAATCTATGAGTAAAATATTGTTGACAGGGTCCATTGGCAAACAGCAGCCCTGAGATTCACCATTACCCACTTTCGGCCTCCACATCTCAGCATATCCCACCCTCCATCCCTAGGCCAAATATCAACATGATTGTGGCATGCAGCCCAATGCAAAATACACTGCTGACTGGTGGCATAATCAGCTTGGGGCACCGAAATGTGTACAGGTAGCCTAAAGTTCTGAAAGACAGTCTGTTCCTTAAAGTGGAGCTGCTTTCAGGAGACGGCTGTTGATGATACATTCTCAGCTTGTAGGATTTGGTGGCAAGAAGATTTCTCATAGCAGTGGACCAGGGAGGGGACTGCCAGGCTCCTGAAAGTTACACTGGATGCTTTCATCCAGGAGATTGAAAGGAGTAGAGGGGCTCAGATGTACTGCAAGGCATCACCTGCAAAGGGAATGGGTTACGGGAGTGAATTCCCAACTCTTGGCCCTGAGGGTTTGGCTACATTGTTGGGACTGGTTCACCGGCCTCACATGATGGTCAATAAATGCAGTGTAAATGTCACAGCCACCATCACCTCTTACACTACTCGATGAATTGTTTGGCAGAAATGATGTTCAGAATGATACTGTATTCCTGTCTGATGCACCTCCTTAAATCCCACCTCACCCTCATTCTGCTGTGTCAGTGCAACCTCAGCATGAAGGTGCTGCAAGAGTAACATCAGTTGATGAAAATGTACCATCACTGCTCTAACACTTCCAGCTCATTGTGGCACTGTGTAGATTTTAGAGGGCAGCACAAAATTTGCGGTGACTCACCGAGCAGGATTTTCTGCAGCCAGCCAAGGGAAAAGTGAAGTTGTAGCTGAGTTCTGATTTGCAGGGGACCTAGCTGATGTCTTGACTGGGATGGTATTCAGGAAGAAGTATATACATGAAGACGCTTGGTGATTTGTCAGGTCAGTCACAGACCTCACCATCACTGTCAAGGTGCGTGGAGGAATATTGTTCCGACTTGACATAACGCATTGCACAAATCCAAGAACACAACAAACAGCTTAGGCCCGGGCTGTGACAGAAAATCTTGTGGTCCCTGTTCCGGCTTCCAGTGCAGCACAGGCCGAGCCCACCCTATATCTCAGTGCTGCAGGAAAATGCAGCTTCAGATATTCTTACTTGTTAGCCTGCAGACACAGACTGCACATATCAGTGCACACAAGAAACAGACAGAGTCTCACAGCAGTCCACTAGCTCATGCTCCAGCAGCTAGTGAGGATTGTTAGTAGTACAAAGCAGGGAGCTGGCAAGGTATGGGGGGATTGTGGTTTTGAGGTTTCCAAGAAGTAGATCACACAGTTATCTAGGGCAATGGGATCCTAGAGTCCACCTCCCCTCCTCCTTTCCTTCCTCTTTCTCAGGTGTCCTGCACATCCCTGTTGGAACAGGCTGCGGCCCCATGAGAGCAAGGCTGTGGAAGATGCAAAGATGTGGAAAATCATCCATGGTCTCATGGTAATCGCTTTGAATAGCACCGCTGGTGTGTCACTCATGTATGAAAAATAGAGGTCATTGGCAGGACCTGCACAGCCTGAAAAGGTATTCAGATTAGATGCTTTTTAATACTGCAGTCTGCCCACACTGCATGCTTTTGGCACAAGGACAGCTTGCATTGGTACCTTACGGTCACTGTGGACTGTGCCATAAGTGGTGGAAGCAGTCGAGCTGACATTTATAATGGTTTAGGCTTCTGAACTCTGGCACCAGTGGCACAGCGGACTTCTGCAGCCTGTAACTGTTGTTTTTGATCAGGAAACATGGAACAATTCAGCATTACCTTGGCAGGCTTCATTTTGTTCAGATTTCTCTCTTTTTTTTCTCTTCTCCTGAAATTATTGACTCTTTCTCGGGCACAGGCCTACAACTCACCACTGTGGTGGAGGATCACCATGTGTGGCCTGGTTGATGCTGTGAACAAACTCATTGGCCAAGGGAGTTATCACATTAAGCTACAACGCCCATACAGGTAAGTCCCAAAAGGATTCATTAGATAGTATTTGGCAGCAGGGACTCTAGCTATTGTTAATCCAAGCATCCAGAAATCAAGTATAACACTACTACAATGGAAAACAGAATCTGGATGAACTCCCTTCTCACTGTTCTCCTGATGGTTTTAATATGATGATCTCTTGCCCTTGATTCAAAAGCAGAATTCTCTATTCATCATATCACAGCCATTTAAAATTAAAGTAGTCTCTATTAAATCTCTGCTGAGCTTTTTCTGCTTCAGTGACGAAGTTCCAGTATCACAAGCCTATTTTCTGTCATTCAGATACATTATTTATTATACAAGTGCCTAGAATGTCGTGTACGCATTAGTGTTTCTCCTGCAGGCAAAGTTACAGTGGATGCATGTCTTCACTAGAGCAATAAATGTAACACGCGGAGAAAAATAAGGGGCAATTTTATTGAGATAACAAGGTGTGGAGCTGGATGAACACAGCAGGCCAAGCAGCATCATAGGAGCAGGAAAGCTTGACGTTTCGGGCCTAGACCCTTCATCAGAAAATTAAAATGGGATGTGGCAATTTTATTGAGTTGACTCATGCTTTGTTTTGGAAAAGTCTCATTTTCATGGAGTTTCAGGGAGGGTTTCTCTCTGTGAGGCCTAGGTAGAGTTCTCACACTACAGTCAAAAAAGTTGCCTCATTAACTACTAGCACATTCCCTATGACAACTCCTCTTCCAGTGCTATCCCAATCCTACTACTCACCATAGACGGAAGAATGTCCAACTGCCAAAATATCTAGGGGTCCCTGACACTGGCATCATCTTGGAATGCCAGCTGTGCTCCTAGTCAAGAGTTGGTAGTCCAAAATTGCCCTTCATCATTATGTGTGGCATAGTAGCCACAAACATTGCTTCTCAGGGTACAGAGGTGGCATGGCTGACACTTACTTGCTCATGGAACTACATGTTCCTATGTCTGTGGCTGTTTAAGTGCAAGGTCACACAACGTTATGTTCCTTTGCCACATATCATTTTACAAGGCCTTCTAAGTCAATACAATTTTTCTGAATGACCAACAAGGCCCACCATCTTACTAGTGATTAATATGGGGCCATCCCCTTCAGGAACACTTTCAACTGTTTCACAAGATTAGCTTTCATTTACAATCACCAAAGGTGAACAGAAATCAAGCAAACAGAAGTTGCATTTGTCTCTTGGAACACAAACCAACTGCATATATGTTGAGCATCATCAATTTTGCAGTTAGTGGTTAATCACTGTACCCAGGTCATATCTAGTAGAACTGGGTGTCAATTAAGTCCTGACTGACTTGTAGCACCATCACCCTCATGCACAAGGCACTGTTCCTCTTGCTCATTGTCTTCACTGATTTCCTCAGAAGACTGCATCCACTCTCTAATTTCCTCAGCATCTATCACATCCCCTTGTTGCCAGCCCCGCTTTGTGCAGAGTACAGCATGCTAGGATTATGCCACACGCTCTGTCCAAAATGCACTATAACGCACTACCTGACTGGTTCAAGCAGTGGAACCTCACCTTCAGCTGGTCAATTGTCAGTTCCAATCTGGCTCTTGTTAAAAAAATGGGTTGTATTATATCCACAATTTGCCTTAGTCAGGGGGTTGTGTAATGGAGCCATCAGCCATGATTAAAGTGGGTAGCCCTTGTCTCCCAGTTGCCATCATTGTAAGGCATCCAGACCCTCAAACACAGCAGATGTGTGAGAATTATCAAAGATAAAGGAATCCTGGCAGTTCCCAGAGTAGTGTGCACAAACCTTTAAGAAATGGTTGGGGAGGCTAACTATGTTAATGAATCTTACTGGCGGGCTGAAGCACTGACCTCATCATGGGGAAGTGAGATGTGGTGGTGTGACCTGGCACAAATGGCATTATTTAAGCTTGATGCATTTGCGGGTAGACACACATCCCTAGTGGCTCCTTCAAATGAGCAAATGGCATAAACATTCAACACCACTGTTACCTTGACGATCACTGGAGGCAAGATGGTCACTTACCCCCTTGATATGCAGCTCCTGCTCCAGCAGCTGGCACAGTTCTGTGACATCCTCAGTCTACACTGACACTGCTCCTCACTCGTCCAAAGGAAATGGCATCAAGGACAAAAATCTCTGGGCTTCCAATGCTTCCTGTGCATCTTGACGAGGCGTTCAGCTGCAACTGCTTCATGCTGAGGCTGTTCAGATTCACCTGCGGGTTGTTGCTGATCCTGGGCTTGCTGGCACATCTGTTCTTCCTCCATTTCTCTGCTCCTTTTTTGCAAGGCATCAACTGTGACAATAATACCAGCTGAGGATGGATCTATCAGGCACACTTGCGATGACCCTGTGTCAGGAGCAGAGACAGAACAGGTTCTTAGCAATGATCAATCAGCATCCATATCCCTTACAATTGAAGATTTAACATACTCCTTCGTGGGACATGGAGCAGCTGGGAAGGAGGGACATGAATTCATTTTGGCACTTTGTCATTGGACCTAATCCATTCAGCTAAAAGACAGTAGCAGAACCTACATGCTGCATGAGAACTGATCCCTTCTCTTCCCAGCTCCACATCACCAAGATGCATCATTGCATATAAGAGAGTTTTGCATTTTACTTATAGTTCAGGGGGAGAGGGAATCAGTGCCATGCCCCTGTGCACACTGTGAAGGTTTGCGTTTTCATTGTGCATCATGACCCCCAGCTGCCTCATTTAAGGTTGTCTGTGAACTTCTACTTCACTGAAATTTCTGACTGCAATTGCAAGGACAAATGATGTGGGACATCATGGTCACCACCACCGTTGTTTTGACAGGGCAGTGTACGTGCTAATGGTAGACAGGCCAGACTGTACTGACAGGACTCAGGAGGTAAGCATGAAAATTGGCGTCTTTTTTCAAGGTATTGGGTAGGAGTTCGTGGGGATTCAGTCAAGGTGGGCTGTCCATGAAGTGCTGAAGGGGACATGGGAGTTTGGTGGAGGCAAAATGACCAGGCTGAGCCTCATTCTTGTACACTGCGTGTAGTTCACATGAATGATGGTATGATTGAAAATGATTTAACCTTGCACTCTGCAGGTACCTGATTGACACAGTTGCTGCTTAAAGACCTCCCATCATGAAGAGCTGAAGCCTGTCTTTTTGGCCACTCTGCCCACTCTGGGCATGATCACAGCCATTTTCCATTCATGGGTCGCATTTAGCAAACTGGCAGATGATAGAAGACAATGGTAGGTCACACTCGACACTGAGTACCCGTAAGTAACTACCTATCACCCTATCTCCCATAGCACAGCATGTCCTCCCAAGTACTACTAGTTCCCTATCTTTGTACACTGAAATCACCACTCTTCACCATCCTTGTACCATCAGCATCCCAAATTGCTGCCTACAATCCCCAGCATGGAACCTACCCAGTTCCCTACCTCAACAGTGTCCACTGATATCTGTCCATGCCACATTCTGCTCACCTTCAGGTCTGACCATTGCCAATACCCTGGCCGCCTTGGATGACAGTCTTATCTGATGACTGACAAGACTGCAACCCCTCCCCAGAAAGCTTTTTGACTGATGATCCATAAACTTTTTGACTGGTGGCACTGGACCAGCAGGACTAATCGTGATCCACTCTCCAACCAGTAGTGAGATAGACCCTAAGCCTGAATGCTTCTGTGGATGACTGACTGTGCCCAAGTCCCTGGGACTGAGATCAGATGTTGCCCTTGGCTGAGTGTACCAGCATCCTCTGACTGACAGCAGTATTCCTTGCCTCGACTGAGGCTGCTCCCCTTCTCCTGTGAGATGTGGCCATTTGATTGAGGCACATGCAGTCTGTTTTACGTGCTGGCCACTGGCAAATATTGTAGGTGTGAAATTGACATATCATGATGCCATATGGCAACACATCCACCCCCTTGACTGAAGACAGCTAACAAACATGACAAGCTGGCTTCGGGTCTGCACTAAACATTGAGGCAAGACAGAGATACTGTGAGCTTTAAAGTGGGTAGAATGGATAGCCAGAGTCTATTTCCCAGGGTGGAAATGTCAATTGGTAAGGACATGGGTTTAAGGTAAAAGGGGTACGTTTAAAGGAGATGTGAGAAGCAAGTTTTTTTAAGCAGAGGGGGTAAGTGCCTGGAATGCACAGCCAGAGGAGGTAGTGGAGGCGAATACAATAGCAACATTTAAGAGACATCGTGACAGATATATAAACAGGCAGAGAATAGAGGGATAAAGGTGAAAGGTTTTTAGTTTAGAAAGGCATCATGTGTTGATGCAGTCTTTGTGAGCCAAGGGGCCTGTTCTTTTGCTGTACTGTTCTTCCTTGTTCTTTGTTCTTTGCAGCTGAAGAGGCAAAATGATAAAAAGCAAGGCTGGATTTGCAAATGACTTATATCAGAACAATTAGTTTCCTGCTTTCTCTTACCGTTGTTCTTTTATTAGCAAAATCATGTTCATCGCCTTTCAACCTAAGAAGATTGTTCTGGAATCCAGTGAATTCTTGAGAATCAAAGCCAATGCATTCTCTGTCGCTACCTCTTTTAAAACCCAAGCGCGTAAGCCATCAGATGCAGAGGTTTTGTCAATATTTAGTCTCTTCAATTTCTCTAGTAATATTTTCCTTTACAAATACCAATTTTCTTAAGTTCCTTATTTAACATGACACTCAGTTCCTCATTACTTCTGAAATGGTTTTTGGATCTTTTATTATTGAAGAAAGATACAAAGGGCTGATTGGAGATGGAAACAATGAAATAGCTGCTGAGCAATAAATAAATAAAGAGTGGGAAATGGAATGGGTTGGGAATCCCTCACCCTGTTGGTTGCAAGTTGTATCATATCAGATCTTCTGCAATTTTCAGCAAGTTGCTCATGTTTTGAAACTCTGGTGGGTAAAAATGTGTTCTCTCCTTTACGTTCATTGTGAACGGCATTAACCTACAGCTGTGCTTGCTGCAGTAAGTGATTACAGTCCTGCAACTGGAAAAAGCAAATGACCATGAAATCATTGTTACTAAATAATATTGGTTATTCTGAAAACTGGCTATCTGTCAAGTGACAGAACTGCATTGTAAAAGTAAAAGGGTTTTCAAGGGTGGCACAGTGGCTCAGTGGTTAGCACTGCTGCCTCACAACACCAGGGTCCTTGGTTCATATTCCACCCTCTGGTGACTGTGTGTGTGGAGTTTGCACATTCTCCCAGTGACTGTGTGGGTTCCCTCCAGGTGCTCTGGTTTCTTCTCACAGTCCAAAGGTGTGCAGTCTAAGTGGATTAGCCATGAGAAATGCAAAATTATGGAGATGGGTCTGGGTGGGATGCTGTTTTGAGGATTGGTGTGGACTAAATGGGCCAAATGGCCTTTTCTACTCTGTAGGAATTTTATGTATTATGAATTTTCAGATATATTAGAATAGATTACCTATTGGGTGAATTGCTATTTTGCATTGTACACATACAACAAAGATTAATGCAGCAGAGGGACAGGCCCTTCGGCCCATCAAGACTGCGCTGACACATGATGCCTCACTAAACTAAAAACCTTTCACGTCTAAGCAGCCATTGTCCATCTATTCCCTTCTTATTCATTTTATCTGTCAAGATGCCTCTGAAACATTCTTATTATCTTTGCCTCCACCACCTCCTCTGGCAGTGCATTCCAGACACTTAGCAGTAAAAAACATGCCTCGCACACCTCCTTTAAACTTTCTTCCTTTTATCTTAAACATACTTCCCCTAGTACTTGACAATTTACCCCGGGAAAAAGACTCCAACTATCCACACTATCCATGCCTGTCATCATTTTGTAAACTTCTATCGATCATCTCCTCATCCTTCGATGTTCAAGTGAACACGAACCAAATTTGTCCAATCTCTCCTCCTAACTAATACCCTCCAAAATAAGGCAACGCCCTCATAAACTGTTTCTGTACTGTCTCCAAAGCCTCTACATCCTTCTGTGATTTGCTGACAAGAACAGTATATAATATTTCAAATGTGGCCTCACTAAAGTTCTACACAGCTGCAACATGACTTGCCAATTTTTATACTGTATGCCCCAACCAATGAAGCCAAACACACCATTTGCCTTCTTGACCACCTTTGCCACTTGTGTTGCCACATTCAGGTGGAAGTACTCCTAGATCCCTCTGTGTGTTGATGCTGCTAAATGTCCTGCCATTTTCTGCATACGTCCCTCCTGCATTAGATCTTCCAAAATACATCCTCTCACATTTGTTCAAATCAAACTCCATCTGCTGTTTCCCCGTCCAAGTCTCCAGTCTATCTACACCTTGCTGTGTCCTCTGACAATCCTCCTCATTATCTGCAACTGGCTCAATCTTTGTGTTGTCCGCAAACTTACTAAGCAGGCCCCCTACACTGTCTTCCAAATTATTTATATATATTACAAACAACAGGGGTCCAGGCACCAATCCCTGTGGAACACCACTGGTTACAGATCTCCAGTCAGAAATACATCCTTCCACCAATTCTTTCTGTCTTCTCTGACTAAGCCAGTTCTGGTTTTGCCAGCTTTTTGCAGATCCCATGTGATTTCACCTTTTGCATCAGCCTGCCATGCCCTTGCTGAAGTCCGTACAGACAACGTCTAGCACCTTGCTCTCAGCAATCATCTTTGTCACTTCCTCAAAACACTCAATCAATTTTTATTCATAGAATATTCATAGAATTTTGTGGGACACAACCTTTCCTGCACAAAGCCATGCTGCCTACTGCTAATAAATCCATGTATTTCCAAATGTGATTAAACCCTATCCCTAAGAACCTTTGCCAATAATTTTCCTACTGCTCACTGGCCAGTAATTTCCCATATTATCCCTGTTGCCCTTCTTAAACAAAGGAACAATGTTAAGTATTCTTCGATTCTTTGGGTCTTCTCCTGTGATGAAAGAGGATATAGAAACTTCATACAAGGCCCTAGGAATTTTGTCATCACCCTCCCTCAGCATTCTGGGATAGATCACATCAGGCCCTGGGGTCTGGTCTATCTTAATGCTCTTAAAACACCTAACACCTTTGTTTTTTATATTGATATGCCCCAGAATATCAACATATTCCTCCCAAGACTCACCATCCACCATGTCCTTCTCCTTTATGAACACCAATGCAAAGTATTTGTTAAGGACCTCACCCACTTCCTCTGAGTCCACACGTTAATTCCCTCCTTTGTTCTGGAATTGATCTACCCTTTCGCTTGCTACCCTCTTGCTCCTTATTTATGTATAAAATGTTAGGACTTTCCTTAATTCTGTTTGCCAAGGACATTTCATGGCCCCTTTTTGCTCTCCCAATTTCTTGCTTGAGTTCTTTCCTGCTATCTTTGCATTCTTTGAGGTCTCTGCCTTTTTTGTGAGCAGCCAAGCCTATGTCACTTTTTGAGGTGTGATGTCGCCCTGGAGCTCTGCCTCTAGATTCAGTTTCATGTTTGCTCTGATTGACCCTGCTCCTATTGTGTTTATCTCACTGCCACTGTTCACCCCCAGGTTCGCTATCCTTTGCTCTATTGCTGCTGCTGTCACTGTTCTGACTGACCTCGGTCCAGATTCTGCTCCTCAGGTATTGAAAAGCTAGCCCAGAGTGAGATCAATAGCTAACTGTTTAAACTCTCTGCATGGTCTCTCTTCATTCTTTACAGCAATGCTCAGTTAGCTGTTTGACTGTAGTGGAATTTTGACAAATATCTGAGCTTTCCTTCATTCTTTGTAAAAAGCACAGCCATCTGTTTGACTATTTCAAAATTATAACAGATGGAGGAGCTTTCCAACACTTGCAAATATACAATACAATACAGCACAGGAACAGGTCCGTTGACCCACCAAGCCTGCGCCAATTCCTGTTCCTTATTTAGATCTGCTAATTATTGCCCATGTGAAGTATCTACCCTTCTAGTCATTTCATGTTCATGTTTTTATCAAGATACGCCTTAAATGTTGCTCACACGCCTGCTTCCACCACTCCACTGGCAATTCCAAGCACTCACCACCCTCTGTGTGAAAAACTTTCCCTGCACTCTTCCCCTAAATTTACCACCTCTCAGCTTGAACCTATGCCCTTTTGTAGTTGGCCTTTCCACGTTGGGAAAAAGCCTCTGACTATCGCTAATGCATCCTGCACCACAGGGTTTATTTATCCTGCTCTCAAATAAAATGTGGATTTTATGTTTGGTATCCTTACAAAATACCAGTTTATTCTGGAACAAAAACAAAGTTGCTGGTCAAGCTCAGCGGGTCTGGCAGCATCCGTGGAGGAGAAAACAGAGTTAATGTTTCAGGTCTGGTGACCCTTCCTCAGAGCCTGGGGAACCTGTTCTGAGGAAGGGTCATCGGACCCGAAACATTAACTCTGTTTTCTCCTCCACGGATACTGCCAGACCCGTTGAGCTTTACCAGCAACTTTGTTTTTGTTCCTGATTTACAGCATTCGCAGTTTTTTTGGTTTTTACCAGTTTATTCCATGCTGGACACAGCATAACTATTTTTATGGCAGAAATAGTTTTATGGAAAACTCTTAAAGGAGAAATTTTTAATTTTCAGCAATCATAAACAATGACACTCCATGGGAAGAAAGCAAAGAAAGACCATCATTAATATCATACTTTGGACAACCATCCACCATAAGAATACATGCATATAGGAGAAAAATAAAGTCATGCTATTTACCTTTCCATATTGCAGACTACATTTTATTCAGAAAATCTCTCTCACTTATGACTGCACATTTTGACATGTTGACACCTTTCGAGGGGTCAACATTTATTGACACTACTACACACTTCTTGAGAGGTCTTGACACATGCTGATGTTCTTAATGGATTGACACTGCTGATTGATCTTGACAGGAAGGGGTTTCATCTTTGGCAGGAAAAGTAAAACTGCAACAACTTTCACATTAATTTGGGAACAGCAGCAATTGCTAATGGGGAAGGAAGGCCAGCGTAGAGTTGTTCGGCCAAAGGGTCTGTTTTCCACACTGTGGGGATTCTACGATCTATGATCAAACTGTCAGAGAACTAAAATAGGATGGGAATAATTTTAAATGCTTACTAAAATGAAACAGCTATTTAGATCTGTTAATCTCTATTTTTTGTATTATGATCCATTATTGCAGAATGCCTATTATAAATCCATTTTCCTATTGTATTTTATCTCTTTAGATTTAATACTACATGATTAACTAATGTTGGAATTATTCCAGCATTGGAGTGGGTATTCCAGCAACATTGAGTTATGTAGTGTGTTCTACAAGCCAAATGCAAAGTTATATAGTTGCTGAGGACATAAGATGTGATTTGACTACATTCCCATGTTCTGTCTCAGCTGACATAATGAGTAATTCACTTGGATCATTTTCTTCAGGGACTGGTTGACACAAGTTGCAATGACCTTCCTTTATGCCTGAATCTTTGATTTGTATCGGGTCCAGGTTGGTTATTTCCTCTTTAATGTTAGCCAAAAGTGAATCCAGTTGGAATCCACAGCCCACTAACCAGAGCTTTTGAATCTTAGGACTATAAGATTCAGGAATGAGACTTGGCAATTCACCCCTTCAAGTCTGCTTTGGCAATCAATACCATCCTGGCTAATCTGATTGTGCTTTCAAATCCACTTTCCTAACTACCCTCCAAGACCCTTGGTCCAAAGTAAATCTAACTTGGCCTTGAGTAAATTTAAAGATCCAGCCTCCATCACATTCATGGAATTCAACAGACTAACGACGTTCTGAGAGACTTCTTATTTTTAAACCACATCCCTTCCTTCTAATTTCCCCTGCAAGACCAAACATTCTTTCAATAGCCACCCCATCAAGTTTCCTCGGGATCTTTTATGTTTCAATAAGATCACCTCTGACTCTTTTAAACTCCAGTGAGTTTAGATACAACCTGTTTAATGGTAGGGCGGTAACCTGTAGGGTGGCTTGGTGGATCAGTGGCTAGCACTGCCACCTCATAGCGCCATGGAGCCAGGTCCAATTCTGCTCTTGGGAAACTATCTTTGTGGAGTTTTCACATTCTTCCTAAGTCCACATGGGTTTCCTCTGGGAGCTCCAGATTCTTCCCATAGTCACAAAGGTATGCAGGTTAGGTGGATTAGCCATGGGAAATTTAGGGTTATGGAGTGGGTCTGGGTGGGATGCTCTTTGGAAAGTTGATGTGGACTCATTGGCCTAAATGGCCTGTTTCCACACTGTAGGGATTTATGAATTTTTCTTCATAAGAAAGCTCATGTTATGGACCAGACCCAAACCCCTCAAAATATTTTAAGAAGATAGCCTAGACCCTAACTTTTCTTATTTTAAAGGTAAGTGTAAGTTGTTGCATTTCAGATGCAATTTGATTGGTTACTTGGCTTTAAGCAAAACACAATTTATTTTTACACTATTTTTAACATACAGACAAATTAAAATAAAAGACAAGAATTGGCTAAACTATAACTTTATCAAAATGCTTAACAAAATAATATATACAAATATGTAAACAACTACTAATAAACTGTTCCAATACAGGAACATCCCATAAACACAACATTGGCAAAGGCAGATTCAGTAAAATAGCTTGTCTCACATACAATTCTAGCAACAGGAAGAGAACCCCAGCTTTTAACTGTAACAGAGAGATGAATACAGCTACCACATCTAGCTTCAAGACCCCAATAACTGCAGAAAGCTAAAACTAAAAATCCTGGTTCAGTGGGATCTTGACCCCACCCATTCAGGCTGCTTGTATTGTTTCAACTTTAAAAATAAAATCAAGGCTTCACAAGCTGTTTACTTTATTAGCTTTGAGCAGGCTGCTTGGTACCTGTGTTTCAATCTGTCTTCACAAAAAAAAAATACACCTCTTAAAGCTGTAGCACCGTCACACTCTTCGCCACAGGAATGACATCCACTGTATTGATCTACAATTTAGTTTAATAGTAATTGCTGACAAAATAAGGTACAAACTGTGCAATCAGTAAAACCCCATATTCAAATTAAGTGGAAAGCTGGAGAACTGACACCACAACGCAGAAACGTTATATACAAAGAAAGCTAATTTCCAGCACAGCTTACCTCCAAAGCATGTAATTGTTAAATTTATATTTATATTAGCAGTTTCACTAAGATGCCACAAAGATAGTTAAAATGGGAAATTGTAAGATCCACATAATGGGAAGGATATGTGGGTTTGTATTACATCGCCTGTTAATAAATAATGTTATGACCCCCTGACATAGATCCTTGTGGAGCATTCTGTAAATTAGAGTCTCTGCCCATTAAGATAACCCTTAGTCCTCTCCTGCTTAACCATCTTGAAAAATTTGCCTTCAATTTCATGAGCATTAACTTTACTGGATAGTTTCTGTTAAAAAAAAGGGCCATTATAAAATGCCTTCTGGAAGTCCATATAAATATCTTTCATAGATATTCCCCCATCCGCTATTTCAGTCATCTCCTCAACAAGATTTCGTTGATGTCACCTATTATTTACAAATCTATTCTGGTTCTGTCTGAATATTTTCAAGGTCTTCCATCACTTCCTGATAATTTTAAACTGTCGCTATTTCTTACAACAAATGTTCAGCTAATTAGTGTAGAACGCCTTGGTTTTCTCCTCTCATCTTTCTTATGTAGCGGAGTGTTATTCACTATTTTCAAACTTAAAGAAACAGTTTCTTCATTGATAGAGTTTTGTAACTTTACAATTAGGGCAACTGCAAAGTTCTCTACTATTTCTTTTGAAACCTAGGGATAGAAACAGTCTAGAGATTTGTTGATCTTTAGCATCATTAATTTTTCCATTACTGTTATTGTTTACGTTAAGTTTGTTCCGTCTACAACCCTGATTTGGTAATTGTTACCTTGGCAACTCTGTCATTCTGACCTTTTCCTATAGTGTAAACACTGGCGCGAAGTAATTACTCATTATGTCTGACATTTATTTATTTTCATGACAATATCGCTATCGTGAGCTTACAAGTTTCAGGATACAGGGTCAGACATTTAGAATTATGTTGAGGAGAAGTTTTTGTTGTTCAGAAGGTTTTTAATGTTTGATTTGTCTATCACAGAAAGCTGCAGGTGATCAATTGATGAGTACTTTCAGGATTGGGATTCAAAGGCTTTTGGGAAATAAGGATATTAAGTGATTTGGGTTCAAGAGGGACAGAGGAGTTGACAGCAAAGTTCAGTCATGGTCACATTGAATAGTGCAGCAGGGCACAATTATGGCATAATTCTATCCCTATTTCTCAGGTTCCAACGGACTGAAGTTCCGACTGCCCCACTAATGGAATGAAATTAAGAAAGAGTCAGCAGGATAGATCATCAGCTGAAGTTTCTCTAATTTGCTTTATATTTCTGGGATTATTTGAATGTCGGCAAAACACCCAGTCCAGGTCAATATAGTGGTGGAAATGGGTCCCATGGAAGATATTTAAGACTGAGAATTGTCTTAGAACACTACAAAACATTTAAGGTAGCCTCAGTGAAATTGGCCATCAGTTGAAAGGGATATCAAAGATCTCTGCGACCTGGTCAAACATTAATTGTATTCTTCTCCCGAGCAATGCTGCCTAACCTTTTTGATGTCTCCAGCATTTCTTGTTCTTATTCACAATGTTTAGTATCTAAAGCTTTATCTTCAGTTTACAATTCTGAGAATAGATTAAGCAACTAGTTAATGATTAAATGCTGGCTCTGTTTGCTGATGCTAATTGCCTATAGGAACATTGGAACAAGAGAAGGCCATTCAGCCCCTTGAGCCTGCTCCACCACTCAACAAGATCATGGCTGAGGTTTGGTCTAACTCCATATCACTGGGTTGGGCCCCTATCCCTTGGAACCCTCAATTAATTAAAAATTTTCTATCTCAGAATTATATTTAACGAATTAATTAGCATTGACCATCATTTGAAGGATAAGAGTTCCAAACCTGCACTACTCTTTGCATGTACAAGTGCTACATTCCAGATGCTCCTACATAGGGCAGTTATAATGGCTCTGAGAGCTCTTGATATGCAATGATAGTGGCCCTCCCTATGGGCCAGAAGTCTAGGTTCTAATCCCATCTGCTCCAGAGGTGTGAAGTTATATATCTGAATATGTTGATTAAAATATCTACAATAGTTCTGAACTGAAATATTTTCCATAACAGAAAAACCAAACAACTATTTCTTCCATAATGTTGATTCAAAACAAACTTTGAGAAAATCTTGGCAAGCAAAAAACTTGTAAAAATAACAGAAGGCAATCTTTTTTACTTTTGTTAATTGCTTATGAGAGTAAATTGACTTATATCTGTGGTAATGTGGTTGTACTTCCTCATTTCATTTCTGTTATTGATAAATTTGATTGATTAGATACATATAGTTTCTAAAAGCAGAAGGAATAACTAAAGGTCATTAGCCAAATTTACTTCACCTTAAAAGATTTGTTCCATCATTAGACACAGATAACAGAAAGTGTCCTGAAATTAAAACACTAACCAGTTGTTCAAATAAATTGTCTACAGAAATCTCAAGCAGAACACATGAACAAGACACCCATCAGTTGTGGCAAATATGGGCACCACCCTTCCTTGGTATGTGCCTGTAACAGCTGCAAAACAAATGGTACCACCAACCCAAAATAGTGATAGGAATTCATTTGGACTAAGTGATTGAAGCATATTATACAAAACAATGTATAATTATGTTCTTTAGCAACACAGAGTCTAAAACTATTAAATCAAATAATTCAAATTAAAATGCTTGCTAGAAAACCCAAAAGTAAAATAAAATGTTGTTTCATCCATCACTCCGTAACAGTATGTTGCTGTCACATTTTGTCCTTTCAATTAATTGATTATCTCAAACATTACATATGCTATCATATGGCACACATACTCATTTATATTGAACTCTTTTAATGGTACTTTACTTATTTAGGTAAATGCTTACTCAAATCTGCTTTAATGTACACTGACTCATACACGGTTATTTCATTATGTTGCAGATCAATCAGAGCTTGTCTAGACTGCTGGTAAATTCGACTGGATATTATGCAGTTATACCTCCTATTTCTTTTATGCACAGCTAAATATTTCAGTGTTGATATAGATTTTTCTGCTAATGTCATTTAACAAATACATTTACAAAAATGCAATTGCCAAGTGCTATCTTCATATGGCCTGTGAATATTCTTCATTGCCTGAGTGCATAATGTGTTAAGTTTGCTTGTAGCCTTTCTTCTAGCAACAAAGTATTTGTTTGCATTTGGCAAAATGGGTGTCAATATGGAAATGTACTTCAAAACTTATTTTTCAACCTACCTGAGTCGTGTGGATAATTTCACCAATTTCACTCTCCTAACAAAAGCCACGCTAGAAGTTCCAATGGGTTAGAAAATTAGTTCTACAGTTTTGTCTCCTTATTTTCTATTCTATATCTTCTTTGAGTATGACTCTCAACTGGGATTGAGGGATTGGTTAATGGGTCTCCATAAAACTAGTGTGGTTCATAGATAGGTGCCAATCAGAATATGAACTCAGATGTTTATTAGACTATAAATCTCAATGTCGTGACAATAATTTCACTTTCTTCAGAACAGTAAACATTAGAAATATTACTACACTTGAGTTCACTCAATTTATATCTAAGACAGGGTTGGGAGGGTTGGACAAGGTCTGTATCCATTAGAGTTTAGAAGAGCTTATGTTAGCGAGACATAAAATCTGAGAAGACTTGACAAGACAAACACTGAAAGGATGCTTCCCCTTGCAGGAGAGACTAGAATAATGGACATAGTTTAAAAATAGGTGTCTCCCATTTAAAGTGGATATGAGGAGGAATCTCTGTACTCAAAGGATTGTTAATCTGTAGAATGCTCTTGATCAGAGAGCAATGGAGGCAGAATAATTGTATGTTAAATATTTTTAAGGTGGAGATGAATAGATTCATGACTGACAGGGAGACAAAGGTTATCAGGGATACGTGGAAATGTGAATTCAATGTCACGACAAGGTTAGCCATGATCTTATTGAATGGTAGAGCAGATGTGAGGGGCTTAATGGCATATTTCTGCTCTTAAATTGTATGACTAGATTTTACATAAGTTGTTGAATTAATACCCTAGAAGCTATAGTTCAATACAACATTAAACAACAACAAGAACTCATATTGATATGCTGCCTTTAACATAGCAAAGCATCCAAAAGGCCAGTGAAAAAGATCATTATCCCAAATTACTTACGGATAAATTGAATTTTTATCTGCAACATGCATTTTACAAAAGAAAAGGATGTACTAACTAAAAGGTGACTAAGGATATAAATTCAATGACTGTCTAAAATTCCTGTGTGGATTACACTGGGTCATGAGAGGAATCATGGAATGTTCCACCTGACAGTGTAAAGCAAACTTCAGACCGCAACACTTCAAAGGGAGAGAAACCTTTCAAAAAATGAATTGTGGCCTGTGATTGTTTTGCAAACTGCAGACATGATATCAGGTGAATTCATAACGGACAACAAAGAGATGGCACAACAGTTGAACGAATACTTTGGATCTGTCTTCACTAAGGAGGACATAAATAATCTTCAGGAAATGCTCATGGACAGAGGATCAAGCATGAAGGAGGAACAGAAGGAAATCCTTATTAGTCAGGAAATGGTATTGGGGAAATTGATGGGGATTAAAAAGCGCTAAGTCCCCAGGGCCTGATCCTCCGTCTCCCAGAGTACGTAAGGAAGTGGCCCTAGAAATAGCGGATGCATTGGTGATCATTTTTCAGCATTCTGTAGACTTAGGCAGAGTTCCAATGGACTGGAGGGCTGCTTATGTAACTCCACTCTTTAAAAAAGGTTGGAGACAGAAAATGGGGAATTATAGACCAGCAAGCCTGACATCAGTGGTGGGGAAAATTTTGGAGTCAATCATTAAGGACGTAATAACTGAGAATTTGTAAAGTGGTGACAGAATCAGTCCTAGTCAGCATGGATTCACTAAAGGGAAATCATGCTTGACAAATCTGCAATTCTTTGAGGATGTGACCAGTAGAGTAGACAATGTGAATCGGTATTTGTTGTGTATCTGGACTTTCTGAAGGCTTTGACAAGTTTCCATAGAAGAGATCAGTAAGAAAAATTGAAACTCATGGTATCAGAGGTAATGCATTAGCATGGATTGACTGGTTGGCAGACAGGAAGCAGAGAGTTGGAATAAACAGAAATAACAAGGTGTAGAGCTGGATGAACACAGCAGGCCAAGCAGCATCAGAGGAGCAGGAAAGTTGACATTTCGGGCCTAGATCCTTCTTCAGAAAGGGTCTGAAGACCCTTTTCTGAAGAAAGGACTAGGCCCGAAACGTCAGCCTTCCTGCTCCTCTGATGTTGCTTGGCCTGCTGTGTTCATCCAGCTCTACACCTTGTTATCTCAGGTTCTCCAGCATCTGCAATTCCTACTATCTATAAACAGGTCCTTTTCAGAGTGGCAGGCAGGAACGAGTGGGGTGTCGCAAGTTTTAATGCTGGGACTTCAGCTGTTCACAATACACATTAACAATTTGGATGAAGGAATTGAATGCCATATCTCCAAATTTGTAGATGACACTAAGTTGGGTGGCAATGTATGCTGTGAGGAGGATGCTAAGAGGCTGCAGGTTGACTTGCACAGACTGGCTAAGTGGATACCTGGAGGAAACCCACGCAGACAGGGGGAGAATGTGCAAACTCCACACAGACAGTCACCCGAAAGTGGAATCAAACCGGGGTTCCTGGTGCTGTGAGGCAGCAGTGCTAACCACCGAGCCAATGTGCCGCCCCCAGACAAGGAGAATATTCCCTTCACTTCTCAAACGTAGTCGGCTCTAGATGAAAGACATGCTGTGTTTTAATATTCTTGGAATAGTTAGGAAAGGAGGTTAAAATCTGACTACAACTCTGTTCTCTATGCGTTCGTGCTAAGGGGGCATGTGACTCAAGTTCCACTGTTCTAACACTGCCATAGCTGACAACTTCCACTAGACAATCTTGTTGTGCAGGTAAAAAGGAATAAGGTCTCGGTCTGCTGAAAGCAAATCAGCACAGCTACTAGTCAAGGAAGCTAGACAAACTCCCTTCATTTAATTGCAGAAGCAAGAATGCCCAGACAATTGCTCAACTGCCAAAGTCAGCACTACTGGAACCATGCAATTTAATAGCTGCATCTGTACACAATTCATGATGAACAACACAAAGGTTGATGCGCATATTCACTTCTAACGTTTACCTTTTCAGACTCATTTCACATTTCTAATCTGCGTGTATGTGTATCACGTTCTATTATCTTTTCTCATGTTTCAATAACAAATGAATTTGCTCCTTAACTTAAGTAAGTTTGTTTAAATTGACATCTTTTTAAGTATAAATACATTTGGGCTGGGAAAACAGCATCCTCGAGGAAATCTGAGATAACAAGGTGTGGAGCTGGATAAACACAGCAGGCCAAGCAGCATCATAGGAGCAGGAAAACTTGACGTTTCAGGTCAAGGCCCGAAATGTCAAGCTTTCCTGCTCCTATGATGCTGCTTGGCCTGCTGTGTTCATCCAGCTCCACACCTTGTTATCTAGGATTCTCCAGCATCTGCAGTACCTATTATCTCTCTCCACGAGGAAATCTACCTGACTGTGATCAACCTAGAGAGGGACTGAATAACAAAGGAGAATGCAGGAGCGTAAGCATTTGGCCACATGCCATCTGGAATCATAACCAATTGGGGACCCTCACCCAGACACCTGCTCTAACAAATTACAAGGTCATGTCTGGAATTGTACTTACAATGAAATTAATGAAGGGGACATGACTGGGAAAAGTAAATTGAAAGCAATTTTTAAAAACTGCACCAAGGCTTTCTTGAGTCTGTGCTACTGAAGTACAGAAAACTCCACATTAGATGTTCCTCAAGGAGGACTAAGGGACAGTACAGTGAGAATTTCTGACTAAAAACAGTTCAAGCTGAAGGGTAGGTAATCACCTGTGCTCAGACGTAATTGCTAAAGCAACCCAGTTTGCCCATTTAATCACTGGGATTGGAAGCCTTCATTCAAATAACAGTTAAAATAGCCATCCAATATTGGTCCTTATTACTGTACAGTAGACTTGCAGGAAAAGGAATATTTACAAGGTTAAGAAGTTATCACAAGGTTTATTCTCTCTTGCCAGAGGTAAATGCCACAGGCTATGTGGCAATGAAAAGGGCTATTTTAAATATGTACAAAAACAAAAGTTGCTGGAGAAGCTTAGCAGGTCTGGCAGCGTCTGTGAAGAAAAAAATCAGAGTCAATATTTCGGGTCCGGTGACCCTTCCTAGAACTCATATTTTAAATACTTTATATTTATGTAAAATATGTACCAGTTAGTGCCAGATGTATACCAGCAGAAATTCTGTATCCTCAGGAGATGCCTGATCGGACGTAACTAGCATTTGAAAGCCCTAAGGAGCTTGCTTCAACCAGTGAGTGTAGTCACCTACATCAAAGGACAATCACAAAATCCTCCAGAAAATAATTCTCCTTGAGGAGTTTAAAAACTCGATACGCTTCCTGATAAAAACATATCTAGAAGAATACAGATTAATGAGTGCCAGACAGCCAGATACCTTGATGAATATGAGCTAATCCAAAAGCCCCTGCTCCAGAACAGACCCTTCCATTGTCATCCACAACTAACTGGAAACTGTAATAGGAGATTGAACACTTATGGGAGAGAGGGAAATGCTACTTTCTAATATGCCTTCATTATTCTCGATTTATACCTTGTCCTACAGTGAGACAAATCTTCAGGGCCTTTGGACAGATCTCACCCATGACTTCTTTCTCTGGTTATTCCTTATTATCATCAATTGCAACTACATCACTGCTCACCACCACACAGATACATTGCTATATTGTCAAAGGTGCACCATCTCCTTTGCCTTTTTCTCTATTCTTCTGGTTTGACGAATACCCTTTAGTATTGAATTTCTTATCTTAGTCACATCTCTATAATAGTTTCCAAGTCATAATTATGTGCTTCTATTTGTGGTGTCAACTTGTCTATCTTGTCATAAGTGCAGCAAACATTCAGATAAAGAACCTTAAGTTCGACTTGTTGCTATTATTACTTGTGCTGATTCTCATTTCTGCTGCACCCTTCTGTGTATGTTTTCTACCCCTTCCTGTCAGACTTTGATTATCATTTTCCTATACTCTCATTTATTTTTGATTTTTAAACTTTCTTTCAATCAAACCCTCAGCCCAATTTATTGGTTTAAAGCCCAATCTACAACCCTAGTCATAAGAGTCACCAGAACACTAATCCCAGGGTGGTTCAAATGAATCTTATCTCAGTGGAACAACTCTCTGTTTACCCAGTACTGCTGCAGGTGACCTATGAATCAGAGCTCATTTCATGTACACTAGTCTTTGAGCAATACATTTACTTCTCTATTATTATTTAC
>JAHRHZ010000133.1:60071501-60123372 GCA_024137785.1 Ginglymostoma cirratum | reverse complement strand
GCTCCTATGATGCTGCTTGACCTGCTGTGCTCATCCAGCCCCATGCTTGTTATCTCGGATTCTCCAGCATCTGCAGTACCTTTTATCTAAGATAAATCTTGGTTTTCCACTTGAATTGGTATTTCTTTTCAATTGACCTGATGAAGGCAAGATGAAAAGCTTCAACACAATGCACCCTTGTTCAGCAATACTCATACTCTTCCATTACTGGTTCATTGAGGTGTTTCATCTAATTGTTCATCAGTTTCCGGTTGATAAGTAAGTTAATCAATATTTTGAGAATTGGTGTGCTGTAGGCACAATGATTCTTACATTGTTACAAAAATCTTAAATAAAATATCAAAACTAGGATTGGTTACAATACAATTGCATGAACTTTGGCACTTGACAGTCAACGTCTAAAGCTGCAGACTATTTAGAGGAGGTTTTTGGAAAGGCTTGCATAACATCTGAGACCTGGAGTATCATCAATACTCCTCCTTGTCCCACAAAAATCATTTTCCTCTCCACACCTCCTGCAATGTCAAACTTTCCTTCATCCAGGGACTATCTTGTCATCCCTCATTAATTTTCTTCAAGCCACTGCATCTCTGATGCTTTTGACTGGCAGCTCCTCCAAATTTTGTGAAATGTTAATAAGGCCTGACCATATAAATTGATTGGATCTCAGACTGCTTCCTTGAACAGCCAGCAAGTTCACTCTGCCTGTTAACAGTTTGATGTAATTGATCACACTGAAAGAAGACAATAAATTTGTTGTTGAATTTGAGCCTCATTATAAGGTTATGGCTTCCTTCGTCCACAGAGATCCAAAATGAATGATTAATGATCTTCACTGCAATAAGTAAGCAGGTACCAGATTTGAACGCTTGAATGCTATTCAAATCTCTTGCAGGACAGCACGCCCTTAAATATCAAATGAGAAAAGGATCGGGCTACCTTTCACTAAATCGTCTGCTTTTACCTGTTATTTTTAACAGGTCTTAAAGATGAAAATGAAACTTAGTGAGGCACCAGGGAGCATCAGCAGCACCTGCAAGACATATTTTAGGAAGAATCAATACTTTCAAAAGTGAAATGGGATCCTTGGAGGTGGAAGTAGAACAAGGAGAGCATTTGGTCCAAGTTTGAAAGAGCCATTTAAATTATTCCACAGACCAATAAATAAAAATTTTAACAACAAAAGCAAAAGTCTTAATACCAAATGGTGTGGGAAACTATTGTACAGTTCTCTCCAGGCAGAAAGGTGCCCAGTAGCCACTACTTTCTGCCATCTATTCCTTGACCAATTATGCATCCAAACTACAAAAATCTTTTTAACTCATTTGCTTCATTTTTTAAAATGGATTTGTTAAGTGATATTTACTTCCCCTTTTATTTCACCAAAGAACTCAATCAGCTTACCTAGACACAATTTGGCTGAATCAAATTGGACTGGTTATCTCATATTAATCCATGATTCTCTGAGTAAAAATTTATTTTGACCTTGACAGTGTGTTTATTAGTCTTGCAAGAACTGATAACAGATCAGTAGGCCTTTAGTGCCCATATTTACCTCATGGCATTTTTTGCTGCATTTGAAATTGTTCAGGTCTCTGAGACCTCTCTATATTGAAGAGGTATTAAAACAATGTATTCAGAATGCTGCTAACCCACTCTTCTACAAACAACTAAGGATACATCAGATTTGGACCAGGTGACTGTTTGACTTTCAATATTGCCACCCTATATAGCATTTTGTTTCTGTACATTGTAGTCATATCTAATGTCTCTACTTTCCTCTCTTCTGCTGTGACTTTAAGTTCATCCTTTTCTTTTATGAAAGTACTTAATGTGTATATCAGACATGTCCTCTACTTCCACCAGACTTCCGTTATTGCTGCCACTTGGCTCTACCATTCCTTTAATGCTTTTTTTTAACATTCATTAAAGATTTTGTTTTTGTTAAGTTAGCTGCTAATTTTTCTCATGCTTTCTCTTTGCTATCTTTCTCTATTTTGGCTGATTTTGTACGGTATTTAAAACTTGATAATTGTAAAAAATTCTGGGGATTTTGTGCTTTTTAAACACCCTTTTCATTTCCTAAATATTTCCTTTATCATCCTAAGATCTGCTGGTTCATTTGTCATCCTCATGCCAATATGTCTGACTTCTACACACTGTATCTCTCCCCTGAAGGCCTGCTATTTATTGTTAACTGCTTACCTGGACAATCTTTGTTTCTAATCCACCCATGTCAAACTCAGAAGTTGGTTATTTTTCAGCGTTTTCTTCCTTTTCCCTTTTCTATAATTACATGAAATATAATTCTACTATGATCACTATTACCCAGATGTTCTCCCACTGAAACAGGCTCTACTTTTCTTACATAATTCACCAGAACAAACTTCCCTTTCTTCACCTGAAAAAGGAGCATTAACTCTGAAAGCTCGTGATTTCAAATAAACCTGCTGGACTATAACCAGGTGTCGTGTGACTTCTGACCTTGTCCACCCCAGTCCAACACTGACACGTCTACACCTTTTCTCTATGGGCTAGAAACATACTGATTAAGGAAGTTCTACTGTATATATTTTAGGCATTCTTCTCTCTCCTTGGCCTTACTTTTTTTTCAGGTTTATACTAGGGTAACTGAAGTCCCATTCTATTACTGTTGTGTCATTTTTAAAAAACTATTTACGTCTATAACTCAGTATTTGGGTCTATAATAAACTCTCAGCAATGCAACAACTTATTTTCAATTTCTTAACTGTAAATGAACAGATTCAGCTTTTGAATCTGCTCCAGGATGGTAATATTATCTTTTATCATTATTGCCATACTCTCTGCTTTTCTTTTTGCTTCTCTATCCTTGCTGAACACATTGTTGCCCCAAGTATTTAGTTTGCAGTCCTTCCCAAGATCTCCTGGTGGCCACAATGTCATAATTTGTGCACACAGCTCATCGATCACATTTGTAATGCTGCTTAACGTACATTCATTCCAATGACACTGTAATCAGTTTATCTCTTTTCTGCAAATAATTCCTATGCTTTCAAAATAGGCAATAGGCAAAGCTCCACCACATCACACTCAAGTATTTCTCATTTGTTAACTGCTGAGAATCACCCTTAAAATTGCCCATGAGATACAATAATAACGTGTATTTACTTATCACCTTTAACGTGGCAAAACTTCCAAGTGTGGTTCAAGGAGGGTCATCAAATAAAATCTGACACCGAACTACATAAGGAGATATTAAGATAGATGATCAAAAAGCTTGGTGAAAGAGGTAAGTTTTAAAGGATCATATTAAAGGAGGAGAGTTAGAGAGGCAGACAGGTTTTGGGTGGGAATTACAGAGCTTGGGGTTTAAGCTGCTGAAAGCACCAGATGTAGATCTGAGACCAGAAGCATGGGAAAGATGCAGGAAAATTCCTGTGTCTTTCTGCCTATAACAAGAGGGCTGTCTATCATTGCTTTTGAAAACTACGGATTTAACATTACATTTACATAACAGTTACCATCATGGACGCTCAGGATGATTCTGACCCCTCCCCCCTCACCTTCATTTACCACATGTCATGAATGACTGACAGGTTCCACAGAAAGCTGCTCAAGACTTGGCTTTTTTGTTTAATTCACAGAATGTTTCTTCACGAAAACTAAAAAGAATTTTAAAGTAATACAAGTTTTGGTATCAAAACAGACAAGTCTCATTCAGAGAGGCTAGAAACTTGACGATAGTAATAGGTTCTGAAGCTTTTCCAAGGAGCTATTGGAGCTAAACAGACAGCCGTATTATGTATCTGTGTGGTACTCAACCTGCGAATGCATTAATAAATGAAATACTCATCAATTCTATAGAATTGACATCACTCTCCTGGGTGAACACAGATGATATTCAACAAGAAACTTAACAAAACTCAACACAAAAGTTAACAAAAAAATCAAGAATCTTGTGGATAATTCTGCATTCGTTAAGAATATGTGTGTAACTGTATGGCTTAAAAATATTTGTGAGCATTTATTTCTGATCTGAGTATTAATATAAAACTTCTGCTCAATCTAGCTTAGCAGCTTTTTATGTTGAAAATTCAAATGTTTAAATAAATTGCCTTAGAACTTGTTCACCTTAGCTTTGCTATAAACTTCAATTATATAGCAGCCAACACGAAGACCAAGACAATTTAATATCTTGCTTTACCTTTACAGCTGTTTGTATAATTATGCGTCCAAAATAATTTCACATTTGCCCAATGCCAACAGTATCACTTCTCACTAACAGCCAGCAAACTGATTATGTCATTAACTGTTAATCATGAGTAATCTTTCTAAAGCAGTTGTTGCTTTCTGGAAACAAAGGGATGAAAATGAATCATTATTATGAACTGAAGTCTGGAAATGACAGCATCTTGAAACTATTTTAATATATTTCTATGTGCTAGTATTAAATTCCTTAATCGTTAATTTAATGGAGCTGTTCAAAGCAATTGACACGGTACCTTTGTTAAAATGATAGACAGGATACATTAGATCACAGTAATGATTGCAGTGCTGGAAGCCAGATTCAATAGATGTGAAGCTGAAAAAGCACAGCAGGTCTGACAGCATCCAAGGAGGAGGAAAGTCAATGTTTCAGGCTGAAACCCTTCCAAAGGATTGCAGGTTAGGTGGCTTGGCTCTGCTAAATTGCCCCTAGTGTCCAGGGATATGTAGGTTAGGCGGATCAGCTGTGGGAAATGCAGGGTTACAGGAATAGGATAGCGGGGTGAGTCTGGGTGGGATGCTCTCCAGAGTCAGTATGGACTTATTGGGCTGAATGGCCTGTTTCCATACTGTAGGGATTCTATGAATATTCTATTCATTTGTTGTAGGGACAACCCAAAAGAACACAAAAGCTCAATTTTTAACAACTAAAGAGTTAGTAATTTCTTAAGGGGATTGTCAAGAGAAATTTATTTTTCAGAGTGGTCAGGGAGCATTTGCTCTCATAATTTTGAGTTCTTTGATCAACATTATACCTACAAGTCATTCATTCATTATTTTCTTCCATAAAGAGAATCATTTAGTTTTAGAATTCAATGATGTGTGTGCACAATTGAACTCTAGATTCTCAGCACTTCCTGTAGAGAAACTTGAAAATGATAGTTCAACTGCTTTAACTAGTGAATAAATAAAACATAAAGAAAAAGCAGATCTTATGTCCCATACCTGGTCTATGTTGCACAACAAGGAATCAAACCTTTCAGAAAAGGTGGGAAAGCGATGTAACTGTCAAGTCAAAATGGCAAAAATAACTAGCTGTTCATTTATAAAAAAGAAAATTACTGGCAAATTGCCTTTGAGACTTTCCACAGTCAATTGATGAAGGTTTTTTAATATATAAAACATGGTTTTACGCTTCAGAAGCTTGCTCCATTAGGCCACCTAGTGGCTGCAACTACACAGTCACAGACAACAGCAAAATTAAGTGGGAAATGTTGACATAGCAATTTATAAGGAAAGTGGAAATGTGACGAAAATTCATAAAGACCAGAAGTAGCATACTCACTTATGAACAGAATATTAACATTTTGCCCAAATAGCATTCTCCAATGGTTTAGCTTGGAATATATATGCCATAGACAATATTTAACATATATTTTAAATTGACCATAACAATTGTTTAAACATATTTTAAACATTAATCTACCGTTTTTCTTTCAAATCATGCATAGACTTGGTCAGCAGCTTTATGAAACATCTTCTTTTCACTTTTTCTTGTTGGAAGGAAGTACCAACAAAGTTGGCTGGGTTATCCAAAGTACAGTTTAAACATCGCTCAGTCCTCAACTGATTTATGAAAAGTATTTGAGTCCTTATATACACTTGAAAAACCGGCTGATCATTTGTTACCCACAGCTTGATTCAGGCATGTCACATGTGCAAAATGTCTGTGGACAGCAATGTGGGTGCTTGTGATTGTGTATTATGTATCTTTCTATGTTAATTACATAATGTTAAATTTACACTTTCATTTCATTTGATTTAGCATCGATCTGTTAATTTATGTTTATTTTGATTCTGATTTGTTTTAAAGTAGAAGTTACAAAAAGTGAAATTAGAATCCCTACAGTGCAGATAGAGGCCATTCAGTCCATCAAGTCTGCACCAACCCTCCAAAGAGTATCCCACCCAGATCCACCCACCCCAAACCCACAACCCTACATTTATCATAGCTAATCCACCTAGCCCGCACATCTTTGGATTGTGGGAGGAACCAAAGCACCTGGCAGAAACCCACTCAGACATAAAACAAACATGCAGACTCCACACAGTCACCCAAGGTTAGAATCGAACCCAGATCCCCAGCACAACAAGGCAGCACTGTGTCACTCTAACTTGGTATCAATGTTTTCATTTGGCCATTCTGTAAATCTGATTAATTTTTGGTTTAAAATTCTCTCACCAAGTTTGTAATAAATTGTCCACTAAAAGAAGCATAAAATGTCAAACTTCCATGAGGACACCTCTCCACAGCCATGTTTTACAAGGTAACATCACTCAGGAAGGAATACACCATTTCATCTTCCTAATCCCAATTTGTATTTTTAACAACCATTAAATGTATAGGACACAAATATATGCAAAACAAAGCTGAATCATGAAAACCATGCAGTGTTTGATGTTGCACTAACTCTCCAAAGGGTATTCGGTGACTTCAGTTTCTAAGGAACAATGTTCAATCATAGCAATCGCAATTGAACCCCAGAAGAAGGATTTGTCCTTTGTACATGTCTGCACTCAAGATGTTTTAGTGCATTTCTTCTCAGTTTACTCATGTCATCTGGTGCTTCTAAGTTCAAGAACTTCCCAGATGCAATTACTATTTGTAATTTGTCAGCAGATATGATATTCAATCATATTTGTCACGACAAGAAATGCAATCTAAGTGCTTTTTGTTCAGCCATGACAAGATACACTACTAAAACAGAACTACACTTCCAATAAGGCATAGCCTTTGAGTAAAAGCAAAGCTGCTGAGATTAAACAGCTTGAGTCATAGTAAGGTTTTGTTGTTTTTCTGGGATAAATAGCTTAAAGAAATCAGGAAAACATGCTGTTTTGCAGAAAATTATTAGTGTTAATTTGCAAATTCTCATTGCATATTTTGGAAGATCTTACATGTTGATGGGCTGAGAAACATTAATTGAGCCAATGTAAAAGGGAAGATAACAGATTCAAAGTCTTCAATCAAATGACAACTTCTAAGTCATTAAGTGGTACTCTCAGTTGGCACCATGAATGAAGAGATAAGACATGCCAGAAGCTTGAAGCATCTATATAGATGGAGAATTACAGAATGTTTATTATATGTTGTGGTATTGTGTTATACATAATTCATAAAATTTTGGAAACTTCCTGGAGCACGATCACTATCAAACTTCTTTAACTAAAGTAACAAGAATATATTGAACTGTTGCTGAGGTTAAAAATTATGAGGTAGAGATGCACCAAATCAGGAGATACTGAAGATAGCAAGTAAATTTTTGGAGAACAGAAAGGATGGGGGTTTCAAAAAAAAGCCAGAAAGTTTCTTAGATAATTAACTAGAGTAGAAAAAACAGTGGTTAGAGGATAAAAAGAATCTACACAAGTATAGTTTTTAAAAATGTTAGTTAAATTAGTGTGTTTATCTTACTGGTGTGCAGTAACACTGGTGGATTTTACTAAAATTGGCACACGCTATAATATGTGAATCCTCTTTGTAGCTTATTACAGCAGTGCACTGCGCAAATAGTACATATGACTTGAAAACACTCCCAAAAAATGCAACACTTGCATGTGTGAATTTATCTGTTGCTACATTTTTTTAATACATCAATGACAGCAGACTTAACAGGCTACAAAAGAGTCATGGCTAACTGGAAACTTTGATTGGTGCTTTAATAGACATCCATGCACTGACATTTCTAATGTCAGCAAGAATCTATTTATTTCCAAAAGACAATTTTGTGATTTGGTGAATTGTTTCATTACAGTTAGCATTTTTTCACTTTCCATATGTGTTTTGCTTTACACAATATAATTAAATGTTCATGTTTGATTCATATTCATTTTCACTAACATATAGTTCCACAATAATTAGTATACTTTTGCAATTATGCAATTTTGGAATTTTTAAACACTTTCATTTTTTCAATCTTTAGAAAAAAAAACTCTCCAAAGCATTCTCGTGCATCCTGGTTGGCTTTTGAAGAGAATTGAGACATGTCATTTAAGTTAGCATTTCTCTTGATTTCTCATGACAACTGAAATGAACCATTACAGCAGGGGTTTACCTCAGTAGCCTGCAAGTTATCAATGTCCAGTTGTGTACAAAATTTAAGATACTTAATTGCTAACATGCAGATTCTAATTATTCCCCTGACCATTGTAGCGAGAATCTGATTCGAGGTTAGTAAAAATCTGAAGGATACTCACATAAGATAAACTGTCAGAACTTTTAAAGCATTTACTATAGCCCCACCGGATGTTTAAACCATGCTTCAATGGGCAAGATATTGAAATTTATAAGTATGTCTGAGTGGGCAACGTTTGCTTTACGTACACAATAGTAAAAGCACTTCATGAAACTAATATTTGCTAATAACCTTGACTTCTGTAACTTGTCTTCTCATCAAACTTCAACCTATAAAGAAATAAGACATGGAAAAGCGATGTTCCAAAAGAATGATCAGCTTAATGTGAAGCTAATAATCTGTCATGGAACAGATCATGCTGACCTATTGTTAATTTTTTGAAACTGGATAGCTGCGGAACAGGAAGGGTCTGTGGAAAGAACTGTGTTTAAAAAAAAGTTCACTACAGTTGCCATTGCATTGGAACACGCCCACAAACTGTGGGTAAGTTTTAATCACTTTTTTCCCACCAACTTAATGTTTCCATTCTAGGCACTACATAATTCAGTTTAAACTATCGTGGATGTTAAATGGAGGTTCAGAACTTTGCCCTTTTAAATAAGTAAAACGGTTTATTAAGTGGGTGTCACAACTTTGGAGGTTCTCCGTGCATTACAGCATTGGGACTGTCACAACTCTGCATCAATCACAATTGATGGATATAAGCATACAACAACATGGCGGATATTAGATAACGCGCAGGAGGAATCCAGTGTGTTGAGTGCCTGCATCTGCTTTCCTTCAGCCTGGAAACGTACACACATTTGCCAGTGCTTTTCTGCGCGGTTTGAACGCAGGGCAAAACAAGACAGAAGGCAGAGCATGACCCTCGGACTGCGAGCACTGTTCAATCAGACCTCATAGCCATGGGTGAAGGAAGGGGTTGAGCCTACAGTCACTTCAACCCGCACACGGACATTCCAGGGGGATAAAGGCAACCTAGTGGCTGTCAAATACAGGGCAGTGCACAATGGACACGCTACATCGGTCTGAAAAATTGCTGCAGCATGTTAAGCGTAGATTAGATTCAGGGGCGAGCCGGAGCGAAAGTCTTTGCATATGTAGGTCGAACATGATGCTACTCACTCAAGGACGAGCCCGAGTGCAGTGGAGTGATGTGATTTTTTTGTTTTCCTAAAAAAAAACACGTTTGCAGCAGCTCTTGGGACGCTCTCGCTCGTCCACTTGCAAACTGACACAAGGCTCGCTCTAAACATTGTGAACGACGCGTTGCCAAAGATTAACAGAGTGGGGCGGAGAGGGGTGCATTTTGTGTGTGTGTGTGCGCGTTCTGCAACGCTGCTGTTCCTCAACCCTTCCAGCTGGCTTTGGAAAAGGAGCGACGCCGAGGTTACTGGGGGCGCAGGGTAGCCTTTCGGTCACATTCAGAAGGACGCGCGGTGCTATCTTCATTTCGGAACCGCGGGGCGGAGACCATGAACGGCTTGGCACCAAAGCTGCCTTCGGAGTGTATACATACACTGGACGTCGCCTGTTGCAGCGATCGCTTGAAAGCGTGATTCTTTGTCTTCATTTAAAATTACCGCTTGGGAAGAGCCCCACCCCGCTCCTTCCCCTTCTCCCACCCAACCCCCAACATTTTTGGCTTTGCTAAGTTTGTGTTTTCACTCCGCGATCGCCCAATACATGTTTGCAGGCGGCAGTTTTATGTCGCGGCCATTGCGACTTTGAGGCAGGTTCTGGGCTCAGGATAAATAAGAACAGTCAAGTTGTTTTAAAGACAGAGACGGACAGCTCTCCCCCTCTATCACCACCACCCCCCCGCCTCCTTCTGTGCTATTTCCAGAACCCCGCGGTTTCCCAGTTTGTGCGTCGAGAGAGAGAGAGAGAAAGGCTCGAGTTGCCTCATGTCCCGAGGAACAAGTCGCCAAAAGGACAACTTCACTGTGAAGAGACTCAAAAGTATTTCTAGAAGATTCTAACACCCCCAGGACACACACACACACAAAAGTTTGCGGGACCAGTTGAAATTGGGAGCTGTTTTACCGTGCGGTCATCCCGCTGCAGTTTAATGAGTTGTGACTGTATTTTAATCGTGCAGGCGGGATGCTGAACGCTGAACTGTCATTGACTCTCTGTCCCTGGATTCTGAAGCGCTACTTCCTCGCTTCCCTGTTCTTTCTCTTTCCGGTGAGTGCAGGAGTAAGTTTGTCAAGCGCCGTTTGTTTTCTGCTCTCCCCGGGCGTGTACACACAAACACTCTCTCCCCACGCACACTCTCACGCTCACACACACTCTATCTCCCCCCTCCCTCCCCACATACACACACACCTCTACATGCTTCTGATTTAATACAAGTTTGTTTTCTTCCCCTCCTTCCGCTCTCTCAGCTTTCTCAGGGCGAACTCCAGAAATCAGGCGGGAGATCGGTTTTTGAGACGGGGTCTGACGACTGCCATGAGATCTGTTCGTGTCGACTACCCCCGTTACCCCCTCCACCGCCACCCCCTCCACCACCCCGGCAATTCGTGTTTCCAAGTAAGTGGCTACCATCCATCTTCGAACCCCCACCCCTCCAGCAGAGATTCTGTGTGTGTGTGAGTTGCAAATAGCCCACACAAGCGATGCACAGCAAAAACTGAGTGGAACTAGAGTTAGCCCTCTTTCCTATTGAGCATCTTCCTCTGACCTCAGTGAAGACAGTTCGGTCCGAGGTAAGAGATGGACGTGGTCCCAAACCTCCCCAACCCTTTCCGCCCTTAACCGGACCTCCCTTGGCCGAGTTCTCTCGTTGCCTGGCTTCGTGTTGTGCGCGTCACTGCTGACACCACGGTTCACTTCCACTCAGCAGCTACAGTGACAAAGGCTCCAATTGCAAGTGAAGTGTTGCAGCCCTGGGAGATTCCACTTAGTTTCTGAAGAATTTTTACTATTTCGCGATTCTTGAGCCGCGTTAGAGCACTCACAGCATGAGTGCCATTTCATATAAGTCTAATTGATTGTAAAAATTGTAGATCTCAGCCTCTCCCAAAAAAGTGCAACACCCATCAATTTAGCATAATATAGATATTTATTATACAGGATTCTTACTTTTCCTCATTAATTCTGCTGGGATATATACCACGTGAACTAAATGACATATATAAACTTGCTGAAAACTGCTGCACAATAGCTTAAAACAGTTGGCAAAATAATATATTTATTGGACAAAGTTAATTACAGTATACTGTACAGAGTTCATTTGCCACCAGTCAGCACTCTCCTGTTATGCAGCATAAATGCTGTTTTCCCATTACATTGATATTGTTGCAAATTGTCTTATTGAGTCAACGATGAAAAGCTTTGATAAAATGTCTTTTTACAGCCATGCTTAAGTTCTGTACTAAGACATTATATTTAATTACCGTAGGAAAATCATCATTTCTGTGGTTCAGGGCAAAGGCCACTATTTGTTTCATCACTCTTTTAAGGAAGAAACATCAAAAGCTTAACTTGCAAGACCTACTCGGGTCTATCAAATATTTAGTTGTGTTCAGACATAACTCTCCTCAGCATAAATGTTTTCCTCCCTTATCAATGAACGTTGGACTATTTTCACATCAGTACTGGTGACATTTTTAATTCAATTTTTATATTCACTTTTATTGACGGTAATTATTCAGGATTTTGTTTTTTCTAAGATTTATGAAATACTGAGCGGATGTCCATGAGAGCGGATGTCCATGAACTGCAAGCTTTCAGTGAAAGCCTGCCTCAGGGTCTAGCTAGACAACAATAGATCAAGTCAGTGCATAGCTGGAGCAAATTACATCATTGTAGTCATGAGATTATGCAATTTAAGGTTAATAATTGTGCTGTTCATCCCATCAAGTGGATCTGTTATTGTGATAGCATGTGGAAAATGATTTATTTTTCAATGGTTGGCATGAATATTACAAGGATTTGGGGCAAACGAAGTGAAGCAGTAACCACCATGGTCAGTTTTGTTTTTCACTTTTTTTGTTCAAAATTGTGTTCAATGTAGTGCTGCTAATTTTAATGACTGTGCTACACAATGTGCAGTGAAATACTTTGAGAGGTATACATTAACAGTGACCCATCTACTTGTTCAAATCTAATCTGCAATACAGATTGCACACATTTCAAAAATCAAAATATAAATTTATTTTATAAATTACTATTGTGCATTAACATTTAGAAATGTGATTAACATTTAGAAATGACCTCAACAGGCAATGTTTGTTTTGTTTACCAACAGCTTTTAGAAGGAAATCTTTGTGAGGAAGTATGCATAATCACTGGACCTTTGAGACAAATTAGATCTTTGTTGAGAATAGTTTTGGCATGAAGTGTAAGTCAAAGGGAAAATAAGATATTCTTTTAATTTCTAATTGAGCTTTTTTTTTTCTTTCTGTAGGTCCATTTCAAATAACGTTTGGGTCATGGGTTGAAATTCAAAAAACCTTAGCTCTCCAGAGACCCATATAATGAAGAGTAGTTTGCCCATAAACTCAGTAGAAAATACCTACCTGCTACAAGAAGCTTGAAATGGTCATTACTTCTACTGAATAAATTTTACCCTGCTCACTCTGTCAGTCACAACTTATATTTATAAAGCAACTTTGACATAATAAAGCAAATAAGGTCCTTTACATGAGTATTATAAAGCAAAATGTTAGCCCAACCATTTTAGATCAGGTGAGCAAAATATTGGTCGGGGAGATATGTTTAAAAAGGTCAAAAGTAAGGGTGAGAGGCAGAAAGATGTAAGGAATGTATTCCAGTGCTTAGGGCCTAGTCAGAGTAATATTATCTTCCCAAAACTTTATTCACTATCTACATAATTGTATATCTATTAATGTTGTTATAGCTTAAATTTATAATCACATAAAACATTTTAATATAAATGTGACTCTGTCTTATTCCTTATAAGGGAAACTCACTGAGAAATACATTACCCTAATTTATATTTGTAATCGTTAAAGGGAAACAGCTACTTGTTTCAATGTACAGATGCACAGAAAAGCCTTAAATACTCTTGCTTTCTTGCATTGTTAGTGGATACCCTGTGGCATTGTTCACATTAAATGAGATGGTGCACTCTGTCCAAGGTACAGGAGTTCAAGACTCTGTAAAGCACTGAATATTATTCTGGTAAAATTGATTGTGTCCCGTTTAACAAAACAAAGTCTAATTGTTCTTAAGTAATCATAAAATTGGTTCATCTAGAGTTTGATTGTTATTTGATTCAGCTCCCAAGAGAAAATGCATACTGTAAGTAACCAGATTTACTTGTGATTGCTTTCATTTGTAACAAATTACTCAATCTGCAGCATCTGCGGAATGGCATGGTCTCTCATGGCATTGTAGCAGCATTGCTACTTCTAGACCAGGAGCCTGTATTCAATTCCCATCTGCTCTAGGGGTGTGTAGTTACATCTCTGAACAAGTTGACGAGGAAAAACACCTACAGCATGACAGTTTTAGAGAACAGCCATACCGGACTCAAAACGTTAACTTTAAATCTCTCTGCAGATGCTGCCAGATCTGCTGAGTTTCTCCAGCAATTTCTGTGTTTGTCGCAATGTGCTGTCTGTCTGAACTGATACAGCATTTTCATTTTTGCCACTATGTACCTCAGTACTGAACGTAACAAGTCCAGGATGTGGTGATTGGATACACTAGATGAAAATGTGCAAGCAAGTGTGCCTGAATTTACTGAAATGCACAAATCAATCAGCAACTCCAGTTAACTGTAGATTGGTATTTAAGCATGAAAATCTTGTAAATAGCTGCCAGAGATATGTTGCATTGCCGTAGTTGTGTAAAATATCATGTTGCTGTCTAATTTACTATTCAAGTATCCTGGCCAGGTAAGGTTACTGTGCTTGCAGCATAGCTAATGCACTAAACTGCAGAAGTTAGGACTTGCTGATATCAATTTTAGTAAGAGCTGTATACCAGAATGTTTGTAGCGATGGAGCATTATAACTTTAGGGATCAACTCGAGAAACCGGACAACTCAACTTTGAACAGAAGAATCTAATTGGAGATTTGATATAAGTACTTAAGTGCGGAAGCAGGACATTCAGCCCATTGAGTCCACACTGACCCTCTGCAGAGCATCCCACCCAGACTCACCTTCCCTACCCTGTAACTCTACATTTCCCATGACTAACTCACCCAAGCCCGCACATCCCTGGACAGTATGGTAAATTTAGCATGGCCAGTCCACCTAACCTACACATCTTTGGACTGTGGAAGGGAACCAGAACAAACCCACACAGACACGAGGAAAATGTGCAAACTCTACACAGTCACCCAAGGGTAGAATCAAACCTGGGTCCCTGGTGCTGTGAGGCAGCCGTGCTAACCACTGAGCCACTGTGTCGGCCCATTTTTATGAAAGGTTTAGCAAAATATTAAATAAGAAGTTGTTTCCAGTGGCTAATGGGTTGATAACCTGGAGGCATATACTTAAGATGACAGACAAAAGAAGTAGAGGTGGCCTGTGCAAAATTTTTCACACAAAAAGATAGGATTTGGAATGCACTGCATGGCAGGATTTTGGACAGATTCAGTATATTTTTTAAAGGAATTGGATAAATCATCAAAAGAGAAACTAATTACTAATGATAAAGAAATAAGCAGGTGAGTGGCAATAACTGGATTTTTCTTCAAAATAACTGGACTGAATGGATTTGTGTGTTATTCTATTCAATAAATTTTAAGGACACTTTTTATGGAGTGCTACTATTAATTATTCTGAAATGACCTCTTTGGCACTGAAACTAATCATTTAGAAGTATAGTGCTGCATTCCTTTATTATTCAATTTTTGTTGAAATTTTATTTTTCTTGGTTTTAATCTTGTTAATTGTTTAATTTTTTTGATTGTATGTTACCTTTCTCTTAATTTAGTCTTTTATTTGAGGTTTTGGAGTAGATCTGTAGCTCGGGTTGTGGGTGTTGAGGTTGGTTGGCTCACCGAGCTGGTTTGTTGTTTCGCAGACGTTTCGTTACCATGCTTGGTAACATCCTCAGTGCAGCCTCTGATTAAGGGTCGGTGTGATTTCGCGCCTGGTTTTTAAACTCTGGGGTCCATTGAGATGGATTGCCTCACTTCCGGTTTTCCTTTCTAGTGGAATGTATATGGGGTCGAGTTCAATGTGTTTATTAATAGCATGCTTCGTGGAGTGCCATGCTTCCAGGAATTCTCGTGCTTGTCTCTGCCTAGCCTGTCCCAGGATCTTGGTGTTGTCCCAGTCGAAGTCGTGGTTCTCCTTGTCCGTGTGGATTGAGATGAGTGAGTATTGGTCGTGTCTTTTTGTAGCCAGTTGGTGTTCATGTACTCTTGTTGTTAGTTTCCTTCCTGTTTGTCAGATGTAGTGTTTCTCGCAGTCTCTGCAGGGGATTTTGTAGATGACATTGGTCCTGTCCATGGCGGGGAGTGGGTCTTTAGTTCGGGTGAGCAGTTGTCATAGGGATGACGTGGGCTTGTGCGCCACTCTGATGCCCAGCGGTCGTAGGAGTACTCCTACAAGGAGAACCACGACTTCAACTGGGACAACACCAAGATCCTGGGACAGGCTAGGCAGAGACAAGCACAAGAATTCCTGGAAGCATGGCACTCCACGAAGCATGCTATTAATAAACACATTGAACTCGACCCCATAAACATTCCACTACGAAGGAAAACCGGAAGTGAGGCAATCCATCTCAACGGACCCCAGAGTTTAAAAACCAGGTGGGAAAACACACCGACGCTTCATCGGAGGCTCATGGTAATGAAACATCTGCAAAACAACAAACCAGCTCAGCGAGCCAACCAACCTCAGTCTTTTATTTCATTATGATTTTTCTATACCTAGTTTGACATTCAATTATACTTCTTCTTTATTATGTGGTTATTCTTTAACAATTGATGTAAAGAAGCACATAGTTGACTACTCTGTTACTCAGGTCCCAGGTACCCGTTTCAAGGCACAACATCATTTTAGTGTCCCCAGTGTCCCACATACATCAGTTTAACCTACAGAACTTCAGGAAATTAAATGGACTGCGGCAAGTCTAATGAAGCTTGGATACTGTTTGTTTGCTGGCCATGGTATCAATTCTGGTCCAATGAGTTGTCCTTCTGCTAAAGTGTAGATGCTTTTTTAAAGCTAGAGATTATAAAACCTGTTAAGTAAACATGATGAGCTTGTAGAAATATTGAATAAGACTAGCTCAAGTATTTTGTGTTGTTGGAGAGTTTTTTCTAAAATGTGTAACATAGATGTCTTGCTTATCCAATTTAAATTGTTATTATGTTCCTCTCTACACTGATTGTTAAGCATTGAAAAGATTCAGTAAGGAAGTCATTTTGCAGAAGTTTTGCCTTTTTCAGAGATTGAGCAATTTTAACCGTACAATATATCAAAGAAGATGAAAATTATTTTCTTAATGCATTTTTTTTTAAGAATTTGACTTGGTGAATGCTTACAGTGCCTCATTTATATCTACAATTATAATGCAATGGCAATTGCAAATGAGGTGTATGCTGACAGCCACATCTCAACATTTGCTGGTTCAGTGCATAATTGTCTTCTACAGAGAACAGTTTTCTTTGACTATTAATGATGCAGTATTAGGGAAAACTGCAAATGTTCAACAGATCTGGCAGCATCTGTCAAGAGAGAAACAGAACTAGTGATTTAGGTCTGTGACCTCCAGATTTCCAGTAGCTGCAGTAATTATCTTTTGACTGTTGGCTGTTAGTTGGGTTTCTCCTTCATCTGCTGTGGCAGTCTTTGTGGTGTTAGCATTGGATTTGTGTTGGAAATTCCAAGACATTGATCTGGTAACAAAGGAATTATTATATTTAGCTTAGTCATCAGGATGATCTGTGTGATTTGAAGGGACTACGGAGGTGATGAAGAAAAGTAAAACTTGATGCAGTGCTACCTTTCATCTGTCATGTTTAAACTATCCTTGCGGGCATTAAAAAGCTCCAGGATTGAAATTAGAACTTGTTCATTATGTTTTATGGCTGTAAAATGCCAGTTTTAGTGTATCGATGTCCGAACCTCCAATTGCACCTGACCTAATACTGGATTTAGGTATTTTTAGGGAATTCCTGTTGAATGCCCAACCAGTTGTTATATCCCTTAAATATGTGTGTGATATTTAAGGTCCTTGTATGTAGTTTAAATCTCCCTTCTGCTAAATTCAGTGTCAGAGAGCACAGCAGGAGCCAGGCTTGCTCCTCTTGGGAATTTCACACCACCCAAAATTAAGCTTCTCAAAACATAAAACATTGCTGTGGAGCAAGTAGAGGTAGTTGTACATCCTCTGACTACACCTGTCGTCTCTGTGATCACTCCAGCTTTTGTATCCCACCAGCATTAGGATATTCAACAAAGTAAAATAGGCAAGCTGCCTTCCAACATGATAGGCACCAGAATATCACTCACAAAATGCCAGTGAAATTGAAAGCCCAATCTTGGGTCAACCTCAGGCATTCCGTTTGGGTTATGCACATTCTTTGTACACTCTGCTTACTGGTAAGTGACTGAAAATGGATCATGAACAATTTCAATTATCCTGGCCATCATTCCTCCTTAAATCTGAACAACAGAACAAATTATCTGGTCAGAGATAATAGGAACTGCAGATGCTGGAGAATCCGAGATAACAAGGTGTGGAGCTGGACGAACATCTTTTCTTTTACATTTGAGGGATGTTGCCGTTGTATGAAAATTGGCAATTACTTGAAAAGTGCTATAAATATGCACGTCCATTATTTTATCCTTTCCTTTCTCTTGCTGTAAACATGCTCTGGTTTAGCAATTTACTTAATGTTCTTATTGTATAGTCATCGTTAATGAAATTGTTAATCATTCGTATTATATTCTTTTCCAAGCCATTACCCTAATATTAAAACTTTCTGCACCTTTAATAAAGTTTACATTTGGCTCAGTTGGTTGGTTTTCAATCTTTAGCATGCTTCAAAGTGTAATATTAGTCCCATGATTGCTTGGTGAGGGAGTGGTAAGTTTCTACAGAGCAAATGAGTGAAAGTTTATTGTATAATCTCACCTTGGGAATTCAGTCCTTTTGAGCTGTTAGTTGAAATTTGGTCATTTTGTTTCCCTCTTTGTTTCCTCAATCAAATCCCACTTCCAAAAAGTAATTGCATTTTAAAAGTGCTAAAACAAACGTAATGTTCATTAAGTCTAGCAAGAATGTGGAATTCTATTCTCAATCAATGAGGAGAAATGGCTAGAACTGCTGAAAAACAGTAAATGTATTAACCTTGTCCAGTGAATGACGTAGCTATAGAACTGAATGATGAGTTAATCACAAACACCAATACATCATAAATGTATTTTCACGGTAATTTTATTTGCTTTTATTACCCTAATTGCAAATGCACCTTAATTAGAGGGGAACTTGAATGGTATAGGAGTTATAAAGGAATTAAAGGAAAAACTTATTGCGCATAACCTGACATTTAAATCAGAATACGGTTCTGTGAGTTGTGTTGTACTGTTTCTATCATTGAATATCAAACGGAAGCCAAATACACACAGAGCTGGAGGAAACTCCAGTCCACCCAGTCAAATTTGTTTTTGGTATGTCTAGAAAAGTTGCTGTGCCTGCCTTTTCTCCTTTGGTTTCATTTCTCTATTTGATTTAGTATTTGTTGATGTTTTCAGAATGATATCCTCTACTAAGGAAGCTTCTTTGTCAATTACTGTCATTAATGTCTTCCTGTAGCAGTCTTGCAGGGAGACTTTCAATTCTGGACAGAACTATTGCTGCTCTTACATATTCATATTTGTTATGGCAATTAATCTTCCAGCTGAATTAATATTGTCAGGTGAATAACGTATATCAAATTTAAAAAGTCCCATGTTTTGATTGGCTGGATTAATTTGAGTTTCTATAGGTTTGAATATTAATTTTTAGATTCTATATTATATGAGGCAATTGTGACCAGATAATCATCGACAGTAGTAATAGAGGGTGTAATTTGATGGTTCTAGAAAGTAAGTTAAAACGCCTTTAAAAAGACAAATGCTGATGAGCACATAAAATATAATTTGGTGTGCTTCCCACCAAATTAACTTGGTGGTAATTTGGTATGCTTCCCAACTTATGAGTGTTGATGGTAGGCAAATAAATTGTCAATAGGTTCCCAATGTCATATTTCTTGAGTTATTAGGAAGTATCACAGATGCAGTGGTATGGAAGTTTACTTGAAAATCTCACACGGGTTAGATTACAGCTTGCATTTACAGGTAAGTATATATCCAACTGCCTTCTATTGTGCTTCTGTTGGACTGTAAATGGCAGCTGGTTTCATCCTGGTCTTTAGCTCATGAGCATGTTTAAAACAACAGCTATTTAAACAGAAACACCATATCAGTGGAGTGGCCACCAAGCTGACAACTATAACACAAACAAAATCAAATGTCAGGAAACTGGAATTTCAGTTTCCACCTGATTTAAGTCCAGCCCACTTTCACGGAAATGTGGAAACGAGGAGCAGAAATAAACTATCTGGCCCTTCAAGCCTGCTCTGCCATTCAATGTGATCACTGCTGATCATCTAACTCCAAGCTCCCGCTCTTACAGGTCTCCTTAAATACTGCTCATTTTTATTTCTCATTCTGATGGCTTCTATTTGTTCTGGGAAACCAAATGAATAGTTTGTACCCTTTATGAAGAAACTGTAGATATTTTGTCTCCACCATGAAATTCAGAAATTAACCAACTATTGTTTAAGGTTTTACTACTTCCAACCCTGATTTGTGAAATGAATAGTTTATCTTTTGAATTACAGTTATTTTAGATCTGTTTACTGGCTTCCCACCAGGTACTTGATTATCTTAGATTTAAAAACTGCAATCAGCTTTATAACTTATACTCTTAAATCATGAAATTAGACTTTTCACAACACTGTCCAGTCTAAAATCTTGGATGTAATATTACAAACTTATCAACTAGAAATAAGCCAGATGGCCGCTGTTAAAAAGTCTGATTTATTTTGCACTGGCAGTAATTGAAGCAAAATCGTTTAGAGAATTCTAGTAATTTGTAGACCATACTTCAGGAGCATGATCTTTATATTTTAGAGAAAGAAGTAATTAAAATGAGAGCAAAATTATAGGCTCAAAAAGCCATTTTCCTTCTGTGAGTGGGAACTGAAGTGGTTGAGCTGTAATTGCTTACATACAGATTTAATCATAGCACAAAATGCAAGTTTCTGGTTATTTGCATTAATGTCAGAATAACTAATCCTTTACAAGTACTATTTTGAAATTGTTCAGATGTGCATTGATGCTGGCAAGGACAGAAATGGTTTCCTATACCTAATTGCCATTGATAAGTTGGTAGTGAAATACTGCAGTCCACCTGGCACAGTTAGGGACGGAGCTCCAGGATTTTGACCAAGGAACAACAGTATAGTTCCAAGTCAGAATGGTGTCTGGCTTAGAGGAAGCAGTAGCGATCCCACACATCCTTCTTCTAGAGTTCTTCTGTTGCACTGCATCCTGATTTCATCTTGATCTTTTGACTCATTAGCATATAAAATTAGCTCTTAAAAGAGAGAGGTCAGCATCCTGCCAGCTATCTCCCAAACTGAATCAGATGATGGGAAACTGAGATTTCAACTCCCAAATAATTAAGTCTTTGTCAGTCTTTGTCCTTGTAAGCTGTAAAGCTAGCAAATTTATAAGATGCTGTTGAAGGAGGCTGGGTGAGTTGTTGCAGTACATCTTATTTATAGTTACCCCTCTGCGTCAATTGTTGAAAGAAATAAAGAATATTTAAGTTGGTTAATTGGCTGTTAATCAAGCAGGCTGCTTTGACTTAAGTACTGTTGAGCTTAAAAGTATTGTTAGCATTGCACTCATCCAGGCAACTGACAAGTATTCCATCATTTTCCTGACCTGTGCCTTATAGATAGTGCTCGAGCTTTGAAGCCTCAGGAGGTGAGTTATCGACTCAGATTATCAATCCCCAATCTCTGACTTACTGATGTAGCCAAAGTATTTATATGACTGGTCCAGTTCAGTTTCTGGTCAGCGGTCACCCGATAACATTGATTTTGGAAGGTTCAGAGATGGTAATGTCATTGAACGTCAATGGGAGATAGTTAGTTTCCCTCCTGTTGGAGATAGTCATTGCCTGGCACTTCTCAAGCATGAATCCTGCTTACGCTTATCAGCTGAAACACTAATGACATTATGGTTGTAAATAATACTGAGAATTGTGCAATTAACAGTAGACATCCCCATGTCTGACTTTATGGTGGATCAAAGATCATTGATGAAAGAGTTGAAGATGATTGGGCCTAAGACACAACCCTGAGGCAATTTTTCCTGCAGCAATGTTGTGGAACTGTAGAGATTGGCCTCCACAAATTAATCAATAGAGAGTTCTGACCTTGATTGTTATTGACTTGAAATTTGCCTGGGCTTCTTGATGCAGTCTCATGAAATGCTGCATTGACGTGAAGGGCAGGAATTCTCACCTCATCTCTTGAATGATCACTTTTTAATGATCAAGAGGAGGCTGATGAGGTTGTAATTGACAGTTCTGATGAAGGGTTGCTGGACTCGAAACGTTAATTGTTTTCTTCCCACGGGTGCCAGACCTACTGATTTTCTCCAGCAATTTATACTATTGTTTCTAATTGTCAGAATTGGATTGATCTTTCTTTCTGTAGACAGGACGTACCTGTCATTGACATGCCAGTGTTGTGGCTGTCTGGAACAGCTTGGCTCAAGGCGTGACTAGTTCTGGAGCCAGTCTTCAGTGTTGTTGCTGGGATGTTGCCAGAGACCAGAATTTTTGCAATGACTAGTTCCTTTCTCTGTTTCTTGCTATCACATGGAGTGAACCAAATTGGCTAAAACACTGGCATATATGTTTCAGGGAGCATCAGAAAGAGGCTAAGACTATAAAACATAGGAACAGAACGAGACCACTCAGCCCTATGAGACTGCAGCACCATTCAATGAGATTATGGCTGATCTGGTAATCCTTAACTGCACGCTCCTGCCTTTTCCCCATAACTCTTGAGTCTGTTTTTGCAGTAAAGAATTCCACATGTTCCCTCCTGAGTGAAGAAATTCCTCCTCATTTGTCTTAAATGGGTGACCCCTTACTTCTGAGATTATGTCCTCTGATCCTAGACTCTCCCACAAGGAGATGCAACCTTTCCACATGTACCGTGTGAAGCCCTCAGGACTCTTACATATTCAAGTAAGTTTGTTTCTCATTCTTCTAAATTCCAACAAGTACAGGCCCAACATGCTCAGTCTCTCCTCCTGACCTGATTTCAGCCTACTGAACTCTTTCTGACTGCCTTCAGTGTATCATATCTTTCCTTAGATAATGGTACCTGCACTATCCACTAGAGATCGATCATCCATTTCATAAAAACCAAAAGAACTGCGGATGCTGTAAATCAAGAACAAAAACAAAGTTGCTGGAAAAGCTTAGCAGGTCTGGCAGCATCTGTGAAGGAGAAAACAGAGTTAAACGTTTCGGGTCAGGTGACCCTTCCTCAGAACATCCATTTGATAGTTCTGACTCAAGATTTTCCAAATGCTTCAGTATTGACTTGCTTGGCTTTCTCATCATGGAGGATGTGGATATTTGTGGAGCATCCTCCTACTTTTAGTTGTTTAATTGCCCACCACCTTCACAACTGGATGTGGCAGAAATGCGGAGCTTTTGTTCAATCCATTAGTTGTGGGATCATTCAGCTATTTTTCAAATACTATTTCTGCTACTTGGCATGCAAGTAGTCCTGTTTTGTAGTTTCACCAGCTGGAACTCATTTTAAAGTGTGCTTGGTGCCTGCTCCTGGTATGTCCTCATGCATTCTTCATTGAACCAGGATTGATTCTCTGGATTAATGGCAATAGTAAATTAATGGATTTTTTTAGACCATCCTGTTTCAGATTGTGGTTGGATACCCAACTCTGCATGAGTATTAAGTTCTGAGGTTTTAGATCTGTTTTGAATCTATCTAATTTAGCACAGTTGTCGTGCCACAATGGAAAAGTATGCCTAATGTGAAAACATGACCCTTCAATCCTACTTACACTGTTGTGGACAGATGCAAGTAGCTTAGTGAGGACAAGGACTATTAGGTTTTTTGCTCTTGTTGGTTCCTTTTACTACCTGCTAAACTCACCGACTGGCATATATATTCTTCAGACCTCATGGTGCTTCCAAGTCTCTCTTGGTGATGGGCATGAAATCCCCTACGCAGAGTAGTTTCTGTGACCTTGTCACCCTTACTGCTTCCTCCAAGAGATAATCAACATGGAAGAATACTGATATATCAAACGAGAATGAGTGGCAGATGGTAATCAGTAGGAGGTGTATATGTCCATGTTTGACCTGAGCTTTCATGGGGTTTGGAATCAATAGTGACAATCCCCAAGACACCTTCCTCTTAACTCTATCGTTGTGTCATCATCTCTGCTGCATCTGCCCTGTCAGTGGAACATGAGATGCTCTAGGATGGTGATCTGGTGTTTGGCTCATCAACTGTAAGGTGTGGTTCAGTGAGGCTGTTGTTTGACAGGTCTGCAGAGCATCTCTCCCAATGATGACAAAAGTCCCCAGATGTCTTGTCAGGAGAACTTTATATGATCAACATGTCTAGGTATACCATTGTCATTTCCAGCACTTCAATCTATGCTGATGATCTGATTTTATTCCGTAATAGGGGGATATGTGATCTCAACTGTTTCTGTCTCTATGTCAGCATAATACTACTGTAGCTCATATGGTTTGTAAGTATCAAAGAAAACATGGTAGTTGCAGCTATTGTTTCACATGTTTTAAAGTGAGCTGTGATTCTGATCATAGGGAATATTTCAACTGGAAACACAAGTGTTCTACAAATTTCTGTTATGAATCTGTTGGACTGAATGTTAATTTGGCTTTCTGTGGTTGAGAAAAATAGTGATTTCAAGATGATAAATAATGTGATGCCACTGGGGAGTTATATAGACATCTCAGGTGGTACATTTACCTTGTTTAGAATTGGCATGATGCTTTGCCATGCCTGATCAATGAACTTGACTAACATGGAAAATGATCAGCTAAACTGAAATCTCACTACGCTGGAATTTCATCTTTAATTGGTAAGGCCCCAGCATTAAATTTGTTATCAAAATTTTAACGGTGAAAAAAAGAAGAGCACTAATGAGAAACACAAATTTGCAGAAGAGCATTCCTACTAAAATCAATGGAGAACCATTTCCTATTTAGGTGAATTATTGCTGTGCATCACAGAATTAGAAAAGCTCTCTATGTTGTGCAGAGGAAATTGCTGCTTTGTGCACGCAGAACTATTCCCTATCCTGGACAACAGAAAGAGTTTTGATCCACTTAGCAGAAAGAGTTGTTTGGCACAGCAACAGTGTACCTGTCTCTTAGCCAGCAAACCCTGTGTCGAAACCCTTCCTGTTGCAACGATCTATCATACCATGCCAGAACTGGTTGATTCAAAATAGCAATCTCCTCATAAAGCTTGTGTTGAAGTAAACTTGTTTAAAGGATCGAGTCATTTGTATATCTGAAGAAGGGTCCCAACGCAAAACGATGACTTTCCTACTCCTCAGATGCTGCCTGAACTGCTGTGTTCCTCCAGCTCCACACTGTGTTGACACTGACTCCAGCATCTGCAGTTCTTGGTATCATTGCATATTATTCATGTCGGCTTTTCCTTCTTACCTGAGAAATTGACTTTGTACAATTGATGGAAGACAGGATAAAGTGCCAAATGCAATGAAAGCATCTGGTGAAAATTCTTGAGTGACAGTAATGTGAGTTGTAATGATCCCCTTTCAGCAGTTTTCAATAGCTGGCATATAAAGCACTTCCAGAAATTGATTGTATCATTGAAAATCTTCTACCTAGTAATCTTTATGTTAAAACTCTACCAGATGTTAAAAAAGGTTTGCAAAACTTTGCAGTAAAAGCAATCTGCAAGCATTAACTATTAAAGCATATTCCAATCTTACTGATCATTACTGAATAACAGTGACTGTAGCCACATTTGAGTTGGATTCAAAATCACCTGTGATCTCCAGCAGACTTTCACCACATGTTAATAATCTCTGCATGATTCATCTGAGACTCGCGCAATAATTCTTATTGAAAGTACTCAATCTGGGATTTTAAAGCAGCAATCATTTCAGGTTAAGTGCCTGTAAAGTTCATTTGCATTTGTTTCAACTGAGCAGAGCCAGACAATTCAGACATTTCTTATCAGAATTCAAATGATTGCCATGCCTGATCTAATCGCCCATGCTCTCCATACCTCCCTTGGCTTCTATTAAGCCATAGTATTTGTTTTAAATTAACCGGGACCAAAGCCAGACAACAGGCGCCAGTGTTGCTCAGATTTCCATCATATCAGCCCAGGTTTAAATAGTACGTTGAATAGGAAAAACGACACAATAATTCACAGTTTACTGTGCAGGCCCTAATAATTAGATAATGCTGCAACTCTTTAGATGAAAACACTCATTAAAGGGGAGCATTTGCGATTAAAATATTGGCAGTGGTTGCTACTTTAAGCAGTACGATGGTTGTCCTGCTGCATAGGAAGTCATATTTCATGAAGGATGAACATGTAAGCTGATGGTTCAATATGAAACATGTAATAAAGAGTAATTACAGTCCAGTTCCTTCCATTTTTTTGGGAGCTGATGCTCTAGCCAGTAACTAGCAGTTTTGGAGAAGCTGTGAGGTAATTTTAACTTTAATAACGCTACAGACTGCATCAGGTAGGGCTCCTGAGCCCGAGGCTCGTCTGTTCGGTCCGTTGCTCTTCTCGCTTCTTTTTTTCTCTTACTTACCTCTTGTTGAAGAACTCGATCACGGTGACAGTGTTGAACGTGACGAGTGAGGCCAGCACGAACACGAGTGGAGCCAGCATGGGCTCTTAAGTGAGCTCAGCATTTCTGCATTAACAACGCAGTCCCAGCGCCAATTCATGGCTACGGCGCAGAGATGGGTTGGGTTCCCGCCGGCATCTGTATCCGGCACAGACTCTTGGATGGGGCAGCGGAGGCGGGTTTAGGGCCAGTATGAGTCCCGGCAGCGTCGGCAACGGTTGCATTGGCAAGGTGGGCCTGAAACAGACTCATGGTAGTGGTGGAGTCGAGTTTGGCCCATTGCGGTACCCGACGGCACCGGTGGTGGCTGTATTGGTGAGATCCAGTAAGGACTCATAGTGGCGAGTGCATCATTGGAGGCAAGATGACACCAAAGAGTAGCGACACTGTATAACACTTTTCACTGTATTCTGTAATAAAATACATGTGACAATAAACAAATAATAAAGAAGTTTGCTGCCTTGTTCAAGCAAAGGCAACAAGAAAAAAGCATCGTAAAAATATTCCTTCACTTGACATGTACAGATGAGACTTTTCCTCTATTCCTACTTGTCCTGAGACATTAACTGTGTTTACTAGGGTACATTTTCACTAAAGGCGTTCGTTCAGTAACACAAACCTCATGTGGCCGTTGATCATGTATCAGCTTTGATGATGATTGTTGATGATCAGTTCAGCTGTATACAGATTTAAAGTACAATATTGTACTGTTTCACCAAGATGTTTATTTCTAGTAGGAATTGAAGTCTAGCAACATTTTACATCTTCTTCTCATTTGAGGGAACTGTAGTTTTACCATTACAATAAAAACAGTTGTCCTAGAAGCGGTAACAGTAAAGAAAATTTGCAAATACTGTAAAGTGTTGGGAAGTATGTTATTGTTTCTAAAAATAAAAGTTTGAAAAGTACATTCAGGAATTTGCATCCATTGGATAGGGATCAATTGTACTCTTCTAGCATAATAATAAATAATGGTCAATGTGACCTGCCAACCCTTCACCTGAAAGGGTGGCAAAGATAAGGAAGTTAAGTCAAAGAAATCATATGGTTAGACACAAAGGAGTGCTGCAAGACATGAGCAACGGACACACGCAGATGCAGAAAGAAAGAGAAAGCAAACAGAAATACCAAGAAGGAAGGAAAATTGTGCACCATATAGAAAATATTGCACTGGTAGACTCCGGTTTACACCAAGCTACTGCCTACAGATAGTTGGATAAGTCTGAAGAGGAGAGCAGGAGAGAGGGAATGTGCTGAGGAAACGGAGTGCTTGCTTTGAGGGAACTAAGTGCTTGGAATTCTCCTGAGAGAACCTTTAATCTACTTGCTATTTCATGAGTGGTTTATAGTTTGCGCTGACTGTGATTTGCCTGTTCATTCACATTTAGTTTATGTTGTTTCCGATTGTTCTTCTTGTGGGGACCAGTTGGTAAATTTGGTTATTTTATGATTCCTCCTCTGGAATTGTAGCAAAATCGGAGTCTCATCCAGAACCCAACACTGAGGCTGTAAAATGGGTTATCTGCAATCTTCCAGATTTTAAACATACAAAATTTCATAATTGCTTTTGCCAAATTATATTTGGAAAGCATCATGTATCCCTTTTAGGCTGAAGCCTTTGTTGAAGTTGAGGGTCTGAGACTGGAAACTGTTGAGAAAGGATTATTTTCAGTCTGCAGCTAAGTACATGCTGATTAACCAAATATTAGGATCTAAGATGGATGGAATCATCAAAGAATTGACTAGCTACCTCGGACTTTGGGAAGAAAGGACCTGTCCTGTCAGTGATCAAGTATAACTGACTAGAATCAGAATAGAAATCAATTTAAGAAAGATTAACTTAGAAAGGGATAACCTGGAAAGAGAGGAAAGTGTTAGTGAAAGAAAGCAAAGAGATAAAGAAAAACTGAGATGAAGAAACTCAAAATAGAATCTGAATTCTGTTGATGAGAAGTGATGCTGACTCAGAGAGAACTCCCTTAGTTTTAATTGTGTGAGGAATTTCTGTTTAGTATTTAAATGTAGTGAAGAGGAAAGGAGACGCATGTTGTGTCCTCCAGAAAAAGTGGCCCAAATCTGAATTGGTGAAAGCACAGTAGGCTTTGCTCCAGCATTGTGTTTTGTTAGCGAAAGTTGGAGGTGTGCTCAACCCTTTTAGCAGAGTCCTTGTCTGATTTCAAGAAAGGAAAGCCTGGTGTACCCAATGCTTATGAGTTGATGTCATGGTAGCTGGGCAGAAATTTATAAATGTGAGAGAGAATGGGGCTAAATTTATGTAGGATTTGGCAGGTAAAAGAAAATTATGCCTGATAGTTTGCATAGGTCGATGAAGGTGGACAGAGCTTCAATAACCTTAGAAAGATAATGTTCGCGAAGGAATTCAGCAGTAGTAACACATCTCATCTGGAGCAGCACAAAATTTGTAACAAACGGGAAACATTGGTACTGGCTGGTGATTTTGAGTTAATGCATAAGATATATAGTAACAGGACTCACTCTGGAAAACCTGATAAATTGGAGAGATTAGAGATTTAATAGTGAGAAGACATCTGGTGTTAGTGAGAAATTGACAGCCAGAGCGAAGAGACGGAAAATCCTCAGAGCTGCAAAGGAGAAAGTCCTGATGTTAACTTAGGTTTGAGCAGACAGAAATGTTATACTTATCATTAGAAAATGACATTAGAGGATTGTTGGAAATGCGTTGGAATTGGAAAATAAAGCTTGTAGCATTTAAACAACTGCATAGTTCATTTCTGGTTAAATTCATAACAAGCAGAAACTCTTCACTTTCATTGAGAGTAACTTGGGACTGGAAGCATATTGAGGTTTTTGTTTGAGGGTGATGTCCCGATGTTCATCGGATGAGACAAGCAATTTGATTATTATCCTTACTTATGGAGGAACAACACAGCCATTGATTGTGGCAAGTGTCTCTTAAAAATGGTACTTTTTTCAACCTCCTTCAAAACATGTTTACCTTCTGTTTCATCATTTTCCTTGAGTACCTCAACCTCCAATGCTCCAGGGAAAATAGTCCCAGCTTATTCAGCCTTTCCCTAAAGCTCGAACCCTCCAATCACAGAAACATCCTTGTAAATATTTTCTGCACCCTTTCAAGTTTAACAACATCTATCCTATAGCAGGGAGACTAGAATTGAATGCAGTATTCCGTAAGTGGCTTAATCAATGTCCTGTACAGCCACAACATGACATCCCAATTCCTATACTCAATGCACTTACTGGTAAAGGTAAGTGTACCAAATGCCTTTGTCACTATGCTGTCTACCTGTGACTCTACTTTCAAGGACCTGTGAACCTGCACCCCAAGGTCTCTTTATTCAGCAATACTCCCCAGGACCCTACCATTAAGTGTATAAATCCTGCCCTGATTTGCCTTAACAAAATGCAACACCTCACATTTATCTAAAGTAAACTCCATCTCCCATCCTTGGCCCATCTGATCAAGGTCCTGTTGTACTCTGAGATGCCTTCTTCAGTGTCTGCTACACCACCAATTTTGGTGTCATCTGCAAATTTACTAACCATACCTCCTATGTTCACATCCAGATCATTTAAACAAATGACAAAAAGCAGTGGGACTCGGCACCGATCCTTGCAGCATTCGGTGGTTAGAGGCCTCCAGTCCAAAAAATAACCCTCCACCATCAGCACCTGTCTCCCAGATTCATACTAATATTGTATTCAGATCGTTAGCTCTCCCTGGATTGCATGTGATCTAACCTTGCCAACCAGTCCACCATGTAGAACCTTGTCGAAAACCTTGCTAAAGTCCATATGGACAACGCCCTCTCTTCTGCCTTCATCAATCTCCTTTGTCACTTTTTTCAACAAACAGTTGAAAAGCAAGAAAAAAAAAAGAAAATTTGTGTAGTCAAAATAAAATAAAATGCAACTGTCTATGTGGAACATTAACATAACCTGAACAACATTCATAAAGTAAATACAGTGAATTTAACATTCCAAAGAAATTTACTCCTTGTGCAAATGAAGATGATTTTAAACTTGTGCCTTCTGGAAAAGAAAACCAATCACCAAGAACAACTTAAAAGTTAAAAATAAATCTGAATGTAAGCAGGCTGGTCTAACTTCAATTATTTTGGAGGACAATTTGTATGCGTGGCTAGTTGAAAATTTCTTCGTAGATTTAGGTATTAAGAACACATACACCTGGAAGAAAATGGAAATCGGGAGTTAAAAGTTGGACAGAGTGGTTCAGAATTTGTTTTGAAAAGATGAAAATCCCAATGATAATATAGTGCCTGGCTTTGAAGACAAACAAAAGAAATTGCTGAATGTAGAAAGTAAGAAGCAATATGACATGGCATTTCTTGTTGGATTCCACATCATACCGATTAGTATCCAAAAGCCAAGCATTTATGGTTTGCCAGGAATCAGCTGCGTTGTTCTTGACAAATGTAACAAGACTGAAAATAATTATAAAACATTTGGAACCAATTACAAATGCTAATCTTGAATCCTAACTAGACAAATTCCAGTATTGATAATGAAAAGCAACATGCGGTGTGCAATTGAAGGGAAGTTTTTAAAAAATCAGAAAGGAAAAGGCAAGCAGAAGTGCAGGATAATGAAGAGACAAACAAAACTTTTGAAGTGTGACAGGAAGGAGTAGAAAATATACATGGGATAGGGCTGTAGAAATTAGAAGCAATGAAATTTATAAGAGTAAAATGTCAAAGCTTAAGACTGTTTGTTTGAATGCACACAGCGTTTGTAACAAAGTGGATAAGTTGATGGCACAAATAGAAATAATATTAACATAAGTTGGTAGCTATTATTGAGGCATGATTGCAGGTGACCAATATTGGAAACTGAATATTCAAGATACATAATGTGCTTCATGATGATCCAGAAGAATAGGCAAAAAGGCAAAGAAGAGGATGTGGCTTTGTTAATAAAGGAAAGTATCAGTGTGGTGGTCCGTAGTAATATTGGTGCGATAGATTGTGATATGAAATCAGTCAGGAATAGAAAGGGGAAGAACTAATAAGTGGGAGTTGACTATAGGCAACTGAAGACTTGCCTCACAGAGGATAAAGTATAAACTGGGAAATAATGGAGGAGCGTAAGAAGGACACTACAATTGTCACGGGTGATTTTAATCTGCACATTGACTGGACAAACAGATATGAAATGAAGACAAATTTGCAGAGTGTGTCAGATTTTGTTGCTTGGAGTAGTACATTGCAGGACCTGAAACCAAAACAGAAATTGCTGGAGATACTTAGCAGAACTGGCAAAATCTGTGAAGAGAAAGCAGGTTTAATTGAAAGTTTTAGAGTAGATTTGCAGCTCGGGCTGTGGATGTTATGGTTGGTTCACTCACCGAGCTGGTTCATTGTTTCACAGACAATTAATTACCCTGCTGGGTAACATCATCAGTGCAGCCTCTGATGAAGCGCTGAAGTCACGTTTTCCCGCCTGTTATTTGAACTCTGGTGTCTGTCAGGCTGGATTACCTCACTTCCGGTTTTCCTTCGCAGTGGAGTGTAAATGGAGTTGAGCTCTGTGTTTATTGATGGCTTTCTTAGGGGAGTACCAGGCTTCTAGGGATTCCTGTGCTTGTCTCAGCTTCGCTTGTCCCAGGATCCTGGTGTTGTCCCAACCACAGCAGAGTTAATGTTTTGGGTCCAGTGACTCTTCTGCAGAATGTATCAGTAACAGGTTAATTTAGATGTAGTAATATGAGATGAGATAGAATTAATATGAGATCTAATAGTTAAGGTAGAGGGATGTAAGTCCAAATTCACTTTGAAGGAAAGCACCTTGGCTTTCAAACCATGTGTCTTGAACTTAAAGACAGGCAATTACACATGTATGAAGAAAGAATTGTCTTAAATGGTCTAAGGGAAAAGTTATTGGGTTAAGCTGTGGCAGACATTTAAGATATTTTATAACAACCAGGGAAAATTTACACCATTCAAAATGAAGGACTGAGTGAGAAGGATGAACCACCTGTGGTTAGCAAAGTCAACCGAGGAGAGTATATAATCAAAACTAAGACGTAGAATGGGAAAAAAAAGTGTTAAGTCAGGGGATTGAGAGTATTTAAGGAACCAGCAGTGAATGAGTACAAAGACAATAAAGAGAAAAGGAAACCGATTGTGAATGTAAATTGGCAAAAAAATATAAAAACAAAAGGTCTGGGGAATCAGTCATTGTTTCTGGAAGAGTTTGAGAAGGATTCTAAGAATTTGCATCCATTGTACTGGGATGAAATGTACTTTTCTTGGATAATAAGAAATACTGGTCAATGTGATTTGCTCACTCTTGACCTGGAAGCAGTACCCACAGGAAGGCAGTTAAGGTACAGAAGCAGTTTGGCCAGACACTAAGTATAGCTGCACAGCAGGAGAGGTGGAGGCAGATGATGATCTGCACACATTGACAGAAAAAGAAAGCAGTCAGAGGCACAAAGAAGGAAGTGCCTCACTTGGGGAAAATTGCATAGGGCGAACTGTGTTTATGCAGAAGATACTACCTGAGGAGGCTTGGCTAAGCCTGGGGAATAAAGGGGAGAGCAGGAGAGGGAAAAGGCAGTCAGCAAACTGAGTGCTCACTAACTTTCGTGAAAGATTTTATTTATTAGTTAGTTGTTTTAAACTATTCCATGTATATATGATAATTTATATTGGCTGCAATTGGCCTGTTAATTCGTGTTTAATTTACTTTGATTCTGGTTTGTGTTTAAGCAACACAGATTGAAATCTTGTTACTGCCAGCTGTTAAATTTGGTTATTTCGGTTTGTGGTTCTCCCACGGGGATCATAAAACTACTTTGGAAAAGATCAGGGAAGTTAGTACAGGTCAGCAATCTAACCTGGGCTCTTGCTAGACTGCGTGGCCCCTGATAAATACTTTTAGTTTTCAGAGTCAGCGGCAGTCAAGAATATTTTTTAGGACTAGATTCAGTTATGTACTGCAGACTGTGTAAGGCTGTCTGAATCAATATGAGAGGAAGGACTTTTAAAATGATCAGTGAATTGAATTAAAAAAAATAACTTTCTGCTAACCAGATTGTATGACTGAGATTTATGGTTAATCTATTTGAAAGGAGATGTTTAAGCATTAAAATAGCTAAGTGAAGCTAAATATCTCTCAAATTTCAGCCTCTCAGAAATATTCCATTCAGCAACAATAGAAGCTTGAAAACTCCAGTTTCCTTTCTTTCTAATTAGTGTAATGAAGAAGATTTTCCTTTTCCCATAGCTGAGCTTTCTAAATGACATGGGAACAGAAGTAGCACAAAATGATGTCTGTGCAATTGGATGCTTATATTGAAACCTCAGGCCCAATGATTTTATTTCATCTAATCGAATGAATAGAAAATTATGTGGACTTATTTGAGGGGCTGTGATGTTGCAAGATACAAATGGAAAGCGCTTGGATTGTCAGGCGCTCTATCTATTATGTAACTGCCACAATCACTTTTTCTCCCTCTGGTCAGTAGAAAGACCTCCACTGGCCACTTTTACCTGAAATGTCAGTACAAAGGGAATTCATGGTACACTCTCTAATCTTCTGCTGGTGTTCTTGTTGTGCCTTAGGATTGCTTGGTTAAACCAATTAGTAGTTTCTGAGCCAGTGAGAGCAATGCCTCCAAAGTCCCAAATAGAGAAAAGCACCTTGTAATAGGCTTTTCTTTCATATATGCCCCTTCCAGCACTTAACAGTTCCTCCCTATCCCTGTAACTCCAACATTCCCGCAATCCTCTTTCTATGCTTATCTAATTTTGGCCTCTTGAAAACCCTGGTCTCAACCATTACACTAATGGTGGATAGTACGAGCTATTTCAGACTGTAGCAGGGCAAGAAACCTGATTGGAGGAATTCAGAAAAAGAGTTCTGGGAAAGGCACGAATTTGGAAGCAAGTTAAGTGCTCAACACTTTGTGAGCAATAGGAGATAAGTTTGCAAGCATGTATTTCTGAGCATCAGGGAATTGGTGCTAGATTTAAAGTAAAGATGGACAACATGATAAGAGCGTGGAGATACCAATTGCATCAGCTCATGTGAGGAGCATGAGGGGAAGTCGGGTGGTTAGTAATTTAGAGGAAATATAGTGGAGGCAGTAGGAGGCGTGTTTTATGGAAAAGTTAAGCTTATGGCATGTGTGAGCAGAGATTGGGGAGACACTGGAGAAAGGTGAGAGTTCAGGGCTCGGACAGCAGGAGACTTCACTGGAAGTTCATTCCAGTGCACTAGTGGGTGAGCAGGACACAACAGAGACAGCTGATCAGGTGAACTTGGTCTTCTTGTTGAAGATGAGAACGGCAGAGGCAAAGGAAAGGTAGCTAAGACGATAGCTTGCAGCACACTGATGCAGTAGGTTTGTGACAAAGTCAAACTGTTCTGAGTAGAATAACTGAGAGTGTAGCAACGGAAGTGCTGCATTTATTGTACGGCAGAAGGGCTGGCCTGATTATTCCAAATGGCGTAATTCAAGCTAATCTAATTACCTGTTTGCTAACTGTCAGTATGAATTTGGTGAATGGAATCATCTGCTTCAGAATTTTCCAGTTCAGCTACTGCTGTCTAAAATGTATGTGCTTTGTTAATGGGAAACAAACATAATTGTATCAAACGATAAGTGCGGGAAGGAAAGGGAACGCCAATTGACTGGAGGTTACTTTACACTGTGCGAGAATGTAAAATGGGTTTTAGCAAATCAAAAGTATGTTTTGTATATCTCCCAAGTTTTATTCACATTGATTTTAATGAATTGGAATGGAGTGTCACAGCCTCATTTTTGTACCTGTAGATTTCTGAAAAAGGAACACATATTTTAATTAAAACATCATGAAGAAAAGACAATCTGCATTGTAACAAGATAGAGTCAGGGGATCAGGTGACATCCCTCCTTGTCTGTGAAGACATATGACATTTGCCTGAGTTTGGGTAGTAATGTCTATTGATGACGTTTAATGTGAGCAACGGCTGAATTTTTTTTAGCTAAGTGCCGGTTTGGTTAAATTTCACAGAGTCTCTGCAAGGTGTACTGAGCTTTCTAGTGACATCTTACCAACATTGCTTTTTTAATTACTTAGCCAGGCCTGTGATGCCTCATTCATCCAATTCTAGCCCCATTCTACCAGGCTCCATAACCTGGAACAACTGCTGGTGTATCCTAGAAAGGACCTGCATTCCTAGCATCATCTTTAAAAAACTTTTGAGCACCCAGGCAAGCGTTGTTAGTCTGGGGTCCCATGCATGGTTACTGATTTCCTGCCCCAGTCAAAGCAGAAAAGGGAAAATTTGCACCCTGCTTTGAGAGTAGGATCCTGCTGGTTTGATTCTTCAGATGTAAAGGGCATTTGTTTTTATTTTCCAGTATGTTTGATTATGATTGAAATGGGAAATGGTTTTTTACAGTAGCAAAGATTGAAGAAGGGACTTGCTGCATTTTTAAAAGCAAATTAACAGTACTGATTATAAGTGCTGTTTACACTGTTCATTATTGAAGCAGTGGGGAAAGTTTACTTCAGATGGATAGGCACCAGCAGGTGTACACAAATGAGATTCAGCCAGCAACAAGTGGCTGATTGGTCTGTAGAGTGATGACTCATTGTCGATGACAAAGGTTCTCCCTGCTAACAACTAGGTGATTGGCTCCTAAGAAGCTGAACAGCTTTTGGTGAGAGTGATGCTGCCAAAAACTTTGAGACCTCCAAAGGGAGAGGTGGTATCACATACCAGAATAAAAAAAATTCCTTAAGCCTGAAGAGGGCATTTTATTTTTCCTCCTCAGTTGCTAAACTGTGGCTTTCAACTAGTAATGTGAGGTGTTGGTGTTGGACTGGTGTGGACAAGGTCAAAACACCAGGTTATAGTCCACAGGTTTATCTGAAGACACAAGCTTTCAGAGTCTTGCTCCTTCTTCAGGTGTCACTAAAAGACAAGTAAATTGGGGAATTTTGCTTGTGTTAATAAAATCTTTAACTTTTGTGATGACTCTGTGAACAGTGTGCTACCCTAGTAGGTGTAATACATGGGTGGGGGTAGCAAGAACTGCAGATGCTGGAGTCAGAGTCAATTCAGTGTGGAGCTGGAAGAACACAGGAGGTCGGGCAGCATCAGAGGAGCAGGAAAGCCAGCGTTTCATGTTTACCTTTCCTCTTGCTCCACACTGCATTGACTACATGGGTGGGGTACCTACTTCCCCCAGACTGGCATTGGAGGCCACAAAACCAGACAATACCAGCCTGGTCCGAGGTTTCTACCCAGGTCAGTGCAGTCTAAGCCATCCGGAGGAATGTGTAACAATGTATAAAGAAAGTCAATGCCCTTCTCCACTTTGCCTGTGTGAGTGCTAACATCTTCTCTCCAATTCCGCAGCCATGGTCTATCTCTGCTGCTGCCCCCACCTTCCCACTAAGGTTCATACTCTACACTCTCACTATTGCCTGCTGTATTTTCCCTCACTTGCTGACACCCGCCCCAAACTCCTTCCAAACCACTAACCCTGCATGTCCTCTGTGTTAACTACTCACTTACTCAGGTCACCCTCCCACCTGCACCAAAAATAACAGCTGTGCCACCCACTCTCCTTTCCCTTAATACCTACCCCTCACTCATTCCAGGAAGCAAACAGCCCACTATAGTTCAGAAAGAATCAAGACACGTGCTGGTGGAGAAGAGGATCCTTAGTCTGACCATCTGAACAGCCGACAGGTGTAGAATCCCAAAGACTGATATCGGAGGCAGCCCTTAACCAACTGAATCTTGGCCAAAGACTATCTCCCTTTGAATTAACTGAGGACTGCAGAAAATCATAACAAGCTTACTAGTTTTGTATCTTGACTGAATGACACAGCAGTGCTGTAAGTCTCTTGCTAAGGAGCAAGATGCAAAAAGGCAAAGCAGATGGTGCTATGACCATCCAGGCAGGGTAATAGCGAGTGAGTTTTAAGAGAGCAAGCAAACAGGCTGAAGATGCATTGGTCCAGTCCATGAGCTGTCCATGTGTATCCACAGGCGCAAAATTGTCCTTACTGCAGCACTATAATGATAGTTGCCTTTGCATCTCGAGGTGCAACATTGATGTGCAGAAATGGACTAAAAGAAGATCAGAAATGTGCCATGACTGTTCGTAGAGGTTGGCACATATTGGATGCCAGTAACCATGGGTGCAGGGTTTCTGTGATCAGTACCCTTACAGCGTGCCCTGAGATGTTGGTGCCTGGTGTTTACCGTGGCGGTCTTTCAGAGCAAGCAGAAAGTTGCCAAATACCGAGCACAACTTCCATGTCAAAAATTATCAGCATCCATTTTGGCCTTGATGGGCAGTAGAGTAGAAAGCTGCATATTAATGAAGTAAGATGTGCACTTAATAATACTGCTAACAAACAATAACCCTCATAACAGGTAACTTGCTGATGCCTAATAAGAATCTTTTCTCGTAGCTTAAAACTTCGTCAAAAGATGCAGCAAGTTGTTATCCATCATTGAGATAGGCCTCATTGGACTTCTCATCTGATTCTGCCACATTTCTCCCATAGGCCCATATAATATTCCACCGAACCTTCTGGAACTTCCCTTTGAATGGATATTAAATATGCAGCAGATTTCTGCTATGAATTTAACAGCTATATTGTCCAAATACTACTAGATGCAATGCATGAGCGCCAAAGTGATCAGTGCTGGGGCCTCAACTTTTTGCAGTTTCTATAAATTTGATAAAGGGACTGAAAAGGTTGAGAAATTTGCCGATGATGCAAAGATATGTAGAAAAGTAAGTTATGAAGAGGACATAAGAAGGCCACAATATATATATTTATATACACACACATAACATATATAGTATATATATTTATAAAATATTTAAGTAATGGGCAAGGACGTAGCAAATGGAATATAATGTGGAAAAATGTGAAATTATCTGTTTAGGCAGGAAGAATAAAAAATGCAAATTATCTAAATGGTGAGAGATTGCAGAGCTCCAATATGCAGAGGGATCTTAATGTTCTATTGCATGGATCCCAGAAGGTTAGTATGCAGGTACAGCAAGTAATTAGTAAAACAAATAGAATTTTATCATTTAATGCAAGGGCAATTGAATACAGAAGTAAGAAGGTTATGCTTCACTTATGCAGTGTGTTAGTAAGACCATATCTGGAGTAGTGTGTACAGTATTACTCTTGTTATTTAAGAAAGGATGTAAAGGCATTGGAAACAATTCACAGAAGGTATATCATAGAATCCCTACAGTGTGGAAACAGGCCCTTTGGCCCAACAAGTCCACACCGACCTTCAGAGCATCCCACCCAGACCTATCCCCCTGTAACCCACCTAATCCCTGAACACTATGGTCAATTTAGCATGGTCAATCCACCCAATCTGCACCTCTTTGGACTGTGGGGGGAAACTGGAGCACCCGGAGGAAACTCACGCAGACATGGGGAGAATGTGCAGACTCCGCACAGACAGTCACCTAAGGGTAGGATTGAACCTGAGTTCCTGGCACTGTGAGGCAGCAATGTTAACCACTGAGCCACTGCATCACCCCAAAGAGGCTAAATTTAAAGTCTAAAGTTTAAGAGGCTAATATCTGGAATGGGTGAGTTGATTTTTGAGGGAAAGTTAGACAGGCTTGATTTGTGTTTATAAGACTAAGAGGTGAGTTATTGGAAATATATAAAATCCTGAAAGGTTTTAACAGAATTCACGTGAAAAGAATGTTTCCTTTGGTGAGAAATTCTAAAACTAGTGGGTTACTGTTTAAAAATAAGGAATCACTCATTTAACACAGAGATGAGAATTTTTTTATATAGAGCACTGTGTGTCTTTGGAATTTTCTTAAGTTATTGGATTCTTGATAAGCAATGGGATGAAAGGTTATCAGGCATATACAAGAATGTACAGTTGAATACAGAGCAGGCTCAAGGGGCGAGTGGCTCTTAATCCATGCGTATTGAACTGTACAGCTCAGAGCAAGTTATCCTTGAGAGCGAGGATTATAAAAGGACTATTAATTTTCACCATAATCTTGTAGACTCCTTACCTGCTGATGGTGTGAAATCCTTTAAGGAGTGTGGGCAAATTTGTAGAGGCAGTAAGTTGTCTCCAATAGGGATGGTGGGCCTGATATTTAAATATACAAAATGACAATTGAATGACATTTAACATTGTTTCCTGGGTTTCACAGCCAGTGCACAGCTTTCCTGAGCTATGTGAAACTCAGCAGAGTCAACGAGGTGTCAAAGTAGTAGGGATTGGAAAACATATAAATACTGAATCAGGACAGCTGTTTCCTTGCCTAAATGAAAATGATTTGCACAATGGCCTTTTTTTATGTGTATACTTTCACTGCTTTGGAGATGATCAGAAAAGGACTGTTGGTAAAGTTGGGAAGATGCACTGGGTATTCCAACAACATCCAATTTATTTTCCCATAAAGTAGCTCCTGAACATATGTAGCCTTAAGCAGAAGGTACCGCAATTCATTCGCAAAGAATTTATTATCTCAGTGATTTCAAATTTTCCTAACTGCTGGTAGGCTGCGTATTCTTTTCTTGACAGGTTTAAAATTGTTCTATGTTCTTTGCAGCTTCACTGTCTACGCTGCTCCCTTAAGCCTGCCTCTAAACCATGCCCCTATCTCTTGCAGATGCAGTTTACACCAATTGCAGGCTTCCCGCCTTCCCCTCTTACCCACATCCCTGTTGCAGCTTCTGTCTCCTCCCAGCACCCTTGCAGCCTCCCCGTATCCCTCAATGACTTAGCCAACTCCCCATTACCGCAAAATCTACTTTGCAACCTCGGCCAAATGCCTTTGTAGTCTCCTGCTCTCTTCAAAACACCTTGTGGCCTCTTTTTTTCCCCCATGCATCTTACAGCCTTTGCTCTCCAGCCTCCTGTTCAGCCTCTGTCTCCCTCACTCTCTCACGCTCCGAGCCTCTTCCTCCCTCACCTAGCAGACAATCCCAGAACCAGCAAGTGGAACTCCTCACAGTCACTCCAATGAGTCTGTCCACAACACGTGTGAAATGGAAACAGCCAATGACTGTTTCTCATCAGTTCTGACATTTACTTTTGTTCATTTGGATATTTTTGTGACATTGGGGTGAAATTCTCCAGCTGCACCCAATGTGGTGCCTCTGGAAAGGCTGACAGAATCTCAAGCATTTTCTGTTGCTGTTCCAGAATAGTCCTCTTTAATGGATATCTCTTGAGGCCCTGCATCCACACCCAGCTTGAGTGTCTTTGCCACTTTTTAAAAGGGAATCAGAACAAACATGCAAACTAGTTAGCTGAACAGCCACAAGAGGGAAATATGTAATTGAAGATAAAACTATTACATACCTAAAAAACTTGATAAGATTTCTTTGTGATGGTGCTAAATATAATGGATAGAGAAAATGCAGACTATGTGGTATATGTGGACTTTGAGAAGGCCATGAGAAGTCACCCAGAAAAATATTGAATATTATAGGTTTTCAGGAGTAGTCGAAAAATTGGATTGGCAACTTACTGGAAGGAAGGAAACAGAACAGGAGCAAAGGACAGTTTATTAGAGTGCTTTGAAAAGAGTAACTTGTCCCTTGCAGTTCAATTCTGTTTCTGCATTGCATTTTCCTATTTACTTTATAGTTATTATATTCAAATAAAACCAGTCACGTTCAATTTCATAATTACCTAAACTGTCTGAAATGATCCGTAATTAACCACATGAACGATCCATGTGGATATCTCCTTAAATGTGAGCCTTCTCTTTGTCCGTAATTATTTTCCTAAGAGATTCAGTTCTTCCTTTTTTTTTGAACTTTTATTGCACGGTTGCATCCGTTGTTTCCTTCAACAATTTTCCATTCAACTGTGATCCTGGTTGAGGTAACTTAGGCCAATAAATTGAAGATGGAAGTCAGTGGAGACAAAAATTGGAAGTATTTTGTGTCGTTGCAGTGATGTCACACAGTGTACATTAAAATTATGTCCCATTGAGTGTAAAAGGCCGATTATGAATAAACTCTAACTCCAGTGTTTTGCAATCAACACCCTTCATCATACAAGGCTTGTCCTTTTCTATCACAAACCATGTTAGTCTGATTAGTCATGGTAAATATTTAATTTTTGTTCAACTTTTTTGACAACCTTACACTTATTGCAACTGTTTTCTAATTACATTTCCTTTTACATTTTAGAAAGTGTAGTAATAAATTGCGCATAGATTGAGGCATCCTCTTTTAATTTACTATAAAAAGATGAAGAATATTACCTTAATAAAAGATTATGTTATATCGCTTATGGGTAGAAATTTATCTTTGTTTCCTGAGTCAGTCATGTTCATGGCATTCCAATTGTGTTGTGGCATTTATAGTTAATGTAAACTGTAATTACAGGAAAATGTCAGCTTTAAATATTCAGCCTATAATTTTAATAAAACACATTTTGACTGCATGTTACATATCGTTTTATAGGTTGTCTAATGCTAAACTTAATAAGATTTCATATCAGTTTATATTTACTCTCCAGAAGGAAAAATAAATGAAAAAGTAACTGCTTTGACAGAAAAGTTTATACATGGAATTTTCATCATTGTTATTGTTTTCACAATAGATTCAATAATCCAGAAATTATTCACACAAAAATGTATTGAAATTGTAATTAAAGAAAGATATCAAGTAAAATTTTAATGTTCCTTTGCGTGCATATGCAACTTGTTTACTCAATGTCCTACATTTCAAGCGATTACAAGAAGCCTCCTCTGGATTAAAGTGCATAGTGCGCATGCAGTTTTTAATACCAGAACAATTGATGCATAAAACAGGGACAAACAGTACTTAATATGTTGTTGTATATCCTTTTCCTGCATATAATTGGCTATTGGAGTAAAGTTCACATCTCCAGTAAGAGACAGTTGATTGTGTGACATTGTGATTAAAGCTCCCTGAGAAACTACTGATTGTGTGATTGAGGACAATAAGGAGTGCATTCAATGGGTCCCCTGGCAATCAGCGTGACCAAGAAAGCTAAGCAACCTAGGCAATAAGATGGTGCCAAAAATATATCATTTGGACTCACTCCTGTAGTTCCCATCAGCAGTATCTGGGGTGAACTAAAGAGTAGTCACCTGCAAATTAACAATTTAATAAGGAAGTTGATGCCATGCCAATTCAATTTGGGTGGCACTGTTATTGACCATCAAGGTCACCATGGCTCTCAATGTTATAATGTTTCCATCAAGAAGACCACCATTATCCCAGTACTAAAGAAAACACACGCAACGTGCCTCAACAATTATTGCCCAGTGGCTCTGACCTCCATAATAATGAGGTATTTCAAGAGGTTAATCGTAGCCCATATCAACCCTAGCCTCCCAGCCTGGCTTAATCCTTTGCAATTTGCCTACCGACACAACAGGTCCACAGCAGATGCCACTTCCCTAGCACTACACACATTCCTGGAACATCTGGAGAAAAAGGATACCTATGTCAAGCTTCTACTTATTGACTATAGCCTGTGTTTTCCCTAGGATTTCAGTACAAGGGGGGCATATTTTTAAAGTGAGAGGAGAGAGATTTTGAAAGGACATAAGAGGCAAATATTTTACACAGAGGGTGACTGTAGAATGAACCTCCAGAGGAAGTGGTGGATGTGGGTACAATTACAATGTTAAAAACACATTTGGATAGATACATGATTAGGGAAGGAATAGAGGGAGAGAATGATTAGAGGGATATGGGCCAGGAGCAGGTGGAACTAGTTTTGTTTGGGATTATGTTCACATGGACTGGTTGGACTGAAGGGACTGTTTCTGTGCTGTATGACTCTATGACCATAATCCCAACCAAACTAATCTCCAAACTCCGAGACCTATGTCTCAGCTCCAGTCTCTGCAACTGGATCCTTAGCTTCCTGCCCCATACACCACAATCAGTGAAGATAGACCTCATTCACAATACTTCTCAACACCGGCGCCCCGCAAGGATGTGTACTCAGCCCCCGACTGTACTCCCTGTACACCCACGCTTGTGTGGCCAAATTTCATCTGAACACCATTTACAAGTTTGCTGATGACACCACTGTTGTAGGATGGATATCAAACAATGACAAGTCAGAATACGGGAAGGAGATAGAATGCTTGGTGTCATGGTGCAAAGATAACAATCTCTCCCTCAATGTCAGCAAAACTAAAGAGCTGATCATTGACTTCAGGAAGAAAGGAGTAGGACACACCCCTATCTACATCAATGGAGCTGAGGTGGAGAGGGTTAATAGTGTCAAATTCCTAGGAGTGATGATTACCAACAACCTGCCCTGGACCTCCCACGTAGATACGACTGTCAAGAAGGCACAACAATGCCTCTTCTTTCTCAGGAGGCGTAGGAAATCTGGCATGTCCATAAGGATCTGCACTAACTTCTATAGAGGCACCTGTGGGCATCACAGCTTGATGTGGCAACTGCTCTACCCAGGACTGGAAGAAGCTACAAAGTTGTGAATACAGCCCATAGCATCATCAAAACCAATCTCCCATCCATGGACTCCATTTACACTTCTCGTTTCCGCAGAAAGGCAGCCAATATCATCAAAGACCACCCCCCCATCCTTATTCTACACCCTTCCAACCGCTTTGATCATGTAGAAGATACAGATGCTTAAAAACATGTACCAACAGGTTCAAGAACAGCTTCTTCCCTGCTGTTATTAGACTGCTGAATGGAACTCTTGTACTTTCAAATCTAATGTTAGTCTTCTTTTGTGCAGCTCCTGTACAGCTGTAACCTTGTCTGCCTTGCACTGTCTAAACACCCTATGATCTGTATGTCCTTGTGTGTTATGACCCAGCCTGTACTGCATGCAAAACAAACTTTTCACTGCACTTAAGTACATGTGACAACATTAGATCAGATCAATCAAATTAAATCTTCTACCAGTCCAGCAGTGGGGACAATGCAGTGTCATACAGTTTGCTGCCTATAGTCTCGTTAAGAGTATGACTCAAATTAATTGAATAATGAAAACGCTGTCATGGCTTTCATTACTGAATGGTACAGGATGGCTGCAAAGTTCTGTAGCAGTGCTTGATGCTAGAAGTATGAAGGCTAATTATGTGTCCGGGCACTTGCCAGTGATCCTGTCACATTTATGAGCAGAAAAGTTCTACGTGTTCCAGAGCAACTGGAAGAGATTCATACAGGATAACACCTAATTTCCTTGTAGTGCACATTACAGTTTTCTGGGTCAGAAAGTGGGTAGGCTAAATGCGGAAAAATAACTTGTCTTTATCCAGCACCTTTTATGGTCTCAAAATGTACCAAAGTTCTTCACAGCCAAATAAGTACTTTGGAAATGTAATCGTTTGTAAGGAAACATGCCAGTCAATCTAAGCACAACAATCAGCTAAAGGAACAAATAATCTCATTTAGAGATGTTAGTTGAGTGATCACTTTTGGACAGGACACTGGAAGAACTTCTCCGTTCCACTTCAAAGATCTCTTACGTGAGAACAGTCGAGGTCTCAGTTTAATGTTTCATCCGAAAGACAGTACTTCCAAAAATGCATGACTCCTTTCAGTACTACACAATGATATCAGCCTGCAATATGTGCATAAGACTGTGGAGTAGGATTTGAAAATTTCTAACTCCAAGCAGGCTGCTACCTCTGAACCACTGCTAAAGTGTGACCTGTCTCCAACTCTGTGTGAGTGACTAGGAGAAAAATATAAATTTTAAAACTACTGACGTAGAGAGTTCAAGCTATTGAGGTTGTAGACATGCTCGGGGAGCTGGTGGGTTACGTAACATCGTCAGTGCGCCTCTGGTGAATCATCGGTGTTCTGTCCCACTTATTATTTATATGTATCGGTTTGCTGGGGTGGTTGGTATTACTTTCGGTTCTGTTTCTCAGTGGTTTGTACACAGGGTCTAATTCAAGGTGTTTGTTGATGGAGTTCCGGTTTGAATACCAAGCCTCCAGCAATTCCCTGGTGTGTCTCTGTTTGGCTTCTGCTATTATGGATATGTTGGCCCAGTCGAATTTGTGTCCCTTGTTGTCCTTATGTAGAGAGACAAGTGAGAATTGGTCAGCTTTCTTGGTGGCTAGTTGGTGTTCATGTATCCGTATTGTCAGTCTTCTTCCGGTTTGGCCTATGTAGTGTTTCTCACAGCCCCTGCATGGTATTTTTGTATATTAGACTGGTTTTGCTGGTTTTGGGTGTGGGATTCTTTACGTTCGTCAGTAACTGTCGCAGGGTGGTTGTTGGTCTGTGGGCTACTCTGATACCTAGGGGTCTGAGTCGTCATGTGGTCATCTCTGAAATGTCCTTGATGTACTTTATGGTGATTAGTGAGTCTGGTCGTGTTGTGTCTTTCTGTTGTGGTCTGCCTCGGAGGTAATGGTGGATTGCGCTTTTTGAGTTAGAGTTCTAGGTAATATTTTTAGTACACCATTGTGAGACTGACAGATAATGATCTGTGAGGTAATTTTTAAAGTAATTGTTTATTTGCACCATGCCAACTGTATTTGTTACAACATTGCACAAGGCCTAAACTGCTGTTCCTTGGATCAACCATCAATGACATAGCATTTTAAGTACGTAGATGAGAGGTAACCTTTTACATCACTCCCTTCTCGAGGCTCCACTTATGATTCTCCATAGCATTGATTCACAGGAAATATATAGGAAGCTGTTTATCCAAGTTTGTATTTTTAAACAGTATGTTGTCGAGTGGTTGGACAGATGGTTCCACCAAGGCTAAGGCTAATTCCTTGAGCCATGAAACAAACGCAACAGATCCAAATAGAAGCAAAATTTAAGCACATGACACCCACATAGTAGTCATATCGCAATTTCCAGAAAAAATTGTTTTGCAGTGTGAGAATCCAAAGCATGATCTGTCTCTTTATGCCCTTGAGAATGTGCTGATGAACCACTTGCTTTGACTGCTGTAGTCCATGAAATGGAAATATGCTGACAGTGCTGGTAGACAGAGAGTTCCAGGATTTTCATCCAGTGATGATGAAGGAGCAGCGATATAGTCCAAAATCACGATGGCCTGTCACTTTCAGGGGAACTTACAGGTTATGGGGATGTCATGCAAATGCTGCCCTTGTTCTTCTAGGTGACAGAGGCCATGGGTTTTGGAAGTGTTGTTAAAGAAGACCCATGCTTATAATTGACACCTTGAACCATTGCTTCAGATAGATCAGGGATGCATGAAAGTTCAGATGATGTCTGACAGGGTCTCCAGTATGTGCTACATTCTTCATAAACTTTACCATGGAGACATACCAAGCATGGAGCCCAAATGGCATGTGGAACACATGGTGATAAAATTGGGGGGGGGGTCAGTGAAAGTGCGGAGTTAGTTCTAGTAACTTACTTGTGACGTGGCAGGTGGTACGCTAGCAAATGATACAAGCTACGTTTGTTTTACTTCAACTCTTCCTATACAGATTGCCTTAAAATCACTGCGGTGAAATGTTTGAAACTATTTTGCAGAATGGTCTTAATGTTCATTTTAATTATTGTGGATTTAAATGCCTTACAAAATCACTAGGATTCTGTGATGGGATAGGCAGATTCATGAAATTCATAGACCTGCTTGTACTTGTAGAAGCAAATTGATGATATTAGTCCACAGATTGGTAAAGAAAGTGAAGGCCTGTGGAAGTGTTGTCGAACTAGTCTTATAGATGAAAAAATCAACAGGGAACAAGAGCAATAGGGATGGTACTTGATAGATCTGACTGGGAGTCAATGTTTAGTGAAGTTCCTTTTGTGGGTGTTATTCTGAGTAACAACATTTAAGGATGACATTGAATTGTCAGCTGGTGAATACTAAAAAGATTTGATGAGAGAGTTAGAGTAAAGGGAATGATGAGGAAAAATTTGTTTAATAGAAGCCAGTTATGTCATAGCAGAGAATTTCATGTAGTAAAGGATAGGGAAGTAGGCTTAGAGAAGATACGATTACAGTGGGAGAACTGAGATAAAGGACCTTTTGCGTATGACACCAAATTTGGTACAATAGCGAAGACAGTTATCTAAGAGTATAATGGGATCTTGATCAACTGGGCCAGTGGGCTGAGGAATGGCAAATGGAGTTTAATTCAGATAAATGTGAGGTGTTTCATTTTGTAAGACAAATCAGGGCAGGACTTACGTAGGTAATGGTAGGGCCCTGGGGAGTGTTGTCAAACAGAGAGACCTAGGGGTGCAAATACATAGTTCCTTGGAAGTGGAGTTACAGGTAGACAGAGTGGTGAAGAAGGCATATGCTACGGTTGCCTTGAGTACAGGAGTTTGGACGTCAGCTTACAGCTGTACAAGACATTGGAAATTCCCCATTTGGTGTATTGCTTACATTTTTGTTCGCCCTGCTATAGGAAGGATGTTATTAAACTGGAAAGGGTGCAAAAAATATTTACAAGGATGTTACTGAGACTGAAGGGTTTAAGTTACAAGGAGAGACTGAATAGGCTGGAACTTTTTTCCCTGGAGCGTAGGAAACTGAGGGGTGACCTTATAGAGGCTTATGAAATCATGAGGGGCAGAGATAAGATGAATAGCCAAGGTCTCTTCCTCAGGGTAGGGGAGTTCAAAACTAAAGAGCATAGATTTAAGGTTAGAAGGAAAAGATTTAAAAGGGACCTGAAGGCCAACTTTTTCACTCAGAGGGTGGTGTTTATACGGAATGAGCTAGGATGTGGAGGTGCTGATGTTGGACCGGGGTAGACAAGATAAAAGATAAAAGGATCTTAGAACTGATGCAAATGGGAATACTTTAGCGGACAAGGACATTTGGCTTTGGATCTTCGGGTAAACGTCCTCCAAGGCGGCTATCTTCGGGATACACAATGCAGAGTTGCCAAGCAGAGGCTGATAGCTAAGTTCAGTACCCATGTGGATGGCCTCAACCGGGGTCTTGGATTCATGTCACAGGTGATCCCACCACACTGTTCCACTCTCACGTACACCTAAATACGTACACACACACACACACACACACACACACACACACACACACACACACACTCTCTAATACTCTGTCTCACACACACACACACACAGATCCTCTCTCATACTCTGTCTCACATACACACACACAGATCCTCTCTCATACTCTGTCTCACACACACACACACAGATCCTCTCTCATTCTCTGTCTCACACACACTCTCTCTCCCACCCTCTCTTTCCTTCACACACACACTCTCTCTCTCTCCCTCGCGCACACATATAAATCTATGGGGTGAATTCGCATTTGCAGATTTGTAATTTCAGATACGTTCTATTTTGTTCAAAAAGCACACAATTTGTAGCCAGTCAATGTGGCATTTTATAAATTCATACTTTGGAAATAAAACCAGTCTGACTCCAAGTCGATACATAGCCTCATAGAGTCTGACCTGGGATATCATCTCTCGTTTACTGACAGAACTTATAAAACATTTAGTTATCTTGGAGCAGTGACTTGAAAGAAATTCATTTTAATCCTTTCTAACTGATTAAAGATTTAACAGCCATCTTAGGTTTGTTCGACACATTCACATCAGTTCTATGACCCTTTGAACTTTTGCTTATAAATTCTGTGTCAGATGCCACGTCTCTCACTGACACCTGAAGAAGGTGCAAGACTCTGAAAACTTGTGTCTTCAAATAAACCTGTTGGACAATAACCTGATATTGTGTAATTTTTGACCTTATAGAATGAGTTGCAAGAGGAAGTGGTAGAGGCCAGTACGATTACAACATTTAAAAGACATTTGGACAGGTACATGGTTAGGAAAGGTTTAGAGGGATATGGGCCAAATGCAAACAAATGGGACTAGTTCAGTTTGGGAAACCTGGTCGGCATGGACAAGTTAGATCAAAGAGCCTGCTTCCTATGCTGTTTGACTCTATGACCTCTTTTTACAACAAGAATCCTGTGACCTTTATGTTTTAAAGGGATTTAAGCAAATCAAGGAATGGCATTTGCATTTTAACATGAAGTAAAAAATAAGTACTGGAACAAGAAATGTGAACATTTCTCAGAATGAAGGATTATTCATGACCAAAAATATAAATAATGTGATTAGTGACTATTCACTGGAAAGTATCCAGTCAGTGTGAGGCTGCCAAAAACGTATAATCATGTCTTGTGATATAAAGAGAAATTTAACTTGGAAATACAAGTAATTCCAACCTAATAAGGATTCATGATAAGGCTACACTTGAAATATTGCTGAATATTGGATACCATAGGTTCCAAAAGACATTAATATGTCAGTGAGCATTCGGAGATTAATGATTATGAGTGCAAAGCATGATACTTTCCACTTTACTCTGATAATTGTACAGGAATCTCACTGATGGGAAGAGGCTGAGCACCAAATGATGCAATGATTGTGCTATTTCTACCTCCTGGCTTCTTTCGCGGTATTCAAACCTGAATAATAAATTTTATAATCAAATTTAGACTGTAAATTTCACCTTGGAAACTTAATTTTTCATCAAAATAATGTATAACCCTGAATTATGGATTATGGATACTTATGGATATATTGAACTTTTAAGTGCATGTTTATTTTTAAAAGAGGTATGCACAAGCCAAAAGATGGCTGAGGATGCAAATTCAGTGGCTGTGTTAAAGCTGCTGTGTTGATTGTGCCTGGTCCCAAGCAGAATCACGGAATGTTCCATCTGAAGAGTGTCAAGTAAACCTCAGCTAGCCACAGTTCAAAGGGTTAGATGCCGTTCTGCAAATTGAACCGCAGTGTCCTGTGGGTTGTATCCCAGACAACGAATCATAGGATCCCAACAGTGCGGAAACAGGCCATTCAGCCCATCAAGCCCATACCGACTCTCCGAAGAGCATCCCACCCAGACTTACCCCTTATCCACTCCCTGTAATCCTGCAATTCCCAAGACTAATCCACCTAGCATGCACATCTCTAAACACTATGGTCAACTTGTACTTCTTTGAACTGTGAGAGGAAACTGGAGCACCCAGAAGAAACCCATGCAACCGCACAGGGAACATGCAAACTCCACACATACAGTCACCTGAGGCTGGAATCAAACCTGTGTCCTGGGCGTTGTGAAGCAGTAGTGCTAACCACCGAGCCATGATGCTGCCCCAAAACGTGATGTGAATTGAAATAAAGGTAGCTCTGGGCAAAGGAAAAATTTGTGCTTGACCCTTCCAGAAACGCACAATAAATAAAAAAAACCTGCAAGCTTTGACCTCTGTGTTCTAGAGAGCTGGCAGGCTAGTGTGTCAGCCTGTGTGTCAAGTTCCACTGTGTAAAAGTATGCTGTGAGGGGCACAGCTGAGGAATTCCACTAAATAGCCCTGTGTGTACAATTATGTCGAAATAAACTTTCTCTAGTTGCTGAAAACAAATCAGCAAAGCCACCGTTGACGAAAACTGGACCATCCCTTTCAACTAGCAGAACTATGAATCTCCAAGCAACCACTTAACTGCCAAAGACAACACTACACAGTCATCCACCTTTACACCCCCAGTGTTTCGCAGTCATCCACCAATTATTTTTATACTTTTTTTAAACATATCCTTTTTTGGACTTGCCTATCATTTCTTATCTGTATATTTATGAATCAAATTTTATTACCTTGGCTTGCAGTTTTGTAACCAATGAACCTTTTCTTTAACTCAGGAAAGCCTCCTTACAAAACAGAAATATATTTAAGCTGGGGAGAGGTGTCCCTGAGCGAAGGGACTATTGTTAAAGTTAACCATGTCGCAGTCAAGCAGGGGATGGATTGTTAAAGAAGGCAGTTCGTTGCTCCTCAGCTAGGAGCATATCTGTATGGGATATCCCATCCAGAAGCATAACAAATTGGAGATACATACCCAGAAAATAGAAAAAAAAAAATTGTTCTGTTTTAAGGCATTGATTTTATGTGTACAGACTTTAGTATACAGAGAAGCGTAAAGAAGGATGCTGGTGAGATGCATTCTGAAAAAGTAGCTGAAGACTTCAGCATTTTAAAGTCAGTAGACAGGGTTCTAATAGTACCTTGGTATTCGGGTCTCTGCACATGCTCATGGAAGTGGTAAAAGGAAGAATTATCAAAACTGTTTGTTTAAAAATAAAGGTTTGTAGATCACCTGTGACCTCTGAGCTCTGCTGTGGAAAGGTTCGCGACTATTTTGGCAGGAGGTTTTGTTTCCAGAAATTTCCTTTATGACACCAATGCCAAAAAAAGAGGTCCAATCAGTTGAGACAAAATATTGGGGATGCTGGAAATTAGAAATAAAAACAAAAAAAAGGTCAAAAATTCAGCAGATTAGACATAATAAGATTAGGACTTTTTTATTTCAATACAATATTTAGTTGATCTGTGTTCATTCAGGAATGACAAAATAAATTTATTGCAATTGGATAGCAAGATGTAGGTATCCCTGCAATCATGTCAACCATCACTGATTTCTGAGATAAAAGGTACTGCAGATGCTGGAGAATCCGAGATAACAAGGCGTGGGGCTGGATGAACACAGCAGGCCAAGCAGCATCATAGGAGCAGGAAAACTTGACGTTTCGGGCCTAGACCCTTCATCAGAAATGGGGGAGGG
>JAHRHZ010000133.1:60022909-60071478 GCA_024137785.1 Ginglymostoma cirratum | reverse complement strand
CCCCCATTTCTGATGAAGGGTCTAGGCCCGAAATGTCAAGTTTTCCTGCTCCTATGATGCTGCTTGGCCTGCTGTGTTCATCCAGCCCCACGCCTTGTTATCACTGATTTCTGAATCGCTTTTGGTGGATTTTCTTCTTGAATGAAAGTCTGAGCAGAGCATGAAAAACAAAGAAATGGTCATCTTTCTCTGCTCTTTTTAAATAGAGAAATTGCAGTCACAGGATCAGACCATTGCTCTGGTGCAGAAGATGTCCAGTCAGCCCATCGTGTTTGCACTGGCACTCAGCGTTTTGACTTCATGCCAATTTCCTGCTTTTTGCCTACAACACTACACTTTGTTTCTATTTAATTAAACATCCAGGCAGAGCACTCCATACCCTATTTGCTGCTTGAAAATGTTCCTTTCTTCATCTCGCATTTGCTTCTTTTGAACTTGAGAATTGTGCCCTCAGGCTCTTGGTCCATTTTCAAGTAGAAGAAATGTGTCCAATCCATAGCCTGCATATACATATATAACATAGACAAGAAATGGTGAAATTCAAAGTCAGATTTCAACTACAATAGTTCAATTACAATCTCAACAATTTATGTAGCCACTGATATTCTACTTGTTATTTTAATGCCTTTGCTGCCTCTTGTACTGGAAAAGACGAGGTGAATTAAGAAAAGCAATCGTGCGAGATTCACAGAACTGTTCAGCATAGAATTGAGTCGCAACCAAATATTTCCGTAGAATAAAACCAAGTGGATCTGGTTTTCAGCACTATTACCAGAGAAAGGACAGCAAACCTCAGTTGATCCTACAAAGTCCTTCCCACTAATATCCAGGAACTTGTGCCAAAATTGGGACAGCTATTATAGATATGTCAGGCAACAGCCTGATGAAGTTAATCCTCACCACTCGTACCTATAACTAGTGTCCCCGACCCTCTATCACCTTGCTTGAGTATATCCTGCCACACTGGCAGGTTAGATTCACCAGTTATGATGGCACAGCAGTACACAATTGGGAGGGCCATTCCACTCCAGATCTGATCACAGGCTTGGACCAGTCATCAACAGGAGAGCTGAATTTCAGAAATGAGATGCAATTGACTGCCCGTGACGTCAGGGCACTGTTTCATTGAGTGAGGCATCAAAATTGAAGTCATTGGGAATCAGGAGGAAAATGCTTCACTGTTTTGAGTCATACGCAGCACAAAGGAAATTGTTTGCAGTCGTTGGAGTCAATCATCTCAGTTGCAGCATAATTCTGCAGAAGTTACTCAGGGTAGTGTCCTTGGCCCAGTTATCCCCAGCTTCTTCTTCAATGACCATCTGTCCACCATAGGGTTAGAAGTGAATTTGTTCACTTATAATTGTACAGTGTTCAGTTCCATTCACAACACCTTAGATACACAAACAGTCCATATTGTGTAAATTAGAAACCAAGAAATGGGAGCATGAATAGACAAATTGACCCCTTAAGAGATAGTAGGAACTACCGAAGCTGGAGTCAGAGATAACAGTGTGGAGTGAGGAACACAGCAGGCCAGGCAACATCAGAAGAGTAGGAAAGTTAATGTTTTGGGTCGGCACCCTTCTTCAGAATTTGGCCCCTTAAGTCTGCTTTTCCATTCAGTGTAATCAGGCTGATCTCCTGTCTCAATTCTATTATCCTGCACATTCCCTACATCCTTTTAGGAACAAAACTATCAAATTCATCAAAGAGAGAGCATCAAACACTCTCTGGAGTAGACAATTCCAAAGATTTGCAACTAAGTGGGGAATTTCTCATTGTATTCCTCGCTGATTGATCCCCTAATTCTCAGGCTGTGTTCTCATGTTCTAGATTCCCTAGCCAGGAGAAACAATGTCTCAGGATTAAGTCTGATCATGCTCTGAGAAGTGTGGGCTGTGGTGAGATGTGTGGGAGAATCAGGTGAAATGATTGGCAAGGCCCATCTCAACATTGAGATTATCTCGCCATATCTTGCATACTTTTCTTAAGCGGTGTGGCGAAATACTCGATAGGCAGCGGTGAGTACCTCATTGACACTCATGATTTCTTGTTAAACATTTTACCAATAGTCCAGCTTGCCAGGGATTGTGATCTTACCAAACTCACTGGCTGCCAGACTTGCTGAGCTTTTCCAGCAATTTCTGTTTTTTCTTAACAGTTAATAAATTTGATTTTGTTTTTGACTCAAGAAAGCCTTCTTCACTGGCAAATGTCGTTAAATATATTTTTAATTGGAGACAGTATAGCCTAATCAAAAAGAGGTAAAATCTTTATCGTAACCCACTAAGGAAGTTAAACAGTGGGGATCCGGTCAGCCATTTTTCACCTGGTCATAAAATTAGCGTCTCCTATGTAACTTCTATGAGCTGTGAAGACAGACAGAAAATAATGTTCAACATCTCTCCCATTCCTTCAACTGCATGACAATTTCACTTTTCTCTGCCTCTAAAGGACCAAATTTTACCTGAATTGCTTCCTGTTTATGTACCCGTAGAAGCTCTTAACATCTGTTTTAATATAAAACAAACACAGAGCTTCCTGGAGAAACTCAACTAATCTGGTAACGTGTGGAGAGAGAAAGTTTAATGTTAAAGAGTTAATCTTTTGAGTCTTGCATGATTGGTTTCCAGAAATGCCTTCCTCAGCACTTGCTGATGTTTTGGTGAATTTTTACCTCTCACCTGAAGGAACAAGGTCACCTTATGAATGGGATTTGCACCGGCTGCAAGTTCCCTTCCAAGCCATGTACCATCCTGACTTGCAACTATCTTGTAGTTCCTTCAAAGTCACTGAGTCAAAATCCTGAAACTCCCTCCCTAACAATACTGTGGGCGTACCTGCTGCACCTCCTCCTTCCCATGATCTACTTTGATGGAGATTCTCCATCTCCTGCTGTCCAATACATTTAACTAATGCTGGACTTATCCTTCTGTGGTGGCATTGTACTGCACAATTTCCTGCTACCACTTGTCAGCCAGGCAGTAGTCACTGCTGGGTTTTGAGACTTCAGAATGAAAACCCCTTCAAGCTTCCCAAGCACTAATTCCACACCAATGCAAAATCAAGGTCGTCATCTTCAAAACAAGTACGCAGAAGGAATTACCTCTATGTATTTCCATTCACTAGCCTCATTACGCAAGTACAAAAACAGAGTTTCTGGAAAAGCTCAGCAGGTCTGGCAGCATCTGTGAAGAAGAAAACAGAGTTAACATTTCGGGTCCAGTGTCCCTTCCTCATTATACAAGTGTTGTGTGAGATTGAGAGTGACGTAGTCACCTTTTTATTAGCTGCATCTAAAACAGATGAAACAATGAAAAACTGTTAAATTGAGGATTCAAAAGTGAATTTGTGTTGAAGTTGATACTTTCACATTCTTTGCACAATCCAAAGTGCTTGTAAGGTTGAGAAATATATTGAAATATAGGCTCAGCAAGATTCCACAAGTAGGAATAAGTAAAATCACTGGTTAACCTGTTTTTATGGTATTAATTGAGTCATAAATGTTTGATCCTGGCACCCAATGAACTCTGCTGTTTGAACAGTGCCAGGGGAGCTTTTAATTTCACACCAATAGGTAGCAGGGCACTAGTTTCACCATTTCATTCAAAAGATTGCACCTCTGGCAATGCAGCAGTTTTTCACTGATGCACTGAAATATCCACCTGGATTATTTTCATGTGGCTGGAACTCATGACTTTCATGAATCAGAATCCAGAGGAGTAAATAGACCATATGGCCATGACTGAGTCAGACTGACCATGAATGCTTTTAAAATAAGCATCCCAAGCATTGGGGATCGGGAGGGGGAAGATAGTAAATTTTAATTTTTTACTAGTGGACAAGCATTGTCAGATCTGTTTGTGACATTCCTGGAGTCCTAGATAACAAAAAAATCCCAACAGGTCTCCTGCTTTCACAAAAGTAAGTCTTCCCATGTATATCAGTGAGTGCAGGCAGTGATAATTGATCATCAAAAACACTTCTCTTTGTTGGATAGACCAGACAACTCCCATCTTATAGCCTGAAAATTTGTCACAGACCTCAGTCACAGTATCTTATTACCTCCTTATGGCTGCAAATTCTGAAAGTAGGAAGGAGATACTTGCATGAGTGAGCAAATATCCACTGGAGCTATTAGTAATTTAGACATTGTGTTCCTGCCAACTATAATCCCAGGTGAGAAACTACATGAGACTATGTTAGATTTCACTGGGCTTTAAAAATAATGAAAATTGGATGGATTCTGTAACATAAACTGCCAGTTTATCAAGTGAAGATTAAAATCCATCCCTAAAACTTAGATTTAGAAGAATAAAGTACACCTCAAAACTACAATACAATAGAATGACAGGTGACCTCATTGAAACCTATAGGATTGTTAGTAGGATAATTGCTCAGAGGATGTTTCCACACATGGGAGAGTCTACAACCAGAGGGGATAGTCTCAGAGTAAAGAGTGCCAATTTAAGACTGAAATGAGGAACTTCTCTCAGAGAGTTGTGAGTCTTTTGAACTCCTTGCCACAAACAGCTATGGGAGCAGAGTCCTTGTGTATCTTTAAGACTGCGATAGATTCTTGATCAGTAGGGGAGTCAAGTATTTCGAGAGAGGGCAGAAAAACAGACATGAGATGGATTGAATCAGCCACAATCCTATTGAATGGCAGAGCAGGCTCGTGGGGCAGAACAGCCTACTTCAGTTCCTATTTCTTTTGGTCTTACGATTACATATGTGTCAGTTGAACAAGGATATTTAATATGGAGATAGAGGTCCATTACAGAGGTGTGGGTGCCTGGAAGTTTGTTGTTTTGGTAAAAGAGTTGATCTGACTTTCTGGTATCGGCAATGAGACTGTTACAAATAGTTCTTATATAGTAAAGCACGGTTGGAGTTTTTTCTTTCACTTTTTTTAATGTACATTGGCAACCCCTTATGCATATGTTCAGTTTCTGACCTCAATAGTAAGCAAAAAGAAAATAAAAACCTATGGCCTATTGAGTCAGATTTCGCTCTGGGATCTGAGTGGTCCATCATTACCATCAGCTGGGATCATGACAAATTCCATCAACATTAAACCTCTGTACCTTGTTCCCAGCCATCTTTTGGAACGTATCTGATGGCTGCTACTAATGAAGTTCGTAGCCTGTCACTGATGTCACCTTTAGGGGGCAGGGAGAGGACTGCATGCATAATTTAGGGGCCTAGCACCTGTTAAAGGAATATATTGACAAGATTATGCCATAAGCTGGGCAGATCACAGGTTTCCTTAGCAGTTCCTGTAACCACAAACCAGAATTAAGAGTTTTGGTGACGAAAGTGTCTTGTTTTCAATTATTCTGTTTTGTTTGTTTGAAAATAACAACTAAATATTATGTAACTTTACACAATGTAGAGTTACTGGGGATTAAATTGGATAAATCCAGAAAAAAGGCATACAGGTTGTAGATAATCCACTTCTGTTTATTGCATTGCAGGTGACACATTTTGTGCTCCCTGATACTTTACATGATTATTCTGTGCAGCCAGTGTCATGCATGTTGTTTATTAGTTACATACATCAACAGAGGACCGAATTGTATGGGCACTGAAGGTGGAAGGTTAGACCTGCTGAAAGGAACATGTATTGCAACTTCAGTAAATGGTAAGAATCCTTTTGTCTATTGAACCTGTGTTGCAGAATATTGAAGAATGGGTGAGCATACAAGACAGCTAAGTATAAGCAACTTCCAAATACATACATTGCATGAAGAACCAGAGAGAATAAACCAACAAGTTACCCTCATGATGCCCGTAAATAGATTGGGTTTGGGTCCTTCTTTCTATTTAACATCATATTCATTTGGGCAGGAATAAGATGATTGGATTGGGGAGTTGGAAAATGGCAGTGGTGGCTTCTAATTGGTGTTGCACATGGTTTCGCGTCCTCATCTCGTTACTCATGAGGCCAGTGCTACAGCCCTGGTATTAGGCGCCCCCCAGGTGTGGGACAAATACAATGTACACACATCACATTGAGGTGCTCTTTCATAACCCAGCTGAGTTCTTCAATGGAAAATTGTTCCATTTCATCAATATGTGAAGGTTCTATGATTATCAGCACCACCTTTTGGAAGTGTGCACTAGATACTCTGGGAGATGCCATGATGCCTGTATCCTTGAAAACACTCATATTCAAAAGTCAGATGCCTTACAAAGATGGTTTCTATAAGACAAGGGCTATCCTCTGTAACTACGCCAATAATGCCATTGTGCAGCTCCCAGACTGAGGCCAAGCATAGATACAATACTGCCATTTTTTGACTACAGCTATAGTGGACCAGATGACAGACCACCTGAAGGTGAAGTTTCAATGCTTGGATTGTTCTTGGGGTGATGGTGGGGTTCAGCAGCGGTGTCTCTTGCAGTCCAGTCCAGATAGAATATGCCAGATTATCCTAGCATGCTTTACTGTGCACAACCAGCACAGGCAAAGAGTTGATGTGATGGATGCTGAAGACCTTGGAGAGTGGCAGCAGTGCACCGAGGAGGAAGGTGAATACATTAAGCTGGAAGAGCATCACCTTCAGTAAGACAGAGTGATGCAGCTTTAGACCCAACAAGGCAGAGAGGATTTGATTGATACCCATCTCCACTTGATATGAGTTGGGTGAAGTGATCATAGAGTCATAGAGTTCTACAGTACATGTAAAAGCCCTTCAGTCCACCAATTGCACACCTGTCAAAAATCATCACCTAACTATTCTAGTCGCATTTCCTAGCACTTGACCTATAGTCTTGTAAGGTTTGCCATTGCAAATGCACATATAAATACTTCTTAAATGTTGAGTGTTTCTACCTCAACCACCCTTACAGGCAGTGAGTTCCAGATTCCCACCACCCTCTGGGTAAAAATGTTTTTCCTTATATCTCCTCTAAACCTTCTACCCCTTGTCCTAAATCTATGCCCCATGGTCATTGATTCCTCCAGCAAGGGGAAGGTCTCTTCTTGTCCAGCCTATCTACGGCCTCATAATTTTAATTTCAATCATGTCCCCTTTCAGTCTCCTCTGCTGTAAGGGATACAACCCTAGTTTATCCAATTTCTCTTCATAACTGAAACTCTCCAGCCTAGGCAACGTTCTGGTAAATCTCCTTTGCACCCTCTCACATCCCCCTTATGTAGATTCCAGAACTGCAAATGGTACTCAATCATGCATTGACTGTAAAGTTGTTGTTTGAAAGGCAAGAAGTCCCTGTTAGTTCCTAGAAGTAAAGGCAACTTGTTATGTTTTCCTCCTTGCTTTTACTTCTGTTCATTAAAAGTGACTGTTTTAAATTGTTTGAAGGCTTTCCAATATTGTGATGCTCATACAATGAGAAGATGCTGTGCTACGCTGGGCATTACAGAAAGAGTAGCCATCACTTAGACTTTTAACATGGCAATGCACTAAGGACAGGGAGCCTGTGTAGCTTTTCTGTTATAGCCACATTTACAATCATAGTCAGTGAGACACGTGATGGTGTAAATGTCAAAATATTTACAAATGTGAGATTCTTTTTGCTGTGAAGTGTCACTTGTGCTGTCTGTGTGCCCTCAGAAGGTATTCTTATTCATTTCTGTCCCGTTATATTTTCTGTGAAGGGCTGTTTTTGGCTGACAGGGATTGACCTGGCGCACAGCTGTGTTTTAAATAGAGCACCAGCAGCACAAATCGCAGAAAATCCTGGTGGTGGCAAGCACTTCTGCTGGTGAGCGCACGATAGCGTGAGCTTGGCACCATGGAGGTGTGGTGTATACATGTTGAGGCACACGGTGAAGAATTGCATGATTTAACTTACTGGAACTCGGAGAAAAACTTTCAATGGAACTCCCTGAAATTGACACTTTATGAACTTTTGGTAAAGTTTAGCCCAATGTTCTGAAATGACACTGTGGTCCATCCGTATTTGAATGCTAAATTCATTTGTCTGATATTCTTCTGTTGTTTTGGCTGAGGTATTAATGCACTTAATATGCCAAAGAACTGTTAAGAAAGTTATGACACAGTTGAGACTGTTAAATTTTAACAGACAGGAAATTTTCTTTCCCATTTATTTTCAGAATGTCCAGCCAAATTTTGTACTTGATTACTTATCCCAAAAGGGATGATTAAATGAGATGAGGAAAATTTCCCACAGCAGGTTTGATTTTGATTGTGTTGTTACATTTCATCTGGTTATGTATTTTGGGCTTTTTGGTTAAAACAGATATTGTTCTGATTATCAGTGACCTGAGACCCGATAAACTCCCACAAATTCTCTCCCTGAGATGTTATTTAAACAATGTTTCATTTTCTGAGGCAATTACCATGTAGAAAGCAACAATTGAATCAAAATTCCCTATTATGCATTGCAAAATCTATCTGTTTGAGTTACAAAGGATTTGCAAACATGCAATTTCACAGACAGGTTGAATGTATGCAGGCTTTGTCATATGTTTTAGTGTGTTGCATTGCATATATACCATTTGCAACTTTTACAAGATTGAATAGACTTTACTACAGATATTTCTTCTAGTAACTCCCAGATTTTAATTTACAAACATTCAGTACTGTTGCACTTTCAGTGTTTTAAAAACATGTTAAAACCATGACAACCATTCCACAATTGACAACTGTAGCTGTCAACAGCATTTGGAATTCTGAACAAAGTAAATCTTCAGCCAATGTGAAGTTTACAGCTAGATTTTGCTTCCCAGACTCCTATTGTGCGACAAATTTAAAAGGTGGTTCCTCCTCCCTGAGCAGCTCTTCAAACAAGGAAAATTCTCTCGAATAGCAGGGTCTGCTAGTGGTTGTGCATGTATCTGCAATACTAGATATAAACTGTAATTGGAATGAAGCTGACAATGTAGAAAAACTTCTTAAATAGGATCATTTTGAATGGATTTTGGGCCTCAATTTTGAACCAGTCATGTTGAATGAAAGAAAGGCACAGTTCACCAACCAGTATTTTAAGCCATAATTTAAGTGTGCAGTGTAGCAACTGTTATAGGTACTGCTACTTATAAGAGATAAAAGGTACTGCAGATACTGGAGAATCCGAGATAACAAGCATGGGGCTGGATGAACGCAGCAGGTCAAGCAGCATCATAGGAGCAGGAAAACTTGACGTTTCGGGCCTAAACCCTTCATCTTTTCTGATGAAGGGTTTAGGCCCGAAACGTCAAGTTTTCCTGCTCCTATGATGCTGCTTGACCTGCTGTGTTCATCCAGCCCCATGCTTGTTATCACTGCTACTTATAATGTAGTTTGTGATGTGTCTCAGATGTTGAGTGAACTATTGAGTTTACTGCTGATACTCATTTTACTGTTCAATCAGTTGTTGAAACTCCAATCTGACATAGCTTGTTCCATGTCTTAAATTACTGTGGGGCATTAGACTAAATAAATTTTAATGAGTCGCCACATATTTCACTTCGTCATTTCTGGTACATTTTAAAAATCTATTTATCTGTTCACATTTGTGTACAACTAAACTGTAAATGTAAAAATAAGAGATTGAAATAGATGCCCTCAAGCGCCTGACTGACTCATACTAGATCAATGTAATATAGTCATCGCAGGTAAACATTGAATTCCCAATCAAGCCTGCACATATATCATCTTAATCCCATAGGAGGGTCATCAGAGTAAAGGGCACTTGGTAAAGAGGTGCCATTTGCTTGCATGGATGACAGTCTGAGTGGGCAAGAGATTTTGGGTGCAGATGGAATGCTGCTGGCAGAAGAGCAAGGCCACGTATGAAAGCTTCAGCTGGTACTGGGGGCAGGAATGTCAGAATTTGGTCCTGTGCTCCTGAGAGGCAACATACTTCACAGGAAAGGCAGAACCCTGGATAGATGTCAGGTGACTGTGGAACAGGAAAGAAAAGCTGGAAGGAAACTGGCCCACGATGGAGCTATCTGCAGATGACTGGCATTCAGTGCTACAGGAGACTGCTGAAGATCTCTTGTCCTCTCGCACTGGTCACTACGCCCTCTGTTGGGTGTCAAAGTCACTGTGACCATCTTTGTCTTTGCCTCCTCCCAGTGATCAGCTGCAGTCCTTTTTGGCATCTTAAAGAGAGCAGCACACCACTGCATCTAACTTGTCACTGGTGCCCTCTTTGCCAGAGCTGGGCACCACATTCATTTTACAACAGATACAGCCTCTCAGGCACAGACTATATTGCATTGTATTTTCAAGGCTGGACTCTCCCAGATGCAGGGCAACATCAATTGTACTCGTTTAGCCATTAAGGCACTGAGTTACTGGCCAGTGAGATTGACCCTCTCAAGGTCCAACTGGTTTGGGACAACAAGAGCTTCATCCATGTGTGCTCATTTTCCAGGCAGCTGCCATGATTCCTTCATCCTCCACCAGTTAAAGCTGCCTCAGATCTTTACTTAAATTACCACCACCATCTTATTACCATCCCAAAATGCACAGATGGATCCTAGGGAACACCCAGTTCTCTCAATCGTGCCATTTCTATTTAAGCATTATTGAAATTGAAATTCTTCTATTTAGTGTTTAAATTAAATCATTTGCCAGTTTAACGTAATTCAGCAGGTAAAATGACCTCATGATAAGAGGAAACAAAAGAATTCCATGCAAACATGTTAGATGTTGCGTAGAAAAGTTAGTTACAGGCAATGCATTAGCATGGATACAGGATTGGTTAACTAACTGGAAGCAAAGAATAGGAACAATTGAGTGCTTTTCTGGTTGGTGATCAGTGACTAGTGGTGTGTCTCAGGGGTTGGGACTGCAATTGTTTACAGTTAACAGAGATGATTTGTAGTTGGGGACCACGTGTAGTGTGTCAAAGTTTGTGGATGACACTAAGATGAGTGGCAGAGCAAAGTTTGCAGAGGACCGTGAAGGTTTGCAGAGTTTAATTGAGTGGGCGAAGGTCTGGCAGATGGAATAAAACGCTGATAAATGTGAAGTCATCCACTTTGGTAAGAATAACAGTAAAAAGGGCTATTATTTGAACGAAAAAAATAGCAGCATGCTGCTGTGCAGAGGGACCTGGGTGTCCTTGTGCATGAATTGCAGAAGGTTGGTTTGCGGGTAGAACAGGTAATTAAGAAGGCAAATGGAATTTTGTCCTTCAGTGCTAGAGGGATTGAGTTTAAAAGCAGGGAGGTCTTGTTGCAGCTGTATAGGGCACTGATGAGGCCATACTGGAGTACTGCATGCAGCTTTGGTCTTCTTAGAAAGGAGAGAAAAGATGTACTGGCACTGGACGGGGTGCAGAGGAGATTCACTAGGTTGGTTCTGGTGTTGAGAGGGTTGGCTTCTGAGGAGAGACTGAGTAGACTGGGATTATATTCATGGGAATTTAGGAGAATGAGGCAGGATCTTATAGAAACATATAAAATTATGAAAGGAATGGATAAGATAGAAGCAAGGAGGATGCCTCCACTGGCGGGTGAAACTAGAACAAGAGGGCATAGCCTCAAAATTAAGGGGGGCAGATTTAGGACTGAATTGGGGAGGAACTTCTTCACCAAAAGGTTGTGAATCTTTGGAATTCCCTTCCCCATGAAGTAGTTGAGGCTTTCTGATTGAATGTTTTTAAAGCTAAGATAGATAATTTTTTGATCAGTGAAGGATTTAGGAGCTATGGTGAGCGGATGGGTAAGTGGAGCTGAGGCGACGAAAAGATCAGCCATGATCTTATTGAATAGCAGAGCAGGCTCGAAAAGCCACATGGCCTACTCCTGCTCCTGGTTCTTATGTTCTTGTGAACTTTCAAGCAAAGTCAAAAATCCAAGTTCAAACAAAACCATTGCAAGTTTTTTTATTCATTTGTGGGATGTGGGTGTCACTGACTGGCCAGCATTTCTTGCCCATCCCTAGTTACCCTTGGGAAGATGGTGGTGAGCTGCTTTCCTGAACTGCTGCAGTCCTCCTGCTGTGGGTTGACCCACAATGCTATTAGGGAGAGAATTTGAGGATTTTGACCCAACGACAGTGAAGGAACGGTGATATATTTCCAAGTCAGGATGGTGAGTGACTTGGAGGGGAACTTGAGGTGGTGGTGTTTCCATATGTCTGCTGCCCTTGTCCTTCTAGATGGAAGTGGTTGTGGGTTTGGAAAATACTGGATCTTTGGTGAATTTCTGCAGTGCATCTTGTAGATAGTACACACTGCAGCTACGAAGTGTCGGTGGTGGAGCGAGTGAATGCTTGTGGATGTTGTGCCAATCAAGCAGGCTACTTTGTCCTGGATGGTGTCAAGCTTCTTGAAAATTGTTGGGGCAGCACTCATCCAGGCAAATGGGGACTATTCCATTACACTCCTGACTTGTGCCTTGTAGATGGTGGACAGGCTTTAAGGAGTCAGGATGCGAGTTACTCACTGCCGTATTCCCAGCTTCTAGCCTGCTCTTGTAGCCACTCTGTTAATGTGGTGAGTCTAGTTGAGTTTCTGGTTAATAAAAAGTTAATAAAAACCGAAAGAAAGCGAATGCTGTAAATCAGAGACAAAAATAGAAATTGCTGGAAAAGCTCAGCAGGTTTGGCAGCAGCTGTGGCGAGAAATCAGAGTTAACGTTTCGGGTTGAGTGACCCTTCCTCAGAACTGATGGTAGCTAGGAAAATACCGGTTTACATGCGGAAGATAGGGTTGGGGCAGAGGGTAAGGAGTAAACGATAGGTGGGGATGGAGCCCAAGGGAGAAGAGCAGTTGGATATACATAGGAGTGGATAATGGTCTTGCTAAGAGGGTGAATTAGCTATTAATGGGGACTGTTAATGGCTAACAATGGGTGGTGTGTAATAGTAGGCAATGTGATAACAAGGCCTGGTTTGTGGGCATTGGGATAAGGACATGGGAGAGCTCAAACCCATTGAACTCGATATTAAGTCCAGAGGGCTGCAAGGTCCCCAAGGTGAAAATGAGGCACTGTTCTTCCAGCTTGTGCTGAGATTCACTTAGAGCACTGCAGCAGCTTAAGATAGAGAAGTTGGCCAGGAAACAGGGTGGTGTGTTGAAGTGGCAGGCAACTGAAAGTTCAGGATCTCTTTTGCAGACAGAATGCAAGTGTTCTGCAAAGCAGTCACCCAGTCTATGCTTCATTTTTCCAATGTAGAGGAGAGACCACACTGTGAGCAGCAAATGCTAGATAGTGTGAAGTGCAGGTAAAACTCTGCTTCACCTACAAGTTAAAATGTGCTAATTTGTTTCATTGCTCTACTAAACAAAAGTGCCTTTAAAATTGCGATAAAATGGAGCAATAACATATAAGCTACAATAACCAGTCTTTGGTCTTCTTAGGATATTGTATAATTCCACATTTTCAATGCTAAGAGAGATACTGTTGTTATTGTTTCCCAATATTTGTGTGGAACAAACTTAGTTGCATGACTTTAAATTCTTAATATACAAAGATAACTTTTCTTTCTTTTCCGTGTAGCTGTAAAACCCACAGATTATCCTCCATTAAAACCCTGGTGGACCGACATCGTCATTTTAATTGCAGTGAGTTGCGCCATTCTTGCTTTCCTGGTGATAGCTGTCATTATCTGCTACAAAGCAATAAAAAGGTAAGCCTGATCTTTTCGTGTTCTGTGGATAATTTGCATTCAATGAATGTTCTGTTGGTATAATTTGAGTACTTCCTTTTGTGATTGTCCCCTTTGTTGTTTCAACAGTTTGCAAAAAACCAAACCAAAATATAACCTTCATGAATTATAATAAAATTTATTGTTACCCCCGATATATCTTCAGTGTGGATTTTGCAGTTGTTGTAATAGTCATGAGATAATAGTGCTTACTATGAAGTGTTAAGGAGAACATGTGAAATAAAGTTTTTGTTCGTAAAATTTTTAAAATGTTCTGAATTCTTAATTCGTAAACTCGAGGTGGAATTTTCCCCTCCCTGGTGGAGAAGGAGAAATGGTGGGAAAGGTGGGAAAATGTGATGCGAATGAAGAAATCATGATTTTTGACATGGAGAAAATTTTTCCCAATTTTCACCTCAAGTAAATTCAGAATCTCACCACTGAGTGACAACTACCTTGGCTCCAAGTGTTTGCATCTCACTAAAGTCTCAGCTTGCCTAATTGATCCTGTCCTCCACTGAGAAATTAGACAGCACAAGTTCTTAACAGATAAGCCAGAGCGCACACTGGTGGCTGCAGCTTGCTGAATACTAAATACCAGAAATGTTGACTGCTCCTTTCCCCTAGATGCTGCCTGGCCTGCTATGTTCTTCCAGCCTCCTGTTTGTCTACCACCATGCAACTGGTTCTTCAGAACATCATCACTACATGCTCCGCGGCCACAATCCTCATGAATCACTCATCAACAGAAGTCAACATCGCCAGACCCCATCACCATGCCTGCTCTCAGATCAACTTGCACATCACTTTAGCACTTCAACGCTTTAGTTTGGAGGTCAGGGACACATGTAACTTGCATGTTTTTGCCAGGTTCCATTATGTTTAGGGCACACACACACATCTCATGCATCTTCACACAATGTGTCTTTGGCCCTTCTCTTGTCACCTCACTCACTTTACTATTTACCTGGAGGCAACTATCCTGTGTCTACTTTACAGTGCTTTCTTCTGAGTATTACATAGTATATACTAAATGGTAAGAAGTTGGAAAATGCACAAAAGGACCTAGGTGTCCTGGCCAATAAGTTCTCAAAGACTAATACATAAGTGCAGCAAGCTATTAGAAAGATTAATGGAATGTTAGTCTTTATTATAAGGAGGTTTGAGTACTGGAGTAGTGAAGTCTTGCTTCAAATGTATAAGATCTTGTTTAGACTACAATTGGAGTACAGTTTTTGTCTTCTTGTCTCAGGAAAGATACTATTGCCATAGAGGAAGTGCAATAAAGTTTCATTAGACTTGTTCCCAGTTGATGGGACTGTCCTATGAAGATGGATTGGGCAAACTGGGTCTTTGTTCTCTAGAGTTTTGAAGAGATAGAGGTGATTCCATTGAAATCTCCAAAATACTTAAAAGGATAGGAGGATAGATGCAGGTAAGATTTGGTTTGGGAATCTAAAAGTAGGAGGCATAGTTCAAAAACAAGGTGTTGCCAGTTAAGTTGGAGATGTGGAAAAATTATTTTATTGGGAGGATTGTGAACCTTCATAATTCTGTGTTCCTTAGTCTTCCTTCATTTAAATAATATTCACCTCCTCTATCCTTCCTGCCAACGTGCATAACCTCAAAGCTTCCCAAATTATGTTCCATTTCCTAAGATTTTGCCCACTTGCTTAACATGTCCAAAGTCCTTTGCAGAGTCTTTGCGTCATCCGCATCACTTGCTTTCCCACATATTTGTACATCATCCACAAATGTGGCTATAGCACATTCACTTTCCTCATCCAAGTCATTAACATATATTGTAAATAATTGTGGCTTCAGCACTGACCCCGTAGCACTCCATGTTGCCATCCTGAAAAAGCACCCCCTCATCCCAACTCTTTGCCTTCTGTCAGTTAGCCAGTCCTCTCTTCATCCTAATATGCTGCCTCCAACAACATGCGCTCTGATTAAGTAGCCTAATGGATGGTACCTCATCTACAATCTTCTGAAAATCCAAATGTGTTACATCCACTGCTTTCCGATTATCTATCCAGCTTGTTACCTCCTCAAAGAATTCTAGTATACTTGTCAGGCATGATTTTGCCTTCATGAAGTCATGCTGACCCTCCTTGATCATATTATGTATTTCTAAATGCTCTGCTATTAAATCCTTAGTAATAGACTCGAATACTCTCCCGATAGCCGACATTAACAGGCCTTTCTTTTCCCCCTTTTCAAAATATAGGTGTTACATTGGCAGTTTTCCATTTCTCTGGGATTTTTTTCTACAATCTAAGGATTCCTGGAAAATTACTACCAGTGCATCTACTTCCTAGAAGTATTCTAATATCCTAGAATTCATCCCATCAGATCTTTAGCTCCATCACCTTCTTGTGGCAATTTATCTCGAGTGATAGTTATTATATTTATTTCCTTTCCCTCAGCATGAGTCCTTTTTGGCTTTTCTGTAGTGGTTTCATACAACTGAGTAGCTTCCTGGACTATTTTAGAAGGCAGCTGGGAGTCAACCACACCTCTATGGGTATGGCGTCACATAAAGGCCTCACCATGCAAGGATGGCAAACTTGTTTCCCTCAAAGCCATTAGCGAACTTGACAGAGTTTTAGGACAATTGACGAAAGCGTAAGGGCATTTTTATATTGACAAAAAACCAGTAAAAAGCAGGGAATGGTTGGCTTGTTCTCCCCGCTTCCCCAGCCAGTAAGTACTGCAGATGAACCAAACAAATTCCTTGTGGAACTTCCACCCTCAGTAGGAGGATGTACTGCCCTCTGGAGCTACCGGATAATTAGGTTCCATTTCTGATGACGGGTCTAGGCCCGAAACGTCAAGCTTTCCTGCTCCTATGATGCTGCTTGGCCTGCTGTGTTCATCCAGCCCCACACCTTGTTATCCATGCCGATGTAGTTGCCTTTACTTAAGTTTAAAATACTGATCTTAGACAGTGTACTGATCTTTCCAGATTGACTGCACGGTTCATGAAGGCAGCTCACCACCACCTTCACGAGCAAAACTAGAAATGGGTAATCAGCCAATACTTCCCATATCCCATGACAGAATAAAAAGTGTAAAATTCAGTCATACCATTGTCGCTGCTACCTAGGGGTGCCTTTACTCTGAGGCCATTAGTTAATCCTGTCACGTTACAAAATACCAAGTCTAATATAGCTTGCTGTCTGATCAATTTCAGCATACTTTAAACGCCTCATCCAGGCTATGACTACTAATCTGTTTTTTCCAGTTTATATGTAGATAATGTCACGGTGGCTCAGTGGTTAGCACTGCTGCCTCACGGGTTTGATTCCAGCCTCAGGCGACTGTCTGTGTGGAGTTTGCACATTCTCCCTGTGTCTGTGCAGGTTTCCTCTGTGTGAATTGGTTTCCTCCCACAGTCTAAAGTTGTGCAGGCTAGATGGATTGGCTATGCTAAATTGTCCATAGTGTCTAGAATAGGGTTGGATCTGGGTGGGATGCTCTTCTGAGGCACAGTGTTGACTCGATGGGCTGAATGACCTGCTTCCACACTGTAAGGATTCTATGATTATTGAGGTCCCTTTATCTCAGGCAGCCAATATTTTTTCTTGTGGACTCAGTCTAATATTGTGGATACTATTAGAGGACCTGTAGACTATCCGCACTAGTGACCTCTTTCCCCTAATGTTCTTCATCTCCACTAAAACAGAACCTACATTCTGATCTCCTGAATTAAGTTCATCACTAATAATGTACAAATACCATTCTTGGTATGGGAGGGATGAACAGTAACGGGTGTGGCTGGAAGTGTATAGGTTGGCATTGTATGGGGATCATGGTTTTGGGTGAATGGACGTAAGAGCGCCATGAGGCATGATTGGCTGTATAGGTTGGATGAAGGGCATTATATCACATTAGGCATGGTAAGACATTGGAAGTGTCTGAGGGGAGTGAGAGCTAAGGACTGGAGGACTGTTTCCTTGGTTTCTTGTTTTTAAACACAGCCGTGACAATGTCCCACAGTAATGAGATGGGCCCTTCAAACAGTTTGCTTTCGCAAACCACAGCACCTGTGGGTGCCTCCAAATTCTATTCAGCTGCAGTGAGTCCCACTCCCATTAATACCTGTCCCCACCAGAATGAAAGTCCTGTTGCCCAGGCACTTTCTCACAATTCAGACAGAATTCTCCTGACCCTGTGATCGCGACTTGGGAGTGAGAACTCAATCCTAATTCCTGAATTTTTAACAGAAGCTATGATGGATCGGTAATAATTCACTCTACTGTATTCCATTACAGAATGGAAAATAGTAGAGTGATTGATAGTTTTAAATTTCTAATGGCATGGCACAAGGGGTTATTGATTAGTAGTTAAGTTCCACAAATTGTACACTAAGCCTGTTATTTTGACATCAGATGAGAGATTGAGTTTGTGTATGTGTCACTTTCCATGTGGCATTAATGTCAATTTTGTCATTTATTTTACTCAGCAGTGACGTGTAGCAGACGTGCTCACCATAGCAGTTATCTACCTAAGCAATATATCACGTTCAGTTTGGACTATGTTATTTTTGCTCTTTCCATTTAATTAAAATCATTTAGTTCTGTCAATGGTGCAATAATTGACTTTAATAACCTTGACAGGAAGTTGATAGACTGTTTCAATTGAAATAAAAGGTTTCTATTACCAATGACCAATCTGTAATGCCCGTTTTATTCCTAAACATCTAACACTAAATGTTATAAAAGCAAAGTACAGCGGAGGTTAGAGATTGGAAAGAAAAGTAGAAAGTGCTGGAGAAACTCAGCAGCTGCTGTAGAGGAAGAAACAGAGTTAATGCTTTGAAACCAACATGACTTCTGAACTGAAGGTGGCTGGAAAATTGTAATTTTTATGCTTTTCACAAAGGGGAAGGAAGAGCAAGTGGAACAGATGATGAGGATGCGCAGAGGAAAAGCCAAAAAGTGTGCTAATGGTAGCAGAGGGAGATATAGATGCAGAATAAGTGTTATGGGAGGTGTGAATAGTGGAAAGTAAGTCAGCTCTGCTGAGACTAAACTATTGTGAACAAGACTGTGCATGGTGTCATAAGTCTTAGTAAAATGGAGGACATTGCTCATGATCTGAAGTTTTTGAACTCACTATTAAGTTAGTCTGCAAAGTGCCGAAGTGAAGAATGAGGTCATGTTCCTCCAGCTTGCACTGGACTTTGCTGGAACACTGCAATAGGCTCAACACAGAAATTCTAACATGAGAACAAGATGAAAACCCAAAGAACTGCGGATGTTGTAAATCAGAAATAAAAACAGAAATTGCTGGAAAAGCCCAGCAAGTCTGGCAGTATCTGTTGAGAGAAATCAGTTTCGGATCAAGTGACCCTTCCTCGGAACTTCACTAGTCTATCAGCCCCCTGACAGTAGCTGTTCTGTAGAAACTCCCACAAGTCATGAAATAATGACAGCGAGAAAGGAACTGTACTCATCTTAATGTGATGTTACGCACTTTGGTAAGAAGAGTAGAAGAGCTGAAAACTATTTAAATAGACAGTGACTGCAGAAAGCTGCAGCACAGAGGGATTTGGGGACCCTTATGCATGTGTAACAAAAAGCTACAGTCCAAGTTCAGCAGGTAATAGGGAAGGCAAATGGACTGTTGGCTTTATTTCAAAGGAGATAGAGTGTAAAAATAGGGAAGCTCTGCTAAAAATGTACAAGGCACTAGTCAGATCATACCTGGAGAACTGTAAACAGTTTTCATCCCTTAACCAAGAAAAGATATGCTACAACTTTAGGCAATCCAGAGAAATTTGCTGTTATCTTGTGAATGGAGAGATTTTCTTATGAGGAGAAGTTGAGCAGGCTGGGCTCATATTCATTGGAATCTAGAAGAATGAGAGGGGACCTTATTGAAACAAATAGGTCCTGCAGGGTATTGACAGGGTAGATGCAGAGGATTGGCTCCCTTTGTGGGAGAGCAGCTTCAGAATGCAGAGAAATAGCCAAATAGGCAATTCAAAGGTTCTGTGACCAATCTCTCACAGAAAAAAAAGCATATTGGTTAAAATATACTATCATCAAAATAAGTTGCTGTCCACATTTGACCTGACAGTTGTGATCTAAGGTGGCCCAGACCGGGTAAGTTCAGAGATTCACAAATTGAAAATTCCATTCTGACTCTCCACAAATTATCTAAGATTAATGAGTAAAAACAGAAAATGATGGAAATGCACAATTGATATTTTAGGCCATGATCTTTAATTAGAAGAGTGTCAGGCCTCAACTTGAAATGTCGACATTGCTTCCCTCCATTCAGATGTTGCCAGACCTGCTGTGTATTTCCTGAATTTTTTTGTTATTGTTGCAGCTTTGTATCATCTGCAAGCATTGTACTTTTAGAGATTTCAAAAAGTGCCCACACCTGTTGCTGGAAATGCTTAAATATCACAAACATTGGCAGAGAAAAGCTTGCTATACGCTGATTAAAGCTGTGGTACCAATTTGGTATCACAAAGGTCCAATTAACAGGATTAATACATAGTAGCAAGGTTTCAATATCCAGCACTCGGTAAAATAGCTATAAATACACGCAAAGTCACCCTGCGTACTTCAGAGGATAAATTGTAAGAAACAACAGTTGTCTCTTTTATAAAGATAATTATGCCATAAAGGTAGTTTAGAGCTGCTGTGAATCTCCACCAGCTGGGATTTTATAGTAAATTGAATCCATTAGTTTAAAGCACAACAGAAACATTATACTTTGCTTGTTTCTAGAGTGTGACAATTACCATGTTAGTTTGCATAGTTGACGAAACATGCATTTTCTATCAGGAACAAAAACAAAGTTGCTGGAAAAGCCCAGCAGATCCGGCAGCATCTGTGAAGGAAAAAACAGAGTTAATGTTTCGGGTCTGGCGACCTTTCCTCAGAACTGATGGTGGCTGGGAAAATGTCAGTTTATATGCAGAAAATAAGAGGTGGGTGGGTTAGGACAGACCCCAAAGAGAGAGAAAGACAGTTGGACAGACAATGGAGTTGATAATGATCAGGTTGGAAGGGTGAATAGTTGTTTATAGGGACTATTAGTGACTAACAACAGAGGGTGTGTACTGGCAGGCTATGTGGTCACAAGGCCTGGTGTGTGGGGTAGGGGACTGGCACATGGGAGAGTTTAGGCCCTAAAATTATTGAACTCAATATTGAGTCTGGAGGGCTGTCGGGTCCCCAAGCAGAAAATGAGGTGTTCCTCCAGCTTGCGTTGAGCTTCGCTGGAACACTGCAGCAAGCCAAAGTAGGAGATGTTGACGAGGGAGCAGGTGGTGCATTGAAGTGGCAGGCAATAGGTAGTTCAGGGTCTTTTTTGCGAGCAGAACGTAGATGTTCTGCGAAGCAGTCGCCAAGTCCACACTTTGTTTCCCCATTGTAGAGGAGACCACATTGTGAGCAGTGAATGCAGTAGACTAGATTCTGGGAAGTGCAGGTGAAATGTTGCTTCACCTGGAAGGTATGTTTGGGTCCTTGGATACCGGGGAGGGAGGAGGTAAATGGACAGGTGTTGCACCTTCACTGGTTACAGGGGAAGGTGCCGTAGGGCTGTAGCGGGGTGTTGGGGGTGAAGGAAGTGTGGACCAGGGTGTCCTAGAGGGAACGGTCCCTGCAGAAGGCAGACAAGGGAAGGGAGGGGAATATATGTCTGGAGGTGGTGAAAATGACATCTGATGATCTTCTGGATGTGGATGCTGGTGGGATGGTAGGTGAGGATAAGGGGAACCCTATCACTGTTGCGGGATGGAAGAGAAGGGGTCAGGGCGGAAGTGCGGGAGATGGGTTGGACCTTATTGAGGGGCCTGTTGACAATGGAGCTGGGGAATCCTCGGTTGAGAAAGAAGTGGACATTTCGGAGGCTCCCTTGTCAAAGTTGGCCTCATCTGAACAAATGGGATGGAGACAGAGGATCTGAAAAAATGGGATGGAGTCTTTACACGAAGCAGGGTGTGAGGATGTGTAGTCCAGGTAGCTGTGGGAGTCGTTGGGTTTGTAGTGGATATTAGTGGCCAGTCTATCCCCAGAAATGGAAACAGAAAAGTCAAGGAAGGGAAGAGAGGAGTCAGAGATAGACCAGGTGAAAGTGAGGACAGGGTGGAAATTGAAGGCGAAATTGATGAAGTTTTCCAATTCCAGACGAGAGATGGAAGCATCACCGATGATATCATCCATGTATCTGAGAAAGAGTCGTGGATGGGGGCCGGGATAGGACTGGAACGAGGAATTTTCTATCATTTTTATCATTCATTCATTCATGAGTTCTTGACCTTGAACACAGCAGAGTCTTTTGCTAAGAGTCAACCATATTGGAGTCACATGTTGGCCAGACTGGGTAAGGATGGCAGATATCTTTCTCTAAAGGACATGAGTGAACCAAATGAGAATTTTACACCCAGCCAGTCACTTTGTGCTAAGCATTACCAATACCAATATAATTGTTCCAGAGTTTATTACTTGAATTTTAATTCCTTGTCTATGTTGGGATTTGTACTCCTGACTGTGGATCACTTGTCAAATAACATGACCACTATGTTATCCCAAGCCATGATTTCAAGGTGAAAGGGTGGGGGGGGGGGCGGAGTTTAAAAGAGATGTGCGAGGCAGGTTTTTCACCCAAAGGGTGGTGAGTGCCTGGAATGTGTTGCCAGAGGAGGTGGTGGAAACAGATATAATAGCAGCATCTAAGAAGCATTTGGATGAATACATGAATAGGAAGGGAATAGAGGGATACAGATCCTGTAAGTGAAGACAGTTTTAGTATGGAAGGGCAAAATGTGTCAGTGCAGGCTTGGAGAGCTGAAAGGTCAGTTCCTATGCTGTATTGTTCTTTGTTCTAAAACAACTGGTGTTTAACCACCTTAAACATTCACTTCTTCCACCACCAGTGCAGAGTGTCTGCAGTAACTGTCCAATGCTGTTTTGACATCACCTACCAAATCAGAAACTATACAATCTAGAAAGACAATGCAGTGGTGAAATGGGGATTGCACCACTTGAAAGTCTCCTTTCATCTTAAACACAGTTATGACTTAAAATATATCCCATTCCTTCAGCCTTTAGAACTGTACAGCACAGGAATGGGCCCTTCAGCCCACGATATTGTATCAAACATGATGCCAAATTAAACTAATCCCTTCTGCCTGCACTCGGTCCATATCCCTCCATTCCTTATGTACTCATGTGCTTATCTAAAAGTCTCTTAAATGTCCCTATCATATCTGCCTCCACCACCATCCCTGGTAGCGCATTCCAGACTCCTACCACTCTCTACGTTAAAGCTTGCTCCTCACATCTCTTTTGAACTTGCCCCCTCTCACCTTAAATGAATACCCCCTAGTTTTAGACATTTCAATTCTGGGATAAAGATTCTGACTATCAACTTTAACTACGCACCTCATAATTTTATAGACTTCTGTCAAGTCTCCCCTCAGCCTCTGCCGCTTCAGAGAAAACAACCCGAGTTTTTCTAGCCTTTCCTTATAGTTTGTACTCTCTTATCCAGGCAGCATCCCGGTAAACCTCTTCTGCACCCTCTCCAAAGCCTCCATATCCTTCCTGTAATGTGGTGATTAGAATTGAATGCAGTACTCTAAGTGTGGCCTAACCAAAGTCTTACAAAGCTGCAACATGACATCCTGACCCTTCTACTCAATTCCCTGACCAATAAAGGCAAGCATGTCATATACTTTCTTTACCACCTTTTATCACCTTTTCTACTTGTGTGACCATTTTCAGGGAGCTATGGACTTGAACCCCAAGATCCTTCTGTGCCTCAATGTTGTTCAGGGTCCTGTCATTAACTGTATACTTTTCCTTAACATTTGTTCTCCCAAAGTGCAGCACCTCATACTTATATGGGTTAAACTTCATCTGCCATTTTTCTGCCCTTATTTGCAACTAAGCTATATCCCACTTTATCCTTTGTCAATCTTCTGCACTATGCACAACTCCACCGATCTTTGTATTTTCTGCAAACTTACTAACCAACCCATCTACATTTTCATTCAAGTCATTTACATATACCACAACCGGCAGAGGTCCCAGTATGGATCCCTGCAGATCAAGACTAGTCACGGACCTGCAACCTGAAAAACAACCTTCCACCAATACCCTCTGCCTTCTATGGGCAAGCCAATTCTGAATCTACGTGGCCAAGTCACCCTGGATCCCATGCATCTTAATCTTCTGGATGAGCCTACCATGAGGGAACTTTTTGCAAACCTTACTAGAATCCATGTAGACAACATCCACTGCTCTACCTTCATCGATCACCTTTGTCACCTCCTCAAAAAATTCAACCAAGTTAGTATGACATGACCTGCCCTGAACAAAGTCACACTGACTGTCCCTAATTATGTCATGCTTTTCCAAATGCACATAAGTCCTATCCCTAAGAATTCTCTCCAATGGCTTCCCAACCACCGATGTGATACTATAGTTTCCTGGATTATCCCTGCGTCCTTTCTTGAATAGCAGAACAACATTAGCTACTCGCCAGCCCCCGGGATCTCTTCAGTGGCTAGTGAGGATACAAAGATCTTGGCTAATGTCCCAGCAATCTCCTCTTGCCTCTCTCAATAATGTGGGGTAAATACCATCAGGCCTTGGGGACATATCCACGTTAATGCTCTTGAAGAGATCCAATACCACTTCTTTCTTCATCTCAAAATAACGTAGCATTGTAGCATGGTCCACACAAATCTCACTATCCTCCATATCCTCCTTCTGAGTGAATGCTAATGCAAAGAACTCATTTAGAATCTCATCCATGTCCTCTGCCTCCAAGCACAAGTTCCTTCCCTTATCCTTGAGTGATCCTACATTCTCCCTAGTTGTCTCTTTTGTTTTTAGTGTATGTATAGAATTACCCATTTCTGAGGTAAAATCCTGGAAGTTTCAACCCACGAGTTCGATGAGGGTATCTTCATAACACTGACTGGTGCTGTTCATAAAAGTCTCTCACCACCACCTTCTCAAAGGGAATGAGTTCAGAGCAATACATTCTGGACTTGCCAGAAATGCGCACATCCCATGAATGATTTTTTTTTTTTAAAAAAATGCCTCAATACTTTGTGGTCACAGTATTATCACTGCAGGATTTGTGAATTGTTTTGAATTACATATCTCATTTTTTATTTCATCACAGAGTAGATTTAAGCAAAATTCTTTATTACTTGAAGACTCGAAGTCACTTCAATCATTATTTAAGCGCCAGACCGATCATTTAATGATTCTTATTGTTAAAAATCAAATTTATTCCTTTAATCAAGTTCAAACAATATTTTAATCTTAAGTGGAGTAAAATTTAAAGTTGGATACCATTTTCCTTGATATAACAAGGTGTAGAGCTGGATGAACACAGCAGGCCACGCAGCATCAGAGGTGCAGGAAAGCTGACGTTTCAGGCCTAGACCCTTCTTCAGACCCTTTTTCTAGGCCCGAAACATCAGCTTTCCTGCACCTCTGATGCTGCTTAACCTGCTGTGTTCATCCAGCTCCACACCTTGTTATCTCAGATTCTCCAGCATCTGCAGTTCCTGCTATCTCTGATACCATTTTCCTTGAAATCTCTGAAAAATGTCAGTCACGAGTTAATACGGATGTGCATTAGATTGGTATCAGTGAAAACCTAAGTTTTGCTGGGGGTTTTTTACAGACCCCCTAATAGTTGCAGAGAAGTGGAGGAGCAGATTGGGAGGCAGATACTGGAAAGGTGCAGGAGTCACAGGGTTGTAGTTATGGGTGACATCAACTTTCCAAATTTTGGTTGGAAATTTTTTAGTTGTAATAGTTTAGATGGAGTGGATCTTGTCCAATGTGTTCAGGAAGGATTCCTGACACAGTATGTAGATAGACCAACATGAGGAGAGGCCATTTTGGATTTGGTGCTTGGCAATGAACCGGGCCAAGTGTTGGACCTGTTAGTAGGAGAACATTTTGGCGGTAGCGATCAAAACTCTGTTACTTTTACAGTAGTCATGGAAAAGGATAGGTACATACAGCAGGGTACGGTTTATAATTGGGGGAAGGGCAATTATAATTCTGTTAGGCAAGAACTGGGTGACATAAAATGGGAACAGTTGCTGTCAGGGAAAATCACTATTGAAATGTGGAGATTGTTTAAGGAATGCATACTGTGTGTGCTCGATATGTTTGTCCCAAGCAGGCAGGGAAGATGCGGTCGAATGAGGGAGCCTTGGTTCTCAAGAGAGGTTGAACGACTGGTTAAGAGAAAGAAAGAGGCTTATGTAAGGTTTAGGAAACGAGGAATGGAAAAAGCTCTAGAGGGATACAAGTTATCCAGGAAAGAACTGAAGAAGGGGCTTAGGAGAGCTATAAGGGGGTATGAGAAAACCTTGGCAGATAGGATCGAGGAAAACTTCAAGGCTTTTTACACGTACGTGAGGAATAAGAGAATGACCAGAGAAAGAGTAGGGCCAATCAAGGATTGTAAAGGGAATTTATGTATGGAACCTAAAGAGATAGGAGAGGTCCTTAATGAATAATTATCTTTGGTATTCACAACTGAGAGGGACCTAGTTGTAGAGGAGGGCAGTGTGAAACAGGCTGGTAGGCTAGAGGAGGTCGAAGTTAGTAAGGAAGATGTACTAGGAATTCTGAGGAACTTGAAGATAGATAAGTCCCCCGAGCCTGATGGGATTTATCCAAGGATTCTATGGGAAGCGAGGGAAGAGATCGCAGGGCCTTTGGTGATGATCTTTTTGTCCTTACCTCACTGTCCACGGGTATAGTGCTGGAAGATTGGAGAGAGGCAAACGTCATTCCCTTGTTCAAAAAAGGGAATAGGGATAACTCTGGAAGTTACAGGCCAGTTAGTCTTACATCAGTGGTGGGCAAATTATTGGAAAGGACTCTGAGAGATAGGATTTCTGATCACTTGGAAAGGTACAGTTTGATTCGTGATAGTCAGCATAGATTTGTGAGGGGTAGATCATGCCTCACAAACCTTATTGAATTGTTTGAAGAGGTGACCAAACACGTGGATGAAGGTAGAGCAGTGGATGTGGTATACATGGATTTAAGTAAGGCGTTTGATAAGGTTCCCCATGGTAGGCTCATGCAGAAAGTAAGGACGCATGGGATAGGGGGAAATGTGGCAGATTGGATTCAGAATTGGCTGACCCTTCGAAGACAAAGGGTGGTAGTGGATGGAAAATATTCAACATGGTGCTCAGGTACGAGTGGTGTATCACAACGTTCTGTTCCGGGTCCTCTTCTATTTGTGATTTTTGTAAATGATTTGGACGTAGGAGTGGAAGGGTGGATTAGTCAGTTCGCGGATGATATGAAGATGGGTCAAGTTGTGGACAGTGCGGAGGGCTGTTCTAGGTTACAAAGGGACATTGATAGGATGCAGAGCTGGGCTGAGAAGTGGCAGATGGAGTTTAACTCTGAAAAGTGTGAGGTGATTCATTTTGGAAGGACAAACTTGAAAGCAGAATACAGAGTTAATGGAAAGATTCTTGGCAGTGTGGAGGAGCAGAGGGATCTTGGGGTTCATGTCCACAGTTCCCTGAAAGCTGCCACCCAGGTGGATAGAGTTGTTAAGAAGGCGTATGGTGTGTTAGCTTTCATTAATAGAGGGATTAAGTTCAAGAGCCATGAAGTTATGCTCCAGCTATACCAAAGCCTGGTTCAGCCACATCTGGAGTATTGTGTCCAGTTCTGGTCACCTCATTACAGGAAAGATGCAGAAGCGTTGGGAAAGGTGCAGAGGAGATTTACCAGGATGTTGCCAGGAATGAGGGAAGGTCTTACGAGGAAAGGTTGAGAGAGCTAGGGCTTTTCTCTTTAGAACGATGAAGGATGAGAGGTGACTTGATAGAGGTGTACAAAATGATCGGAGGTATAGATAGAATGGACAACCAGAGAAGTTTTCCTCAGGTGGAGGTAGCTATTACAAGGGGGAATAGTTTTAAAATGAGTGGAGGTAGATGTAGGGGAGACGTGAGAGGTAGGTTCTTTACTCAGAGAGTGGTCGGGGCATGGAATGCATTGCCGGAGAGGGTAGTGGAGTCGGCCTCCTTAGGGGCATTTAAGCGGCTATTAGATAGGCATATGGATGATAGTATAAGGTAGGGTTGGAGGTTAGATAGACCTTAGGATTAGGGTAAAAGCTCAGCACCAAATCGTGGGCCAAAGGGTCTGTACTGTTCAATGTTCTATGTTTTATCTAATCAAAAAGAAAGCAAGAGCTAGGTAAATGCTTAAATTATTCCTTATCTAGATTCTAGAGTCACCAGATTTAACCCAGAGATGAAAAGCCTGTTTAAGAGGTGAGACTAAGTAGTTTAGGCCCTTACTAGTTAGGGTTTAGAAGAATGAGAGGAGATCTAATTGATGTCTATAAAATGCTTAAGGGAATTGACAAAATAGACATAGAGCTGATGTTCCTGCTTGTAGTACAGTCTAGAATGAGAGGTCATAGTTTTAGGCTAAAGGGTGGCAGATTTAAAACAGAGATGAGGAGGTACTACTTCTCTCAAAGAATTATAAATCTGTGGAATTTCTACCACAATGCAGTGGATGCTAGAATGCTGAATAAATTTAAGAGGGAGATAGATTGATTTTTAATTAGTAACAGGTTAAAGGATTACATGGAAATGGGCAGGAAAGTGGTGCTGAGGCTGAGATGTGGGGTGGCACAGTGGCTTAGTGGTTAGCATTACTGCCTCATAGTGCCAGGGACCTAGGTTCAGTTCCACTCCCAGGTGATTGTCTGTGTGGAATTTGCACATTCTCCCTGTGTCTGCGTGGGTTTCTTCCAGGTGCTCTAGTTTCATCCCACAGACCAAAGATGTACAGGTTAGGTGGATTAGCCATGGGAAATGCAGGGTTACAGATATGGGACTGGGTGGGATGCTCTTTCAAGGGCTGGTGTGGACTTGATGGGCCAAATAGCCTGCTTCCAAACTGTAGGGATTCTGAGATCACCCATGGTCATATTAAATGGAGCAGGCTTGAGGGGTTGAATTTCCTCAGCCTTCTGTTCATATTGTTTGCCAAAATCAGTCAGTAGGCAACGTTTTCATTCAGTAGTACAAAAAGTATCAAAAGAAGAAAGTTTATTCAAGTGTATAATCGACATGGATAGATGATTACTTCTATAAATGCCCCTATTTATTTACTATGTGTATTTTGGTAGATACTGTAGAAATTAGGAGAAAATTTATGCTTGAAAGCAGATGCAGAGATCATGGATGCGTGAGTAATCCATGCCTGATTGTTGCAGTGCAGTCAGCATGCAAGCTTAGTGCAATCATCCATTATATTTTGATTGCAGCATGCAGCCAATGATTTGCGAGCTGTTATGTAGCTCAGTGTTGGTTACAGATCTCAAACAATGACAGACTAGTACAGGTTAAAGCTAGCTTATGCTAGTTAAAGCTGTGTCCACTTCGGAAAGAGAAAGTGCATTTGGGCTAGAGGACGTGTTGACTTTTAATTACAGAAGCAATTTGGACCTGGAGGTAACAAAAGAGTGGCACAACATGGCAAACTGTGGATTCCAAAGTTCTCCATCATAGCATTTTAGGCTTTATGGTTAAGGTCGAAAGGAAGAGAGAGATCCTATATCTTATAAGAAGTGGAGACTTGCCAGACAGACTCTGAGAATGCATTGGGAGCAAAGAGACATGCAGGTCAATTCCAGCAGTGTCAACCAACAATTAGGGTCAAAAGATGTTCAACTCCCTTACAAGTGGCTAATGTTCGAAAGTGCATCTCCAAATGCAGCATTTCAGCACAGCTAGCCTCACACACTACTCAATGCTTCAAACCCCTATCACTTACCTATCAACAGTCTCCCAACCATCACAACCCAAGCCTCCTAATCATGGTTTCGTCTTAGCATCACACACATAACTGTGTGGAAAGTCTTGCATCCCCATATCTCATCTCATGTATCAGAGATAATAGGAACTGCAGATGCTGGAGAATCCGAGATAACAAGGTGTGGAGCTGGATGAACACAGCAGGCCAAGCAGCATCATAGAAGCAGGAAAGCTTGACGTTTCGGGCCTAGACCCTTCATCAGAAAATGTACCTCGTACTCATGTACTCATGTACCTCATGCACTTTGCTAACTATCAAATTATGGTAACCGCATCACACGAGCACACTGAAACACAGACACACTCGCAATCTCGATGCCACTTTGCACAGAAAACCTCACACCTAGCGCTGAAAGTAAGGGCTCTAAGAAAGCAAATTTCACTGCCACTGTGTTTTCTACTGATGTTTCGATGTCAAATCAGGATACATAAAACATTGAGTATTGCTGAAAATCAATTTGGCCAAAGCTTTCCTCTTTGTACTCACCAGAACAGTTTGCAAAAATACCAAAAGGGGGAAATCGACATTTATACTGTATGAAAGTAGAGTGCTGAGTGGTAGGAGCGTTGCCATAAAGAATACCCTAGTTAATTACAACTGGCATGTAACTGCCAAATATTGTTTAAATTTCAGACAAGGCAGTTTGACTTTGAGTAGTCAAAGCATTGCCCTGATTGATGAACCACAGAATGAATCTTTTGTTGGGTTGAAACAAGCATTTGATGTGAATTGTCCTGAAGAGTGGAAGGCAACAGGCTTTTTTTCAGAAATACATACATTTTGTACTATTGAATGACGAAAGACTTAGGATGGTTTCTTCAGAAGTCACGTGCTTGACGTTATAGGAAATGATGACACAAGCCCAGTAATCAAGTTGACCTCACTTTGAACAAGCAGCCAACACAGTGAAATGCAACAGCATTTTTCCTAATCTTCTGTACCGTGTGTTATGCAAAATTGCTTAAGTTTCCTGATCTTGCGGCAAGACTTCATAGGAATTATCAAAATAATTTATTCTCCTTTTCATTACTTCTGGAAGAGTATCCTGTTATATTAAAAAAACACCTTTTCTTTATTTCTTCATGGGATATGGGCATTACTGACGAGGTGAGCACTTACTGCTCATCCCTAATTGCCTTTGTGGTGAGCTGCATTCTTAAACCACTGCATCCACAGCACTTCAGTGAGGTGTGAGACTGCCATGCACTGCAAGGACAGTACAGGTGGAATCAGGGTGGAGGGTGGATACCAAATATTCAATCATAACAGGGTGATGTTGTGAAACCACTTATGAAAGCTTTCATACATGATAAGTTCCTGTTGACATAATGATCAGTGCTCTCACAAAATTCAAATCAGTAAAACTAGCTGGCTGCAGGAGCATGACAGATGCAAATCGTGATGACAGGCATTGCCAATGTGCCCCTGTTAGGGTAAAATCCAGTGACAGGCATCGGCAATAGAATTTGAAAGAACATGCTTTATATCTTTCTTTTAGAATGGATTCATGATCAACTTAAGTCAATATGGCATTTTTGAAAATGAGCTACAATAAACTTTTGTTTTTGTAAATAACCATTTCCGCAGGCACCAGATCCATGCTGGACTGAATCTGTTGAAAACTCTTGATCCTAGTTGAATTAATTAATATCTGTAGTGTTATAGGGAAGTGGAATTGCTGAGGGCTGTAGATTGTCTACAGCAGTGAACAGCTCTTGCAGTTTGAATAAATTGATGCATGCCCACTTCACCTACAGCTTCATCAGAGGACCATTTATTAGGAAAGTACTTAACAAATCTGGGATGTCAAGATTTTGAATCTGCATTAATGGCTTAAGGATATTTTAGCACAGGAAATGTATTAAGATACAATTCATGGTGCACACTAGCACGGAACATTAAAAATTAATTAAGCTAAATTTAGATTATAAATATCTTTCTCATTATAGAACTAGTTATCAGAAAAATAATTTATTGGAAAATCGTCCTGGCCATGAACAACATGGACGATGGAGAGAAATTTGGGAGAGACTTTGAGAGAAAATTGAATGAAATTTCAAGGTCAAAATGTCCCTTTTTCAAACTAAATGTTGGATGTTGAGATGTGATTCTCACTAGTGGACAACAAGAGCTTAGTTTACATGAATAATCACTCATTACTGTTCCCATTATTAATTAACCTGCCTCATTAATGTGGAGTGTCCCATTCTACCACCCACCAGATTGAAACCAGGTAGCGAGAATTGCTGACATGAAAGTCTGTGCAGAAACTTGGTTGACTCCAGCTCGCTATTTTCTCCTCTGGACCTCCATCTTGGACACCTAGACCAACATCTTGAAGCACATTCCACAGGCAGTGACTGCATGATGGACCCCATATCCGCGGATATTGGCGTCCAACTTAACCATCCTCTCTGCTTTGACATGGCACATCTCTGATCCGCTGACAATACACTTCTGCACTTCAGTGCTTCACTTTGGAGAACACTGGCACGGCAAATGATTCGACCAGGCTGCATCTCAGTGCTTATTTACATTGTGCCTTGCCTTTTTGTTCTTTACCTCTTTAGTTGGACTTTAAAGGTACACAGTACTTATATCTTGCCGTGCTGCTTAACACAGACACAAAGCTTGTCATGCTTGTCAGCAGTCATCAGTTAATAGTGTGGACATGTTGTTGCACGGCATTGTCCAATGTGAATCTCACACCTACTATACATGCCAGCAGCCTGCGTGGAAAACTCACTCTATGTGCTTCGACCAAATGGCTATATCTTGGAGTTGAAAGGAAGTAGTCCTCAACCAAGACAAGGGGGACTGCCAGCATTCAGGAGCATCTGGGTACGGTCAGTGAATGGCAGCATCCACTCACTCTAGCTCAGAGTTAGCCCTTCTGCTCACGATGGTCAGGGTCAGCAGGTCTGTCCAAGTTGTGGGCCACAATCAGGTCTGCAGGTCCAGGGCAAGCAATCAGCAAATTTGCTGATCGTCAGTCAGGGACTGAATGGAAAACGGTCAGGGGTCCGGTCAGTTGTCAGTCAGTGTCATCCAATGAAGTTGGTGGGCTATGGTCAGCACTAGGGATGAACTGAATGAGAGTTATGGGGGGAGGTGTCAGAGATATTGTTGTAGTAGGGAATTGGGGAACCCAACACTGGGAATTGGAGACCACATCTTGGGATGCAAAGGGCAGAAGGATGGTGAAGGGGTAATATTCATCCTATAAGAGGGGAGAATACAGTAGTGTGGGTGAATTATCAACCTCTCATTATGACCTCGCAAAGGAGAGTGTGCATGATGATGGTGGGCAGGGTTAATCTATAGTGACCAGGCTAAGGGGCTAATGATGAGATTTGCAGGCATAACTCCAGGTGGTGTATGGAAACATGGGGGATTGGTAGTGATGGGCTGTCCAAGGACTGTCAGGTGGAAATAGTCATGGAGATTCAGGGGGATCCTGATGGCCAGGCTAAGTCTGGAACTTACAGTGCTGATCACAAGTTGCATTGATTTCCATGATCTTTCAATTCCTAATTGTGACCTCTAAATGGAAGATGACTTCAGCCACACCCAGACTGAACAGATTCAGGTTTTTTTTCTTTCTGTCATAGAACACGGGCTCCACTTCTCAACTCTAAGGTACCCTTCAAGGCAAAATTGCAACAATCATGCCTCTGCAGAAGATATGTTCAAGTCATTTGCATTTGTTTCACCCCACATGTGAAATGCATGCATTGTAGAACTGTGTAGGTGCAAATGCTGGTCAAACAGTCTTGGCCATGTCATTGGTCATTGCAGATTGAAGATAGTCATCTCTGTGAAGCAGAATGATCACAGGTGACCTTAAAAGAGGCACCTGTGGACCACAAAGCACAAAAATAATGCAAGATCTCGTAATTGGCACACAGTGAAGGAACTGATTCCCTCTTAGTATAAATTGTAAGTACAATGTAATACGTACTTATCTGCAATGATGCCTTTTTCTGGGTGATGTAAGGCTGGGAGGAGAACAGTTCTACACTCATACACCATTTACAGTAAGCTACTGTCTCGTTGCAACATGGCTGATGCTACATTGAATAGAGGAAAGTCCCTTGTCAAAGTTCCATGTAGAGCTATTCGATGGCCTTCCTTATTAGAGAACTCCATGAAGGCGGATGTGATGGCCTAATGGTTTTATAGCTTAGGCTATTACTCAAGAAACCCAATTAATAGTTGGGGGGCCAAGTTCAAATCTTGCCATGGTACCTGATAGAATTTGAGTTCAACAAAAATCTGGAATTAAGAGTCTAATGATGGCTGTGAAGCTATTGTTGGCTTTCAGGAAAAACCCATCTGGTTCACTATCCTTTCACTTGATACAAATGATATTTAGTTGGTTTCTATCAAAATTCAGCTCATTGTATTTTCTGTTTAGGTGAGGGCATTTTTTTAATGGTTGTTGTCCCATCTGTGGCTTGCTGTCAAGTCATAATTAATAGGCTGTAAGACTTTAACCAAGCAGTCGACCAGTTTACAATAAGTTACAGTCTAATCAATGAACACTAATTCATAACGATTTTAGGAAATGATCCTGCTGGTTCTTCTCTAGAAATCAATAATGTGTTTTGCTGAAAGAAATGGATCATATGTTTGAAAAGCATACTTCTACAGATGCAGTCTTCCAAAACAGAGCTCCTTCTTTCAAGAATGAATATTGTAAAATCCTATGCATGCTACTCCTGAATTTCTTGTCTTCTTTATTTTGTAAAAGCAATTCAATAAGCATGGTAGACACATGGAACATCTTTTGTAATGGAATTCAAGTTTAAATTTAAGATGCTTCTGCTGTTTTTAATGTAGAAACATGGTGATAAAGGTAAAAGTGAACCTGTGATATATCCTCAAGCACGCAGTGTAATTTGAACAATTGAGAATACATTGCTCAGCATTCTGTTCTCAAAAACTCCCTTTTAACACTCAAAAACTTGATCCTTTAACAAAAACTTATAAAATGCATGTGATTAACAATTACTAAGAAATACTAACAATACTTTTCTGTTTTGTTTTTCATTACATTTAACGACCCTACTCCCTCTGGATACAGGAAGCCAATGCGGAAAGAAGAGAATGGGACAAATCGAGCTGAATATGCAATGACCTCCCAAAATGACAAAATGCCAGATTCAAATAGTGCAATCATTTAACCTTTTTTTTTAAAGAAAACTGCCACAAAGTCGTTTCAAGACAGGCAAATAGCTAGTTCAATATACACACATGTGCTTTGTGCAAAGGTTAAAACGGTGCTCTGAAGATAAGGATGTCATTTCAAAAAAAGTAGTGAGCCCATCAGTTATTCAGAGCATAGAAACAGACTTCCCTTCAGTCACATTGATTATGAAGTGAAGGATAAGCCTGCCAATCAAACTAAGTAAGAGACAGCTCTTTACAAAGGCATAATCGCTGCTTGCAGCTTCCACCGAAACCAACAGCTTCAAGATGCCTCATCACCTGGGTGAATCTCAACTAGTTCTTGCAAACAATCTAGAAACTCTCTCTAAAGCAATCTACTAGAATAGTTATAACTTGCTGTATTCAGTTGCAAGTGGAGGTGCTCGTGTTGAAGCATTTACTCACGTGACCTAGTGTCTTCAGAATAAAACAGGTTACAGTAAAAGGAGGGAAGATCACTTTCCATGAAGCCAGTGAACCAACAAAGAGTGTTGGCGTCCACCACAAAAAGTGCATCTGCAGTCTGATTGACTATGCAATTTTCTTTTTCGGAAGACACCTCATCAAAATGTACTAATTTTTTTCAGAATATACAGCCAGTAAAGTTTTGTGAATCACTTTGTAAACAGGTGTTTTTTAAGCTTCATTGGCACATCATAGTTTGACTTTATTGGTAAAGCCTTTTTCACACTGGCAGGTTTATCCCTGGTTGTTTTAGCATTATTTTAAATCACAACAAAGAGTACTGTTAATAGTAACAAACTTGGTAAAATATGAAGTTTCTTTTTTCATGAGCAAATCAAGCATTTATATTTCAAGTGGAGCATTGATTTTCTATATCAAACATGTACTGTGTAATTATTTATAGAATTTTGAACACAATGTTTTCTAATAAACATTGGCAATAGTCATTGGTGGTTGAATAGGTTCAATAAGTTCAGTCAGGGCAGATTTGTCATCACTTCACACTTCTTTAAACTCTTTCGTTATTTACATTGATGCTTTTCAGTTCTAGATTTTTGTTTGTGTGAATATTTCTAATATCCTTTCCATTGAATTTTAAGGACTATTGTACTTGCAATTTTCAAAGAAAACTTTTTCCTACTTTTTAACCTAAGTATATGCTTTGCAAACAAACTGATTTAGACTCAGTAGAATTCTTTTCTCTGGCAGTTGAAAGAAATTTGAAATGTTTGTATGTGTTGCTTTTTACATGTCTGCTTCTAAGACTGAAATGAGATGCCTTCAAATGCAACAATGTAGTCCAGTGTAAAAAAGGCTCTAGTTTACTCAACATATGACTAAAATATATTTCTGGCTTTTTAGTGTTTTTAACACTAAAGCCACTTTCCACTCTCCTTTAATGGGTATGATAACTGCCTTTAGTATTCATTAATGGGTTAAACTGTCTTGATCTTAATTGGAAAGTTCCTGAGTTATTTCTTTTAGTTTTTGATTAACACACATAGAACATGGCTACTTGTGACATATTCAAATTGACTGCATGCAACAGTAAGAATGTATATAGACTGAATGTCAAAATAATTAGCATGGCCCAGGTTCAGGATCATTTTTGATTGCGTTTCTCCAAATTATTCTCCAATCTTTGAGAAATATGAAGGTTTATAATCTTGTCATGTCATTCATACAGATCTGTTCTTGTAAATTCCTAAGCAATGAATCAACCTGTGCAAATTATCTACAAGCATTCCTTCTTTCAACAACTGCTAGTCAGCCTGTGTACTTTTCTTCAGATGATTGTAAAAGAGTCAGAAATTGGTTTAGCTGTTTTATCTCCTTGTTTGAAGTCCATTAAATTACACACAGGGCGAACACTTTAAACAGTGTCACTATTCCTCCTAGAATCTGCATCCTTTCCATGTGCAAGCTAGACATTATTTAACCAATACTCAAATTTTGCTAGATCCAAATTCATTGATCTTGGATGTCAAGAAAGTGTGGACTGCAGAAAGGGCTATAACACTCTCCCTAATTTCACACCTTTGCGGGTGACTCAGCACTGGATGCACAGGATGTTGAATTTATTCTGCTTTTTTTCAGCTTTGAGAGGGATCCTTCAACTAGGTTTCTCAATGTAAAACAAATGCTCCAATTCTGCTCTCATTCATTTTGGAAGGAATTTGCTAATGAATGAAGTAATAATTAAATATAACTAGAATTTGAAAAATAGGAAAAATCCTTCTGAATGTTGACTGTGATATGTGCAGAACACTGCTAAATATATTTAGAAATCTGAAGTATTTCTGTTATTGCTGTGTATTTTTTCTGGTATAATAATGTCCAATGAAACATCAGCCAATAATCTGCTGTCACAATAATGGTGAGACTAATGACTACGTCCACTATTTCTGTGCAAATGATACAACTTCATTCAAGGGCAGATGCACAATTAAATTCAAGTATCCAAAAGTCGTTGCTTGGGTTGTGCCATTTCACCATTAGTTTTGTGCAAAGGTCATGTTGCTATCTATCTCAGTAGGAAAATTCATTGATTATTGTGAAGTTTGCCACGTATGTCCAGTAAAAACAAACTCACCATGGAAATTTACGTTTTTTAAATCTCCAAATTCTAAAATTTGGAAGAGTGATGTTCCATACTTCCAAAACGTACTTTCCAGTGTGAGAGTGATTGCTTGGCAATACTAAACACTACTGCATCATTAAGAGGGGCATTTAGATCAAATAGATAAGACATAACTTTGCAGATAGCACAGAGCTTGAATATTGCCGAAAAAAGAGACGGTTGAACCTTTTCGTCTTAATCGATGCAAGAATGCCAAATTTCTAAGAAAGCCTTAATATGTTCAGCATGGGAAACAAGGTTCTGGTGTTGATTTGTTGGCAAGTCAGATTTGAATGGTTAAGGCATTGCCGTGAGAATGCACAAGGGAGCTGTTTTTACCCCAGCCTTCTGTTCAATTCACAAAGGCACAATACTTGAGCAAATTAATTTTGCCTGCAGTAGACAGAATATAAAAATATGAGTACTTTCTACAAAAATAGCTGAGCTAACTTTTGAATTCGTAGCACACTCGGGATTATTTTGCAATTGCTAGTCAATTATGGAATTACATCTACTATTAGGCTTTATGTAAGCCCGATGAACAGCACACTCCTTTCTACTGTTTGCAATAGGCAGAGTACTGATCATACTTAACCATAATGTTTGATACCCAGTCAGGCACACATTGGATATAGGCCTCTCCTGCTGCCCATTAGATCTGAGCAGCAGAAGATTGAGGCACTTAAAATGGGCTTTGGTTGCCCACTTATGTGTATCATTTGGGCCATGAGTAAGCGGTCTAACCAGTGCCTGCGCAGTTTGTCAAATCACAATGGGGTCTGATGGTCAGGCAGCGAGCGTGATGTGAATGGCAATGTACCTAATTTCTTTGGGTCTACCCAGCTGCTTTACTGCCTACCAATATCCAGTAAAAGACAGTTCATGATTCAGGTCTCTGAAATTCCATCAGAAATTCCGTTTTATTTTCTCCACTGATGCTGTTTGACCAGCTGGTATTCTGAATGATCTGTGTTTATTTAAGATTGGCAACAGCGTGCTCACCAATCTTACTGGTTTTAATCACAGTGGCATTTTAATGATACACTAAACGCTAGGTACTGCCAAGCAATGCCTCTTAATCTGACCATTAATTTTTGGAAATGTGAAGCTTCATTCCTCTAGATTTTAATTGTGGAAGATTCTTATTGTGCCTGATTTGATATTGAACCCACCCACACTAATTTACACTTCCTGTTCAATCCTTGCATCACTAATTTCACATTCTTTTATTCTGACTGGCTAAGGAGACCTACTCACCCACGGCACAGATGTCCAGGTTTTCATCACTGCAACATTATTAGTTTAGTTTCAAAAAATGCCACGCAAAAAGACATACAAGGGCAAGTTAACAAACAGTGGACATTGGTTGGTCTGCCTTAACAAATTTTGGTCATTTTATTTATATCAACGCAAATAGCTGTATATATGATGGATGATGTGTTTAAAACATTAGGAAATAGGAGCAAGAGTAGGCTATTCAGCCCCTTAAGCTTGCTGCACTGTTTTATAACAACACAGATTATCTGCCCCAGGCCTCAGCTCCTCATTGCCCTCAATTTCATATTTCAAAAGTCTGTCTACATCCTGTTTAAATATTTTCAGTGTTCTAGCCTCCACAACTCTCTGGAGTAGTGAATTGTAGGCATTCACTACCCTCTAGGAGAAGAAATTCCTTTGTAGCTCAGTTTTAAATCAGTGTCCCCTTATTCTGTAATTACGTCCCTGACTTTGAGGCTTCCCTGCTACTGGTAAGACCTTCTCAAAAGGTACCCTGTCAAGCCCGCACAGAATCAGGTATGTTTCAAGAAGATCACTCATTCCTCTAAACTCCAATGAATAAGTGTTTATTCATTCTTGATAAGTCAACCCCATTATTCCAGAAAATAGCCTAGTGAATCTCTTTTGAACTGCTTCCAATACTAATATAATCTACTCTTTCCAAAATTTAAAAATATATTTGTTTCAGTTGCCTGGTTACTTGTCTTTGAATTTGACAGGATTATGGTTTGAAAGTCCAAAAGAAGTTGCTGTGTGGAGGGGAGGTCATAATGGTTTATATTGGTTACAATTAATACCAGCAATTGTCAACTACCACTGATACAGATCATGATAAATAATTTTGGGAAATGTTAAGATTGGAAGTCCATTGGAATGTTTTGGTGGTATTTAGAATGAAATGTAAAAGTAGGCTTGTTTTGCTACAATTGTACAGGGCAGTGGTGTGACTACATCTCGACAACTGAGAACTGTTTAAGAAAGGATATCAACGTCAATTGATACCTTGGATGGGGTTATCTTCTGAAGACTAACTGGACAAGCTGGACTTGTATATCCATTGGGGTTTGAAAGAATGAGACATTTAAAATCCAATTGGTGGTTGCTGATTGGAAGAGATTAGAATGAGTGAATACAGTTTACAAACAAGGGGCCTCCATTGAATTGAGGAGAATTTTCTTTCTTGAAGTTTTTTTGAGTCTTTGAGAGCTATCAATGCAGAGTCATTGAATATTTTTAAGGCAGACATCGATAGATTCTTGACTAACTAGGGAGTTAAAGGGGTAGGATGGGAATGTGAAGTTGAGGCCCCGATCAGATGGGACATTATCTTATTGAACAGTGGAACAGGCTTGAGTGATCAAATGGCCCAGTAGTACTCCCTAATTCATAATTCATTTTGCCTATCCGATCTTGAAGTGTAATCACTTCTACTTTTGCAATTGTTTCCATGGTACTGTATTTGTTATGATAGATAGAAAATGAAAGCAGTACTCATCCCTAAATGTGTGACTGATATGTCCCGGTTGTAAATTTAGCTAGAGTATATACTTGAGAGTACGTGAGATAGTTCATAAAGGTGCTCCAGTATACTTCAGGAGTGATTGCACGAGCTTTTCCCTTTGATTCCTCCCATCAAGTTCTAAACTAGATTTTCTTCCAAAGTAAAATGTCAAGAGAATGGATACCTTTCTAATCATGTGGAGAGGGAAACAATAGGGTGATTTGCTTTCTGTTGTTCTCACAGATTGCCTAAAGTGTACCTCAATATTCATATTGGTAAATGTCTACAAACAGCTGAGTTGTCCATCCAAGATAACAAGGTGTAGAGCTGGATGAACACAGCAGGCCAAGCAGCATCAGAGGAGCAGGAAAGCTGACGTTTTTCTGAAGAAGGGTCTAGGCCCGAAACATCAGCCTTCCTTCTCCTCTGATGCTGCTTGGCCTGCTGCGTTCATCCAGCTCTACACCTTGTTATCTCAGATTCTCCAGCATCTGCAGTTCCTACTATCTCTGAGTTGTCCATCCACACAGTTTTGTGACGTAAAAAAGTACGGTACAGAAGCTGTAACAAAACTTTTATTTCTAAAATGGCTAGATTAACACCGTTGTTAATGTGGTGTTAACCTGAGATTTATAATTAACACATGGATTTTACCAATCTGAGAATGGATAACTTTAAATTCCATGCTGCATTTTATGGGGTACAATACTGCAAAAATTTTTCTCCCCCATTTCTTTTTATACTGGACTTTCTTTCACCAAGATGGTATCTGGATAAGCTGTTCTGAGCCTTCATCTCGTACTGCAGTTGACCAAAGGAGATTGATGAGGATTGTTGGTGTGTTTGACTCTCCAATTTATTTCATTCCTGTGTTGCAGAGTGTTTATCTTTAACAGCAGAATTAAGACTTTCAGCTGACCATGCAAGAAATAACAAGTATATGGTCTACTATGCTCAGATATGGTGGTTTTTCAGACCAGTTCCCTTAACATTACTGGCCCACTAAGAAAATAGCTTCCAGAGAATACGATGTGGACAATTTAAGACTCACTGGAACATTGCATTGAATCTTAACCAACATGAGTTGCATAGTTGGGGATCCAAGTGTCTGTTGGCAAGCCCAGAAGTGTGCATTTCCAATTTCCTCTGAATTTTGACTTCCCAGTGTGCGGTTTGCATTGAGGGGGCTTCCCATTTGTAAATCAAGCTGGTTACAGAATTGGCTCCCAGTCACCATGACAAGGACTCTGGAAGATACTGTAGTCATCAGAATATTGACTGCTGCTAGTGGGGAAGGCCAGACAGTGTGATTCCTTGATTTATTTTGGGGGTTATGTGGGGAAGTGGTGTCTCATTTGGAGAATTGGGACAAACCTCTTACCTTCTGCCCAAAGTTGTTTTCATCTCCCTTTAGCTATCCTGCATATCAGGTTAAATCAGGGGCTGCCTCCCTCATTACAGTATTGAATCGGAGAATCCATCTCCCACCACTGACTGACCTGTCCACTTCTTTGAAACCCCAAGGAGGACATGCTGAGGTCAGCTTTGAGATTTTAAAACATTTTAACCTTTCATCTGATCACCACTTGACTGTTTTGTGGGGTTGAGTGTCATCCCATTGAGTTGTAAAAGTCAGTCAAAATTCTGATATCCTTCATTTTTCCAGAGCTATTTTTAGATACATAGCACGATACATAAAGCTTGTCATTGCAACAAAGGTATAAGTTGACGTTTGTATAAAAAGAGATAGATTTATATCTTTGCCATATGGAAGATAACGTGGCTAGAGCACAGAAAGGAAAGTCTGCCAGAGAAGATCATAAGCCTTTTACAGAACCCACTGGATGATTCTTCCTTTCCCAACGTGCAATCCTCTCCACTTTGTTTTCCTTTCCATCCTCCATTCAAGTGATGCCCATATGGTAAGGATACTCCTTGTCTTTAGAAAAAGAGAGCCTGCATTTATATAATACCTTTCCCATTCATAGGTCATCCCAAAGCACTTTACATCCAATAAATGCCTAACGTAGAAACTAGGTGCAGGAGCTAACCTTTTGCCCTTCACCCCTGCATTACCATTCAGTATGATCATGGCTATCCTCTGCTAAGGCATCTATCCAATGCCACATGCCTGCTTTCTCCACATCCCACTTGATGCCTTTAAAATCTAAAACTTCATCTTATCTCAATTTTGAATATAGTCAGTGACTTGACCTCCACAGCTTTCTGTGGTAGAGAATTCCGCAGGTTTCATCATCTCAGTCCTAAATGGTCTACCCCATACCCTGAGACTGTGACCCTGGGTTCTAGATTCCACAACCAGGGAAGACATTCTCCCTGCATCTAGTCTGTCTAGCTCTGTTAGAATTTTATATGTTTCAATCAGCTCCCCTCATTTCCTTTTAAATTCTAGTGAAGTAGGCTGAGGCAAACCAAGCTGTCCTCATAGGACAGTCCTGCCATCCACTGTCAGCCTACTGAACCTCTGCTGCATTTCTTCCATGATAAGTGTATTCTTCCTTAAGTAGGGAGACCAACAATGCATGTAATACTTCAGATTAAGTTTTATTTTATCATGAACATTGTAAGATAGACAGTTCATGGTGTAGCTCATTCACACCTTTAACATGGACAAATCTCTTAGTCTGAATTTACATTCTAGAAAATCACTTTGTATTTTTTGCAAAGAGCTTTTGTTTTATTCAGCACACTCAGTGATAATCTATTTACAACCAATGCTTTTATTTTGTGGTTAATTGACATATTTCACCTCCTGTCTATTCAAGTAGCTGAACACAATTTTCACACAAAATTTGGAACAATGTAGTAACGCTAGGTAGGATGAGAAACAATCCAAATAAATGAACATCATTTCTGCAATGCAGGTACTTTCATAAGGATGTCCAGCTCAATTTTCTCATAACTTTCTCCTCCATATTTATGCTGTTGTCATAGATGTCATGGTATTTCAGTCACTGATTATCTTTGATTGCCAGCAACAAATCATAATGAAAGCTTGATATCTTCTTTTTTGAAAAGTTTTAAACATAACGTGTAACCATTCTAAAATGATCTTTTCAGTTTAATATGACTTCCTGAAATTATATCTCCTTTAGGATCTTCATCGTGACCCCCACCCAACCAACCCTCCATTCAGCTCTCCACACCCATTTCAACATTTGGATCATTGGAGTTCTTTGCTTTCATACCTGCATTTCAAAGCATTTTACTAACCATGAACTTCTGTGAAAGGATGATTTCAGGAACAAAGTAGACCAGAATCTGAAATGGGAAGTGATCTGTCAAGTATAAAATGAGATTACACAAGGCACATTGCTTCTGAAGTCAAATTACAATTCTGAGAAAATTAAAGTGGAGATTGTCATTGAATTCCTATAAAGTAAAAAGGGGAAGCTTTGCATCAGAATAATTTACCCATGAAGATGCTAGAGGAAAATAAAAGTGGCATAATGGGCCAAGAAGGACAGCAGCAACATTTTCATTGTAATGTCATTTTAAATACTATTTATTTCATTTGTCAGGTCTTAAAACAACCAGCTCGAGTACCTATGAGCTACCGGATACAGCTGTTCTTCTTAGCAATAAATATTTATTCTTAGCTGCTACATTTATAATCACTCCTGTTTGCAAGAATGGATTCGTTCAACAAAACATGGTTACATTAGCTCTGTGTCATATAAACTTAAAAATATACCAAACATCTGTGCATTTGAAATTGTAATTTAAAATGTTTGCAGAACAAACAATAGTGAGAACTAATGCATGAATGTAGATATATAAGACTCAGAAATTTGCCTTCGGTACATTTACTATATGTGCAGAAGAAATATCTTTACAGGAAATGGACCTTGGTGGAAAAGTAAAACTAAATTAGAAAATTGAATTTATTGTTGTCATCTTTTCAGAACAAGCCTTTAATGTACATTTCAGTAACTATAGGTTGTTGTAAAACATGCTTTTTTGACGCTGACCCAGTATGCTAAACATGTATTGTACATCAGTCTATTTATAATGCACCTACTGATATTTTTATTTTCAATAAAATGTAAAACTAAAACAGTAAAATTGCCTTTTCTAAACATCTGTAAGTTCATAGGCAAGTTCTTTTAAATTCCTGGACTAACATGTTATTTTGTCTTATAACAACACATATCGAGCCGCTTATAAAATGTGGCACTATAACAGGAGTTCTTGTTGACACTTCCTGAAAGCTTATAAAATAACAATGATAAGTTAAAGGAATGTTTTAATCAAAATCTTACAATATGCTTGCAATTTGCACATGTTTCAATTGCTGCTGCAGGATACAGTTCAATAAGTGCTAGCCCACTGAGTTCCACTCGGTAAAGCAAGGAACAGACTTGCAGGATGCAATTACTCAGAGAAGACTGAGAAATGTAAAAACGGGAGACAACTGTGTTACAAAGTTTTTGTGCAAATTTGTATCTATAATATATCTGGATATTTTTATTAATAATTGTCAATTTTCTGCTCTCAACATTGCATATCCTCTCAGCTCCAGAGGGAAGTAACAATGTAATTAGTGTTATAATATGAATATTAGATAATTGCCTCCTGCCTCTACTGACTATAAAGACATTAACCTGTTAACAATTAGTTATGACCAAATCCAGAGGGATGCATAAATAATTTACTTCCCATTCCCAATGTTGATACAATAGGGTTTGTAATTTTTTTTAAAAAAAGGTGTTCTTTTAACTGTGTACTTGAAATGCCAAAATGCAATAAAGAACACGCCAGGCAAATATTCTTGAGTTAAATAGAATTAGGGAGTTAGCTTGTTTAGGAAATCCTCCAGTACAAAGTATAGACTTAACAGAAAGGTCAAAACTGAATTCCATGAAATACACACATTCTAGGATGCAAGTGAATATAGGGTGAGGGAAGTTAGAGTCAAAAAAAAATTAGCAGTTCTTTGATTAAGAAATTATAATTGATTCATCTGGAAGCAATTGTACAACAGACTTCTACATATTTAAAAGATTTCAGTTTACAGTTTTTTTTTGTCAGGGCTAACTCTTTTAGCAGAGCTTTAAAAATCTTATGTAGCATTGAAAGAAATATTAAAACAGATGAATTGAGTCAGAACCATATCAGCATTTGCACCATGCTATGTTAGACATGTTAAGGCTGCAAATTGTATTTGTTTTCAAAATATGCAGAGTCAAAAGGGGATTGAGGAAGATTTTGGGTGTGGACATTGGTGATTTCTCTACCATGCTTGAGGTGGTGCATGCATGGGCAAATTGTGCATTGCCTGCTGATCAAAATTAATGCAGAGTTTAGCACTTGGCTAAATTGCTGCTTGCTTAACAAGGGGCCCAGCCATGTGTATGGCTAGTGGTAGCTTGCAAGCCTACGGGCTACAACTGGTGGTGGAGCTATTTTCCAAACTTGTCCCTGGGAAGATAGAATGTGTAGCAATAGAACATGTCAAAGATCTCTGTTCTCCGATGCATCACTGAAGGCCTTTAATACTTAAGAGTTTTTAGTGTTTAGGATTTCTTGTCAATCCTTTACGGGGTGTGGGCTTCACTCATTGAGCCTGCATTTATTGCCTGTCTCCAATGGCCCTTTAGAAGGTGGTGATGAGCTGCTTTCCTGAACCACTGCAGAGCTTTTGGTGTAGGCATACCCACAAGGCCGTTTGAAAGGTAGTCCCAGGATTTTGACCAAGCCACATTGAAGGAGTGGTAATATGTTTCCAAGACACAACGGTGAGTGCCTTGGACTAGAACTTGCTGTCTTTTAGATGGTAGCATTTGGGTTTGGAAGGTCTCAGGAGCCAGCATGAATTTCTGCAGTGCAAATTGTAGTGGTACACACTGCTACTACATGTTATTGGTGGAGGGAGTGAATGTGGATCCAGTGCCAATTAAGTGGGCTGCTATATCCTGGATGGTGCCAAGCTTTTTGAGTATGGTCAGAACTGCATTCATCAAGGTAAGTGGGGAGTATTCCATCACACTACTGACTTGTGCATTTGTAGGTAGTGATCAAGCTTTGGAGAGTTTGGAGGTGAGTTATTGCTGCAGGATTCCTATTCTCCAAACTGTTGTTGTAGACATTATTTATACGGCTAGTCTAGTTCAGTTTCTGATCAATGGTGACCTCCAAGATGATGATAATGGGGGACCTGGCAACTGTAACTCTACTGAATTTAAGGTGATGATTAGATTCTATTGTGTTAGTGCTTGTGTGGTGTAAATATTACATGTTTTTTTAGCTCAAACCTGAATATTGTCTATACTTTTGCTACATTTGGAAAAGGACTACTTCTGAATCTGAAGGGTAGGAAATGGTGCTGACCATTGTGCAATCATTAACATCCCCACCTGACTTTATGATATTGGGAAGGTCATTGATGAAGTAGCTGAAATTTATTAGACCTAGGACACCACCCTAAGAGAACTTTGGTCTCTACCACCCTTAAATATCCACCCTAAAAACTCCTGAAGAGATGTATTAGAACTGAGATGATTGATCTCCGATAAAACACACCATCTTACTTTTTGTAAGGTATTACTTTAACCAGAAAAGAATTTTCTTCGTTTCCTAGGGTTCATTGATGTCGAACTCAGTGAAATACAGCCTTGATATCAATGGTAGTCATTCTTATCTCATCTGTTGAATTCAGTTCTTTTGTCTCTGTTTGAACCAAGGATGTAATGAGGTCAGGAACTGAGTGACACTAACAGAATACAAACTGAGCATCAGTGAGTACGTTATTACTGAGCAGATGTTGCTTGTTAACAGTGTTGATAACTCCTTCCATCACTTTACTGATGATCAAGGGTGGGCTAATGAGATGGTGATTGGCCAGGTTGGATTTATTCTGCTTTTTGAGCACGGGAATGAATACCAAGGGAATTTTCTATATTGTCAGCTAGTTACCAGTATTGTAGCTGTACTGACAAGGCATCAGGTAAACCCTAGGCCTAATAATTTTCAGCTCCTTCAATGACCTTCCCAATATTATAAACGCTGACTGCAAAATGTGGGGCTAAGTGATCTCCTGTGAGATGTCCTCAATCAATCAGTGTCTGAAACAGGAAGAATCAGATAGAATATTTAACATCAACTCAGTTGGAAGAATTGGAATAAAGATAGGGAAAGAAAACTGGGATTAAAGAGATAAAAGTGAAGGAAAAATTAAGAATTTTTTCATATCTCCAACAATAAGTAAAACCAAGAGAATGAGATTCCAGATTTGCAAAAAGTACATTTCAGTGCCAGAGAGATTGTTTGGTGCTAAATAAAACCTATCAAGATTAAAACCGTAACCTTTCAAGAGGCTATTTTGGCTTTAGAGCCTATTCCAACATTTAATGAGATCATGCTTGATTGGTAACTTAAATCCATTTTATAACCAATTTAGTTTTATCACATGTCATAAAATCCCCAGTTATATTCACGTATACCCCCAAAATTTGAGTATTTCAAGATAAGATATAGTTTTGGTGCAGCTTCTGGGAAAAAACAGCACATCTTGGACAGCAGTTTCCTGATTGCTTCAGGTAGCTGTCCATGTAAGATAGCTGAAAATAGCTGGCTGGTTTACAATTCAATGATTGTTGTTGGTACTCTGAACAAAATAATTATTTTTAAGTAGCTGTTTAAGATTTTCAATATCTGCTATTAAAGTAGAGTGAAGTCCCTGAATTTCTTTGATTCTCTTCAGTTTCTTTCATTACTCTTTACAAGCAATACAAGATATGTCTGAGCACAGTAAAACAAGTGGCAATGTTGTTGTTAATGTTTACTGTGATCGAATTAGAAGACAAATACAATGGAATCTGTGTTCCATCTTGGAGACATTGGCAAACACAGGAGTTGATAGTATCTTGTGACAAGTGGTCATCAGGCACAGTTTTCACTAGAAGTCTGAGATGTTACCCAAAGACAACTTTGTCCTCCTGGCAGATTAAATTGCATTGATTGTTAATTAGCTCATAGTTCACTGAGCCGTCTTCCTGAGAGTATTGCCGTTGAAATGGCACCTTTCCAGATGAAGAGTTTCAGCTCATAGGATTTTATTGTCTGAAAACAAATTGCGTACGTTTATTTAATACTAAATTATGTACTTGCCTCAGAGCCAGAAGGTAAATTAAATCATATATGATTAGCTGATATTCTTCAATTTTTTTAAACAAAGCCTGGATTAACTACTTTGTTGGAACTGGCTTGATGGTCCTTACTTGGTAAATTGGGCAAATCTCAGAGTATTGTAATGTTACGTGACAAGTGTTTCTAGTGGAAAACCTTCATTAGGCTGAAGAGTGAAGTAGTTTAATCTGAAACTAGGGTTCTCAATCTAAATAAAGGGAACTATGAGAGTATGAGGCATGAATTGGCAAGGATTTAAAGAACATGTGCATGAATTACAACAATTATTCATTCCTGTCTGGTGCAAAACTAAAAGAGAAACGGTGGCTCAACCATGGCTTGCAACATAAATTGGAGATAGCATTAGATCCAAAGAGGTGACATATAAAATTGCA
>JAHRHZ010000133.1:59937467-60012909 GCA_024137785.1 Ginglymostoma cirratum | reverse complement strand
TCAGCCTTCCTGCTCCTCTGATGCTGCTTGGCCTGCTGTGTTCATCCAGCTCTACACCTTGTTATCTCTATGGTGAGAATGGAACTTAGGGTGGGCTGAAAGATATAGACAGGTTAAATGAGTGTGTAAAAACTTGTCAGATGTAATATGTGAGGCTGTGTATTTTAGCAGGAAGAATGGAGGAGATGGTTATTAGATGAAGAAAAACTGCAGAAAGCTGCAGCCAAGAGGGATTTTGGGGGGAGAGTGGCGGGGGGGCCGTGCGGGTTGGGGTGTCCTTGTACATAAGTCACAAACAGTGAGCATCCAAGATCAGCAGGTAACGGGAAGGTGAATGGAATGTTGACCTTTATTTCAAACGGAATGGAATATGAGAATAGGGAAATCTTGCTAATGCTATAAAAGGTACTGGTTTGAAAATACCTGGAAACTATGAATTGTTTTGGCCCCCTTATCTAAGGGAATATACTGGCATTAGGGACTGTCCAGGGAAGGCTCAATAGGCTGAACCCAGGCATGGAGGGATTTTCTTATGGGGGAGTTTGAATAGATTGGGCTTGTACTTATTGGAGTTTAGAAGGAAGACCAGTCATTTTATTAAAACATATAAAACACATAGGAAACCTGTCAGCGTAAATGTAGAAAGACTGTTTTCCCTTTTGGATATTCTAGGACCAGAGGGCATAATCTCAAAATAAGGAGTCACACATATAAATCAGAGATGAGGAGGTCTTTCTTCTCCCAGAGGATGGTAAATCTGTGAAATTCTTTACCTCAGAGGATTGTAGAGACTGGATCATTAAGTTTATTCAAGAATGAAACAGACATATTTTAATCAGTAAAGATTTTAAGAGTTATGGGGAAAAGGCAAAAAAGTGAAGTTGAAGATTATCACATCAGGCATGGCCTCATTAAATGACAAATTTGATGGGCCTACTTATGTTTCCATATCTTATGCACGTAAGACAGTGCTTCAAGACATTATAATACATACATGGGCATGGAAGTCAAACATTATTAAGAAATGAAATTAAACCCTGGGTGAAAAATGTTTCCTTTCCCATGTCTGTCTTGGGAAATAATGACAAGAACTTTTATTATTCCTGATTTAGCCCAAGAAAATTAAAACTACAATCACCTTCCATAGACACAAGCTGAGCATGGATTGGAGTGTATTTAACTTTAGCTGGACATAAACTAAGAGCCAGTAGACTGGTCTTTGGCTATGTACTGAGCCTGATGCCCCAAGTGTAGGAGAATTGGCCAGTCAAACAATATCATTTGTTTTTGCTCTGACCAAATTTAAATTTCACCTCCAAAACTATATTAGCTATGTATCAATCTGACTGTTTAAGAATAGAAATGCCTACAAAGGATGCACATTTTTGTTTGTCTAAATTTCAATGAACCAATTATCATCTGAAACCAACTTAAGCTTTTTGGCACAGAGCTTCTCGAACTGTGGGTCATGACCCCAAGTGGGTCGGCAGCCAGAATTTTGAGGTTGCAAGCTCCGTAGCTGCAATGGGTGCTATGGAGCTCCAACCAACTCCAAACAGGTCCAAAAAGGCCCCTTTCAATCATGCAAGTTTTGTTAATCGTAGGCGTGGCCTAATTACTCCATCTTCTAGGTCTGAATGCTGTCCTATAAAAATGTAATGAAAAGGTAGTTCTTTTTATTTTAAAACCCTATGATTCAATCGTTTTCCCTCCCGCTGGTCTCACAACCTTCGCTACCTCCTTTCATACTAATAGGTACCTACCGCCCCCGAGACATCTTCATCTCCATATGTATCTTTCTCTCCAACAGAAGTCTCCTCTTCCCGAACATACTTCTCCCAAACACATATCTCTTCTCACACAAAATTAATAAATCAGATGTTAAACAGCCAAAACCTTCAAGAGTCAAATGATGTTTTGAAATTACACAAAGTAGTCAAACTCATAGAATCCCTACAGTGTGGAAACAGGCCCTTCAGCCCAACAAGTCCACACCAACCCTTGGAGCATCCCACCCAGACCCATCTCCCTACAACCTACCTAATCTACACATCCCTGAACACAATGCACAATTTAGCATGGCCAATCAACCTAGCCTGCACATCTTTAGACTGTGGGAGGAAACCAGAGCACCCAGAGAAAACCCGCACAGACACAGGGAGAATGTGCAAACTCCTCAAAGACAGTCACCCAAGAGTGGAATTGAACCCAGGCCCCTAGAGCTGTGAGGCAGCACTGCTAGCCACTGAGCCACCAAGTTCCATGGTAAGCACTATTTTTAATTTTGTGCAGAGTGCAACCAATGTCATTCACTGGAATAAAGTCACTATGTACAACAAACAGAGTTATTGAACCCCACTCAGCTCAGAGTATGCTCTGAGACCATCTCTTCCCCCATTGGCACTCTTGTCCCCACTGACATCTTTGCCACATCCCAAAGTTATCTACCCCCATCATAATTGTTTCTGTGCCCCACAGACATTTCTCTTACCTATCACTACAGGCATCCACCCACCGTCCCAGGTGCCTCCCTTTCTCACAGGCATTACTCCTGCCCTCAAAAGGCATTCTCTCACCTTACACTCACAGAGGCATTTCCACATACCCCTCTCTGTCCTCTCTCCGCTTTCTGCTCTAACAGGCATTCTAGCTGCTGTCACAGGTCTGGGATCTGGCAACTTTCTGAAACTAAAATAGTGTCAGGATGAGAAAACATTGAGCAACCGCTGATTTAATAGATAGAGAAGAGTCAGGTTCATTCACAAGTATGATCTAGACCTGCCTGGGTCTTCCCAGTAAATAGAGGCCCACATAAATCCAGAGTGAATATGCATCATTGAAATTTACATCACAGAAGGAGATCATTCAGCTCACTGTGCCTATGGTAGGTCTTTGAAAGAGTAGTCCATAACGCTGTGCCGACCTGACTTATCCAAACCGGGGTGGTGGGAAGTGCTACAGCTGATTCCTACTCCCGATTTCTCAACAGTACAATACATGACTGTCAAGTGAGAAGAAGACTATGCAAGGTTGTGGTCTTTCCCTTGTCCAATAACCGGTAAGTGATTTCCTGCCTTGCAATGCAATGCCACCTGCCCCAAGTAAAAACTTCCCAAAGTCAACCTTAAATGCAGTGCTTTTTTTGGGTGGCTTCTTGTTTGCACTTGGCTAGGCTGGGAAGTGGCAAGTTGTATGAGAGATGGTTAAGATGCCTTGAGGAAAGGAACATTTCAGGCAGCAATGAGTGGCAAAGTGCAAATGTTGGGGAAGGTGACTTTAGGTGCAATTAACTCCCTGCCCCAACTTATGAGAAAGCTGGCCAAGTCAAGCACTAATTGCTGTCCAATGAGATTCTTGCCCATTTAGGAGCCTTGCTACTGATATCCTACTCCATCTGAGGTCAGTCAGAGGCCAGAAGCCTCAAGGACTTGAATAGCATCACTGGAGGCCCAGGATATACAGCTGTAAGGACTTGGACTGACATGCAGTAAGACACTTTGCAGCAGTCTCACAGAGTAGGGATTCTGTGAAGAGGGAGATCAGAGGGAAGTAGGGGTCCTCTTGCCCCGACCCAACAGGTAGGTCAGCTCAGTTTGCCCATCGGAAAAGTAGCGACTTTTCCCCATCTGCTATGAGGGAATGTAAGAAGGCAGTGTCATTCATTGGTGGGGGTGTGAGAAGATTGCTCCTGGACTTTCTCACCTGGAACTTAATTTGCTTCAGTGGTGGGAAAGGAGCCAGAATCTCTCCAGGGCCAACCTACCCAATTATTTGCCCTACCTGCCCTCCTTCCTTGCCACCTCCAGGAGGGAAAAATCACACCCATAATGACTAAATCCAATTGGGATCTGTTGTAACATTTGAAATGTTGCCTACTCTTATATTCCCCTGAACTTTTGTGTAATATAAGTTGCTTACTGCATTGCCAGGACAATAACAATGCAAAACAGGATGTATGAGACCAAGAGATAACAAGGTGTAGAGCCTGATGAACACAACAGGCCAAGCAGCATCAGAGGAACAGGAAGGCTGACGTTTCAGGCCTAGACCCTTCTTCAGAAATGGGGGAGGGTAAGGGGGTTCTGAAATAAATAGGGACAGAGGGGGAGGCGGATAGAAGATGGATAGAGGAGAAGATAGGTGGAGAGGAGACAGACAGGTCAAAGAGGCAGGAATGGAGACAGTAAAGGTGAGTGTAGGTGGGGAGTTAGGAAGGAGATAGGTCAGTCCAGGGAGGACGGACAGGTCAAGGGGGTGGGATGAGGTTAGTAGGTAGGAGATCGGGGTGGGGCTTGAGGTGGGAGGAGGGGATAGGTGGGAGGAAGGACAGGTTAGGGAGGCGGGGAAAAGCTGGGCTGGTTTTGGAATGCGGTTGGGGGAGGGGAGATACTGAAGCTTGTGAAATCCACATTGATACCATTGGGCTGCAGGGTTCCCAAGCGGAATATGAGGTGTGGCATCGTTGTGGCACTGCGAAAGGCCCAGGATGGACATGTCGTCTGAGGAATGGGAGGGGGAGTTGAAATGGTTCGCGACTGGGAGGTGCAGTTGTTTAGTGCGAACCGAGCGTAGGTGTTCTGCAAAGCAGTCCCCAAGTCTCCGCTTGGTTTCCCCGATGTAGAGGCGGCCACAACGGGAACAGCGGATGCAGTATACCACATTAGCAGATGTGCAGATGAACATCTGCTTGATGTGGAAAGTCTTCTTGGGGCCTGAGATTGGGGTGAGGGAGGAGGTGTAGGGGCAGGTGTAGCACTTCCTGCGGTTGCAGGGAAAAGTGCGGGTGTGGTGGGGCTGGAGGGGAGTGTGGAGCGGACAAGGGAGTCCCGGAGAGAATGGTCCCTCCGGAAAGCAGTTAAGGGTGGGAAGATCAAGTTGTCGTTACCACCTCATTGAAATGCAACTGCACATATTTGGCATTTGTTCCAGCCTCCAACAGAAATTACCCTTACTTGGAGCCATTACAGACGTCTTCTTTCAAAGATCAAGCATGGTTTCCAAGATCAAATAAATTTTCTACCCATTAATCAGGCAAGAAGATTACAAAATATCATGCTGTCTAAAGCAGTTAAGTGAATGGGCAGAATTTGTGTGTATGTTTGTCAGACTTGTACTATTATAATTTGACAAGCTTTCCATTGAATCATTAAGGGGATGTTTAAATCACAAATATAAATTTGGTTTGGCAGGAGCTATATTTCCTAACATTCGAATAAGCCTCTAACAGCTTGGGAAAGGGGCTGGTGCACTGATCCGATCATTTAATGCAGCTCGGAATTTCCCACAGGGAAAATGTCATCCAATTTTAGTTTAATAATCCCACATGTCATAAAAATGAACACATATTCTGAGCTTTGGGTTTCACTGCAGAAGCTTGGTTTCTCAGGCCACCGTCATAAATAACATGAAAGGGTTTTCTCCGGTTAATTCTCTGACCTGTTGACAATGCTGTGTTATAATGCTGTTAAGTGTGGTCCATTAAAATTCTAACTTCCAGCATCTGATTGTTATACCTGAGATTCTTCATGGACTAAAATAGTTTTTAAGAAAGGAATAACTCTGACCTGAAATGGATGCGGTGATCACCTGACCACAAATTGAAGCAAGTTCCATGTTGAATAAGTGAAAATATATGCACTCAAGCTACCATTTGATTGAAGGATGTTTAAACCAAGCAACTGTGTCAGACATTAAGATACTCAGATCTGTACCTTCTGTTTCACTAACACATATGATAATTTCACATACTGGGAGTTGAAAGGTTTGCCTGCAAGTTATCCAGCATGGAAAGACAATGGAGCCAGAGTCAGAAATGCATACTGAGATATACTTCAATAGTTGGTTTTCAGCAGCAGAGCAGAGAGAATGAACATGGATTGGTAACAGCAAGACCTGAAAACCTTTCTCTCTACCTGTGTTTCTCATCATCATCTCAGAACTCAGCACCCAATACAAAAGCAAATTAGAGAACAACCATTTACCGAAGCTTGAAGATAACTACGGTCTTCACTGTTGATGATACCTGCCAATGATTAATCAACTGTGGTTTTGGGTTAAAAATCTAACACCTCAAGAACTCTAAGCACTTTTAAATTGTATAACCTTCATTCTTCCTATCTGTTCCAGACACTCTCCCTTTTAAATTTATTAGGTGTTTGTGTATGTGCTTGATGTTGTGTCTTTATTATTTCCTTTTCTGAGGATTAATAGGAAATAAAACTCTTCTTTCTTTCTCTCAGGAAAACTTTGTGATTGGCTCCTTCATTTTGATCTGGTTAACTGCAACTTTCATTGACATGTGATAAAGCTGTTTGCTACAAGAAATTCAAATATTTTGTTGTAACCAAAAAATAAGAGAGCCAAATAACTCTTCCCCATCTGGCCGTAACATGTCTTTTGTTTTAAAGAGTGTGGCTGTAATTTTAAATTCATTCACTACACAGTGGGTAGAATCTTCACAATGGCGAGTGTTCTGACTGTGGGACTGGAGGTGAGCAAGAATTTTAGTTGGAGATGCCACGTTATCCACTGGCAGCCAAATAATCAACTACACACAAATGAGAGGCCCAGTCACTTGCTCACCTGGAGTTGGCAGCCTCCTGGACACACCAGCAGTATCACTTTGCCTATCTGTGAAGAAGACTTTGGACTGGAACTGCTTCTGCCCACTCCCCACCTGCAATGCTTGGATCCTTGGTACTGCAAGCTATCATCTATCAGTCACCTTAACCTTCCACCATCCTCAGCTCTCCCTCTTCACCGTAACACTGCCACACACCAGTGCCATTGATCCAACAATCTATCAATCTATTGCTGCACCCTCATTCCCAGCGGCCGTCATTCTCAACCCTCCATCTATTGTGCCTGACCTGCTGTCGATTCTCCTAAACTCATATTGACTTGTCCTCAATCATGCTGGATCTCCCCTGATTTAAGCTCAAGCTGTCTTTGGAAGAGATTGACCTTCCCTCTGTCATCCAGCTCCCACCCTCTGTCCCTCTGCTCCCCCGTGATTTTTCTTCTGGCTGTCACTCACTCAATCTTTCTCAGGCAGCCAAGTCTTGAGCTCAGTGTGTGACCAAAAAATGCAGAGAATTGTGGAGCATCATTAATCCATCACAACCTTCCTTCTCACCCTTCATTCTACCAGTGGCAAACTGACATTTCACCTCCTGCCAAACTGAGTGCCTTGTTTGCCTTGTTTGCCTTATTTCCTGCTCCCAGGAGTTTCACTAAATTCTGCCCACTGCAACTTTTGCTGCCTATAATTATGTCATCAAACATGAAACTTATGCAGTAATACCTTCTTGCATATATTAGAAACAAATCAATACATTCCTCCAAGGTTATTCTTTGTTGAAAAATGCCTGCCCTTTTTAAAAACATTGAGTTGTCTCTTCCACATTGCCCTACATCAAACACCTGTGTCGCTTTGGTTCATTTAGTTCACGATCAATGTTTTGAGTGGGCACCCTAAAGACATCTATAACCATGTATCAGATATTGATTCAGAAAAAAAAAATCAATCATTACATGTGCTCATCTCAGGTTGAGCTAGATATCATCACACTAATATATTAAACAACGCTCATAGCAAGATCCGGGCAACATTTCTACACTGGATATCTGTGCCCAAAGAACAAAAACAGAAATTGCTGGAAAGGCTCAGCAGGTCCGACAGCATCCATGGAGAGAAATCAGAGTTAACGTTTCGGGTTCAGTGAGCCTTCCTCAGAACCAGACCCGAAACGTTAACCGATTTCTCTCTACAGATGCTGCCACACCTGCTAAGCCTTTCCTACAATTTCTGTTTTTGTTTCTGATTTCCAACATACGCAGTTCTTTCAGTTTTTATGTGTGCTCCAGGGATGGATTGAAGCATTTACCCTCATTCAGGCCTTTGCTGACTATTACCATTGTAATAGTAACTGTAATAGAACTGGGTGAGTGTCCCTTATTCAACCCTTTAAAAACTTGAGGCAGAACTCTGCTGTGTCTTTATGCCTGCGTCATAATTCACAGCAAATCCCATTCCATGGTCACTTCTGTACTTGCTTGCCTATATTGGCCTTGATTTTAAAGCTCTCATTCTTTTTTTTCAAATTCCTTTTTTGTTTGGCTAGTCCATTTCTCTGCAACCTGCTCCAGCCCTGCAACCCTCTGAGATATCTGCACTCCTCTAATTCCAAGTCTTTGGTGCACCTCCAATTATAGTCATTCCAACATTGGTTGCCACAGCATCAAGTTGCCTAGCTGCCAAACTCTGGAATTCCCTTCTTACACCTCTCCAAATCTCTAACCTTTTCTTTCCCCTTTTAAGATAGGCCTTAAAATGTACCTCTTTGACCAAACTTTTGTCATCCCATTTAATACCTTCTCATGTGACTTAGTGTCATACTTGAGTTTCGTAATGCTCCTCCAAAGCACCTTGGGAAGTTTTATTATGTTAAAGACACTGTATAAATATCAGTTACTGTATTAAGTTTCTTGCCAAATGTGCTTTTCAAGAGCAACAGCCCACCTACGCCTTGAGGGTTTCCATCTGTGTCCTTATTTGGATAATTGGCTGATAACAGCTTTTTGTAATAGATCATTGTGAGCTGTTCAGAACACAGCTTTCTGATTGCAGCAGTTAAACCTCTTGGAAAACATGAAAAGATGCAAATGAAATGTTCTTAGAATGACATCTTAATAGGAATCAAATTCTAGCCTTTAATATAATGGGCTTTTTGCCAAAGGAGCATATGCAGGACAGGAAATAGGATACTAAAACAGCCTATATCAGGACTAAGGAAATGTTCAGATCCGATATGCCAGATGGTTTAATGGAAGAGAAGTACAAAGGGTGTGTGGAATTTAAAAAGTATCTTTATACATAAAACAATTCTGAAAGCTTGAAGTGGCTTTTTCCAAAAACATTAGCCAGTTGTCCAAATATAGTTATAGATGTAATTTAAAGGAAATGATTTGAATTCGCGGACCACCATTAGCATGCAAAAGCCCTAATGGTTTCTAGGATGCAGCTGATGGCCCAGATTTATTGTGCGTGAAAGGGCAAGAAGGCTGTGTATAACCCTGCTTCAGCCGTCTGTGAATGCACAGCCATATTTTATGGGGGTGGTCAGGTAACTTTTAAAGGGTGACAGCCTGCTCCAAAAAGCTGAGATAACAAGGTGTAGAGCTGGATGAACACAGCAGGCCAAGAGCATCAGAGGAGCAGGAAGGCTGACGTTTTGGGCCTACTATCTCTGCTCCAAAAAGCTTTTGGTCAGCTGGAGGGCTGATAGTCCAGCAGTCTCAGCGGTGCCATCAGGAGCAGCAGCCAGTTCTGGGACTTGGAAGAAAAGGATGTAGGGAAGGGTGCTACCTTCCCCATTGGCTAAGTGGGGACTGGGGTGAGGTGGGAGAATACCACCACAATGAGCCTTTGTATCCACTATAGGTGGTCATGGAGGCAGCTCTGGAGATTTGAAGGTTATTCACTACCTCTGCCAACTCGCTCCACATGGCGACCGACTTAAGTCATAAAAGGACACCATATTTCCAACCAGCTAATTGGGAACTAGGAGACAAATGGCACGATTACCACAGTGACAGACTCTTTCCCTATGGGCTCACTTAGAGTTGTAGAGAACTTATGACATGCAGGACGATAGCATCTCCAAAACTTTGAGCTCGCTTCCTGCTGCCACTATTGCCTCATGACTTTTGTGTGTAAATCAACAGGGTGTGATGTTGAGGCCATGCTGGAGCCTCGAGAAATTAAAGGAGGACTTTCTGGTACCAAACTGTTGCAGTTGACCATTCTGACAAAAGGTGACAAGAGCAACTAGAGATGGGCAATAAATGCTGGCCAGCCAGTGACACCCATGTTCCAGGAGTTTATAAAAAAAATCTGTCGCACCTCTAGCAACCTGCTGACAACTGTAGTGTTGTTTCCACCCCATATAATTTACCCCTGTATTAGAAAATCCCAGAAAGGGCAGCAGTCTTTCCTCACTGATCCTCTCCCACTACATGCACAGTGAAGGATGACTCCTGGCTGGCAGTGCTTGGCTGAGTTTCAAAAAATAGCACTGGTGCCAGAAATTCTGGGAGACCGTGGTGGTGGCAAGTACTGCTGCCTCTGGCAAGAGGGAAGGTAAGATGAACAGGTCACCATAGAGGCACAGTGCACAGCAAATCAATGAGATAGCAGGAACTGAAGTAGGGTCCCGACCCAAAACATCAAGTTTCCTGCTCCTCTAATGCTGCCTGGCCTGCTGTGTTCTTCCAGCTCCACACTTTGTTATTACAGCTAATCAAAGTAGTTTCAAAGAATAGAGTGAGTTGGGTGATTAACCATGATTGTACAGAAAGGCAGAGAAGGCTCGAAGGGCCTAATGACCTATTCTTGTTCGAATTTTCTATGTTTTCATTTTCTAAATCTCGATCAGGCTGAAAGAGAGAAATTCTCCGTGAAACTTGCTAAAATTGTCACTGATAAAATTCAGCCCTTATTAACTTTAACTGTAACAACAAACCTATTCATTAAAAATTCAAATACATTATTTTTTTCAATTGGAAGAGTAGTTTTTTTCTCACTAACATGGGTTTGACATTTATTCTTTTATGCTTTTGTTCACCCTTGTCAAAATGTCTGTGTAGGAACCAGCAGAACACACAAAACACTGTCTTTTGTTTGTGTTACTGAGGAGGTAATGTGAATAATAGTCACACTGTTCTATGTCAACATCATCCATCAATGGATCTCTACATTCCTAATAGCAACAAAATTGGCACTTCAATATTTCTCATTTACTTGGAGATGCCAAGCTTGTTGTGCTCTTTGGCTGTGTATGCTCTGCATCAAGTGGAAGAACAAATGTTCCATTATGATGGAGGGTTCCTGATGATGAAGCATCCAGAATCAGTAAATCAACATGCATCTCTTTCCCTGATTGTTGATGCCATATACTAGACTTCAGTTTGTTAGAAGATCTAGTGGCATCACTGTTGACAACTATATTTAACAATAAGTACAGGAAGATGGGCAGACAACTAATGATTTCTTATTTTTAAAAAGGGAGATGGAACGGGTCCAGGGAATAATTGACCAATTAGTTTAATTTGAATTGTACTGAAGATAATGGAATCCTTGATAGTTAATGTAACAAAAAATATCTAGAAACTAAACATATCATAATGAGTGGACAACACAAATTCCAAAATAGACGGTTGTGCTTGACCTATCTTTCTGTATTCTTTCAGAAACTAACAGTAAGGGCAGGTAAGAGTAGAGTGGTAGAATTAATATTTTTGGATACCAAAAGAGCTTTCAGAAGCCGTTACTTAGATGTATGATGAAAGTCAGAACAGGGGATATATAGCAGCCTGAATACGAAAATAAAGTTGGCAAAAAGTGAACAGCGATGTTTCAGTGAACAACTATTATTGTTTATCTTTAACTAAAACTTATTGGAACTCAGGAATTGGAAGCAGAATCTCATAATTTGTTAATGGCAGCAAATGGAGGGATATAGATGATTGAAAAGAAGACTGTAACAAACTGCAGGAAAACATTAACGAGCTTGGTGGTGAAATTGAGCAGGAGGAGAGAAGCCATAATTCTTCTGGAGCCCAGGAGACCCTCAAGGACCAGTCCCAGAAGGAAATAGAGGCAGCTTGGTTAGTGACTGCATTTTCCCATGACATCTACACATCACAACATCCACCTCTCATTCATCTCCCACCACACATTGCACCCATCCCTAACACTTAGTACTCACGCATAAATCTTTAAAATGATGGGGCAGGACTCAGATGCAAGAGTCCCATTAGTACAGCCACTTGAAATTAGTGCAGAGTTCAAACAGACCCTATTTTGGCTGTTGTATGGGCCTTAACCTGTGGTTTGGGAGTAGATTTAAACACTCTTCAGGATGAATAAGGTCTGGTAAGAGTCACAATCTGGATTTTTAATCCTCTGCTCCATAAAAATAAAAAAACATGTTTAATCAATCAACGAGTTAGAAACAAACACAATCTATTGATATAACAAGGTGTGGGGCTGGATGAACACAGCAGGCCACAATCTATTGGACTGGTTTGATTGACAAGCCATCTGGTGTTGTTTAGATAAGAAAACTTCCACCAGTTCCAATCAAGTTTTTTTTGACATTTACCAAGTGCCCAGTTATAGGAAGGATATTATCAAGCTGGAGAGGGTTCAGAAGAGATTTACCAAGATGTTCCTGGGTATGGAAAGTTTGAGTTAAAAAGAAAAGCTGAATAGGCTGGGATTTTTTTCACTGGAGCATAGGAGGTTGAGAGGCGACCTTGTTGAAGTTTATAAAATAATGAGAGATATAGATAGGGTTACTGGAAATTGCCTTTTCCTTAGGATAGGGGATTTCAAGATTAGGGGGCACATTTTTAAGGTGAGAGGAGAGAGATTTTAAAGTCCATGAGGGTGGTTCGCGAGTGGAATGAACTTCCTGAGGAAGTGGTAAATGTGGGTACTATTACAATGTTTAAAAGCCGTTTGGATAAGTACATGAATAGGGACGGTTTGGAGGGATATGGGCTAGGGCAGGCAGGTGGGACTAGTTTGGTTTAGGATCATGTTCAGCATGGACTGGTTGGGCTGAAGGGTCTGTTTCCGTGCTGTATGATTCTATGACTGTATGACTGTATGACTGTTTGCTGTTATTATGGCATTAGGAAAGCCTGGCTGAGTTTGGCACCTATCTCAGTGTAGGTTTTGATTTCAGAAAATTTGGCAAGCTACCCACTTTGGTAGCAAAACTCAGGCCCCTAACATCAGATGTCCACAGGTGATTGTGTATTTGCGACATCTCAGATACTGATGCAGTCCATGCCCAAATGCAGTAATATCTGGACAATATCCAGGATTAGGCTGACAATTGACAAGTAACAATCGTGTCTCAAGTGTTAGGCAATGGCCATCTCCAACAAGACAGAATCTAAACATTGCCACTTGACATTCAATAGTATTACCATCACTGAATCCTCTATTGACATCTTGAGGTTACCTTTGACCTGAAACTGAACTGGACTTATCATAAAAATAATGTGGCTACAAGAGCAAGTCAGAGGTTAGGAACTTGCAGTGAGCAATTCACCTTCTGACTTTGCAAAGCCTATCCACCATCAAAAAGGCAAAATTCAGCAGTGTGATGGAAATTGTTTCCTTGCCTAAATGAGCACAGCTCCAACAGAATTCAAGAGCTTGACACTACCCAAGATAAAGCAGCACAGTTGATTGGCACAGCATCCACAAACTTTCATTCACTCCACCACTGACACAGAGTAGCAGCAGTGTTTATCATCTATAAGATGCACTGCAGAAATTCACTAAGGCTCCTTTGACAGCATCTTCCAAACCGACGACCTCACCACCTAGATGGACAAGGCCAACATGGGAACACCACCAGCTGCAAGTTCCTCTCCAAGCTACACACCATCCTGGCTTGGAAATATATCCAAACCATTCCATCTGTGTCCTTGGGTCAAAATTCTGTAACTCCCATCCTAACAGGATTATGGGCCTACCTACACCAAATGGACTGTATTGGTTCAAGAGGGATCTAACATGACACCAGGGTTGCAAGCAGTCTGATTCAGCATCAGACCGTTGTCAGGGAGAGGGATTGAGTTAGTTGTGAGCAAATGGTGTTTGTTTCAGGAATCAAAGTTGGCTTTGTTTCTCACAGTGTTTAGTTGGAGGAAATTTTTGCTAAGTCAGGACCACGCATTACAGGAATTGTTTGCAACCACAGTTCTTACATTTCCGCTCTGTTACGCACACCTCTGATTGGATACAAAGTTACAACCGCAAAACATGCAAGAACTTAGAACAGTTGTTTGTATAACAATCAGACAAAGACAAGCCATGCCCCTAACTTTTACCAGTGTGACATGGTTTCCATTTCTCACAGCATCCAGTGGGCTTTTTAAGTTATATTTGCAAGGCTATGGGCAGAGCGGGAGTGATTAGATGTTTATTACAAAGAGCCATCATGACAAGATGAGCCAAATATCCAATTCTTTGCTGTATGATGCGGTGATGAAACAAAAGCCAAGACAATGTTTTGATAGCACACCTATTCTTTCCCAAGTACACATAGCTACTCTGTTTCAAAAATGCTGAATAATATTTTACGTCAGTAAGGCTTTTGACACTTGTTATTTCAACATCTGTTCATGTTAATTATGGGTACAGGAATAGAGTTTAATGAATGTGTAGATTAGACTTCGAGGTGATCAGTGGTGTGACTATGATCTTGGCAATTACGCATGAGACTATTCTGCAAGGAGTTCAGCAGCACAGAGTTTTACCACCATATACTGTTCCTGAATAAGCATTGATTAAAAGTAACCTTGACATTCAACCTAAAGTTGTAATGAAGCTACAAGGAACTTATTTTACAACAATAAAGCCTTGTTTAAGACTTAAGCATAAATTTACCAGCTTTGTCGAGCAACCTGAATTTGAGGCAACAATTTAGTAGAAACATTTCTTTTTAAAAGGAGTGTTTGAACAAATCCCCCACAATCTCAAATGGCTCAAGGATGATCCTTGTAATAAAACTTCCCAGAGTCGGAATTCTTCTTGCACTGCAGTGCAGCTCAAGCTGCATTTCACTCCCATTCTGTCTGTTGTGAATGTTACTGTACCATGACTATTTGTCATGTCAGTTCATGGAATATATTGAACTACTTTACAAACATGAAGTTTATGTTTAGGTTTTGAGATGCAAGAAAATATGTCTGATAATAAATAGGCCTGACTAATGTTGGAAAAATCTTGCATACATCCCTAAGGCTGTATTTATCGCACAACATAAAACTGAGGTAATACTATAATAATTTGCTGGATTCATATGTGAGTAAACACAATTTGAGCAGTATGAGTTTGTGATCCAGATTATATCTGAATAGTCACTGCTCAAAACCCCCACAAGGTAAACTGTAGAATAGTCACATACTGTACCCATGTTTCCATACCCAGCACCTCCCTCAAGCTTGCATAGAATTAGATTCAATCCACAGCATGCTTGACTTCAGGCACCATTTGCCAACTATGAAAAAACAAATAATTTTACATGCGTGCGGAACCATAGATGACCTTTTATGAAGAAGTTCATCTCATAGTCCAAACCTGTTTCTTTGCAGCAGTCCAGCTAATGCAATGTCAAAGTTTCTCTTCCACTTGCAGCCCCCTGTGCTTTGCTGTTATAATGATCTGCATTCAATTAACCCAGACCAAACCAAGGAGCAAAACAATATCACGATACATTTGGAGAAATTTAAACTCTCCTTTAAGGTTAAGCCTTGAGACTGTCTAATAGTTTCAACAATGGAAAACACAAAATTGATAAAGAAACTAGGACAGATTTTAATTCTTCAGCATAAAGTCAGGACTATTTGCAGGAATTTCCAAGTGGGAGGCCCAGTCAAACTTAATGTTTTGAGTGCACACACAGCAAGGTGTTCAACAGGAGGGTTTATTGAAGTGATCATAGGATGTCTGCCTTCAGGGTTTGGGCCTCATGGGGGAAGTTACATGACCAAAGCAGTCTAGGAAGGACATTTGTACATGATTGCATTTCAATCTAAACATCCATATTTTCATGGAAAAAAATTGAAAAAAAATGCATTATTATCATATACTTTTTTGCATTATCCAGCTTCTTACTTCTCCTAATTAGCTTTTTGGATTCTGTGTTGCGCTCAGGTTGCTTTCAGTTTCTTATCAAGTACCATAAAGTACCTAAAACTAAAAAGATTACCATGATTAACCCCATACAAAATAACAAAGGTTTTGGTACCTGTTAGAACATTTGCTGCTTAGCAAGACCAATTCTGCTCTTTGTCACATTATCTTAGGGTGGGTCTTCCGTGGGTAATAAGGCTCCAAGGAGCATACATTAGTGAGGCACTGCATTCAGTGGACATCTCATCTCAGTTCAAACCACTATACTGATGTAAGAAAAAAATTTGCTCGATTTTAACTAGCTTTCCAAATGGCTTCCATTGAATAGATGGAATGTTAAACCCCTTTCTAATTTGATAGAGGTAAAAGCCAAGTGTGGCAGAAACACAGATACAATATATAACAAGTGATCATTCCAGCACTCCTCTCCACCTATCCTCTCCTCTATCCATCCTCTATCCGCCTCCCCCTCTCTCCCTATTTATTTCAGAACCCTCTTCCCCTCCCCCATTTCTGATGAAGGGTTTAGGCCCGAAACGTCAAGTTTTCCTGCTCCTATGATGCTGCTTGACCTGCTGTGTTCATCCAGCCCCATGCTTGTTATCTCATCATTCCAGCACTATTCAGTTTATGCCCTTGGAAAGTTTGAACCCGAAAATGCTCTGATTCAAATCATGAAGATTAAATGAGATATACTTATGCCCTTGTATGAAATAGGCATAACTTTTCATCACCGTTTTACTCTTTTTGTGCTTAGGAATGACTTTGTTTATCCTTTTGCTTCATATCTGTCAAGCTTTTTGCCAAACTGTACCCGCAAATGTAATCTTCCTATGTATTAGAGTTGCCACACTGCCTGATTGATGGTGCAATGTTAATGCACTTGGATAAAACTGCTCTGCACTATTTAAATTAAGTCATTATCCTTACAAAATACTTAGTCTGTCCCGATCTGAACTCAGTTCCAGTTACACTCAGTCAGTTTGTGATGTTTTAGCAATAGAAATATAATTAGCTTAATTACCAACGCTTGTATGCACAACATATGCCACTTCTTTAAGAAACAAATTGTATTCTGCTCTGCTTGTTGAGATGTGCTAATTAATCTTTTTGGTATTGTAGGGTCTAAATAAAATTGCAAGGCTCATTTCACATCTGTTGATGAAGTTGCTTCAAAGCTATTTTCTTCCATCACATGCCACACTGCTTGATATTACCTCATTCTAGGATATCAGTTACATGAAGAAAGATAGTTGATGGGCCAGATGGTGCTGCAGATCAAATAGTCACCTTTTGCCTCTAAAACTAGGTGAAAGTTTTCACTCCTAGTTGAAGAATGTGTAATCTGGGAGTACAAGCAGATAATGTTGTCACTATCCAAAGGTCACAAAATGGCTTGTATGGAAAATTGAATGCATGAGTGGATAATGCTCTGTTGCAATTGAGCTGTGGCATATTGTTGGAGCAAGATAGAGTTGTGGGTGTTTGCTCAATATTCAACTATGTCTGTAGCTTATAATGCAATGCTTGACACTAGAGAGCTGATTTTCCAGGTATGCATGATTAGCAGGTTGCTTCACATTGTTCATCTTGGGGAACTTGCAACTGTACTGTTCAGTGTTTCCTGAGTAAATATTGTCTAATCAACCTGTTATGAGTTGTTATTACACACCTCTGGAGCAGATGGGCCTTGAACCTGGGCTTCCTGGCAAATTTGGTCGATGGGCGAAGTTTGTTGGTGCCAGCAGACAATGGTATTCAATTCCCTGCACTTGTATCACTCATCACCGTAAACATAAAAGGTCATAAGGACCAAACTTTTCCTGCTACTTTTATGGAATTTTTTTCCAATTGAATGAATAATCAACAGAAGCTATATTTCACGTGAGCACATAATAGGTTTGCCAGCAAAGCTGTTGTATTCTAACTCAACTTATCATTAATCTTGCGAGGAGCTCCCAGTGCATGGATTACACCATTTTCATTGAGACAAATTGCACTGTAGTAAACTGTAGAAAACTGAGTAGCAATACCATGACAGTAGTTAAGGACCTATGTAAGGGTTCAAATTTCTTCTATTCAACGTGAATTTTATATTTTTCTTGAGTACTACAACTTAAACTTAGTTATATTGTTAAATTCATGGCGTCAGTTGTACTCTGCCAAGCCCTGCTATGCAATCACAGAATAACATCATTCAAGTGCCAAATGACCATGTCCAAAATAGGGAAAGAGTGGCAGCTACACTGTACAGATAGCCTTAGGGACTGGAGTATGAGGCTGAAAGATCTGAAAGAAAATTGTCCAATTGCCTTCTTAGTCAAAGACAGCGATTAAACAAGAGTTCAAAGGCAGAAATGTAAATATCTTAATCAACATAATCAGGTTAAATAGCTATTCATGGTTAAAATTAGCATTGCACAAAGCCATTTAAAAAATGCTCAAACAAATTTATTGGTGCTCAGAATTTTAACAGCATTGATTCTGGAAGGAGCAGGGTGTTACCTCCACGTTCAAAGGTTTAAGGGTAAACCATGTCTCTGCCCATCAACAATCATATGCTCCTCCTGACTACCATCTTGCAGCCCTCTCCCTAATGGAGCTCTTTTTCCCTATTCAGTTGTAGCTTTGTGCTTTACTCTAGCCAGATTCTCAGACAAACTGATTGTGGGCAGGCAATTTGATTTACACGTACTGCAGGGCATCCTTAATTTCTTTTCTGTTGGTTTCCCATTCCAAAGATAAGACCAGGCCTAATACATTGCACATTTTCCATTTACAGTATATACTTCTTTTCTTGTGTGTCCTCACTGTATATCATGCAGTAATTGTTTATCAAGGAATTTCTCAAGAGTACTGGCCTGAGGATTATCTGCTCGTACTCCCAGATTACACATTCTTGGCCTGACGATTCTGGAAACTGCTGGTTTGGGAATGATAGAGGTCATCCTGGAGGATCTCATCATTCACCCTGCAAGTTGGAGTCTGTAATCCATTTCATAGATTGCTGGGTCAAGTAAAGTGTGTGAAAAGTTACCTTTATGTATAACATATACTATCTCCCACAACCTAACAATATTAACAGCAAAAATAAATGCAGAATCCCATTCCATCAATGAAATTTGAAGTTAGCCAATATGATGCTGTCCTAACTCATACCAATTTATCCATGATCTTTTTCCTCACTGGCTTACTTTGGCTCCCTCTTAAGCAGCATTCCCAACCTTGTTTTCAAATCCCTCACCTAGAATATCTCTGACATCCTCCAGCCTTTTCTGCTCCAAGATACCTGAACTGAAACAATTCTAACTTTCTGTGAAATTTCAATGTAATTGTTTCACCATTAGTGGCAAAAACAGAAGTTGCTAGAAAAGCTCAGCAGGTCTGGCACCATCTGTGAAGAAAAAAGTCAGAGTTAACGTTTCGGGTCTGGTGACCCTTCCTCAGAACTGTTTTTATTCCTGATTTACAGTATCCACAGTTCTTTTGGTTTTTGTTCACCATAAGTGGCCTTGGCTTTGACTTCCTAGGCTCTACGCTTTGGAATTCTCTTCTGACGCCTCTCCATTTCACTACCTTTGTTTCCTCCCTAAGATGCCCCTTTAGACCAATGATGTGGATCAGTGCTAATGTTAGTTTGATGAGATACATGTGAGAATCCTTGAGCAATTTTGCTATTTTACACACACTGATGGCATAGTGGTATGTTCACTAGATTAGTAATCCTGCGACCAAGGTAATTTTCTTGGAACCTGGGTTCAAATCCCACTATGGCAAATATGAAATTAAAAGTCTAATGATAACCATGGAACCACTGTTGTTTGTTGCAAAAATCCAGCTTGTTACTTCCCTTTAGAGAAGGAAAAGTGTCATATTTACCTGGTCTGATGTAGATGTGAGTCCAGACCCACAGCGGTTAATTCTTAACTGCCCTCTGAAATAGCCTAGTGTGGCATATGGGGCAATGTATGCTGTCCTGCGAGTGAATAAAAACACGTTGTTATTGCAGTAAACGTACCTTGACAGCTTGGTTCTGTCTAGAAAATGACATTAAGAAATACAACTCTGATCAGTGTGGCATATTGTACGAAATTTAGGGTTATTCATTTCATAATATAAATTAATGTTATTAACATGGTTTACCACAACAAACACTATTATCAATTATTACCTCAGCACCTGAAACTCTCCAGATCTCCCTGACTAATATCATCGACAAGTATTTTTACAACCCACACAATAATGTGTCATCAGGAAATTTTATAGATTCAGCCTTCAGCCTCCTACCTAAAGCTACTTCTGTGTGTATTTAAGTTCAATCCTGGGGCACCTCAGCAGACCTTCCCTCCAATGCAATCGTTTCTGATTGCAATGGATATGTGTCTTCTTTCTTGGTTGGTTTTGAATCCACTTCATTATCTTGTTAATTTTGTAGTTACCTCACGTTTCCTCAAGAATGAAGTATATTATTTAGCAATGTTTGAAAACTTATTGAATAAATTACTATTAACAATTCTGATGATGGCTGGACATCCTGTTGCTAAACACAGTATATAACATTTATCAGACCCAAGAAGGTAATTTTCTCCTTATGCCTTTCCTATCCATCCTATTCCCTTATTATTGTACATACTTAAATGAAGTACCTTGGCCTGCTGTATTCCAAATAAGTCAATTCTAGACTTTCTATTATTTCCTCAGAACACAAATTCTCTATTGATAGCAACACTCTCATGAATTTTTCCCATACCCATTCCAGAGCAGTCACATGTTTCTTTAATGCATTGATCAGAATTGCATGTAGTATTCTAACTATTGTCTAACTTGGGTTTAAGAGAGTTTGAGAATATTCTTCCTGCTTTTATACTCTATGCCTTAGCACTTAAAGGAATGTATCACGTATGTCGTTTTAACTACTTTCCTGCTACCTTCAGGGATCAGTGGACATGCACTCCTACGACCCTGTGTTCTTCCGCATTTCTCAGTATCTTCCCATACATTGTGTTTTCCTTTGTTTGCTTTCCTCATTCCATTATCTCATATGTCTCAGGATTAAATTGCACTGGCCACTTCTTTGCCCATTGGACAGCTAAATTTATATTTTACTGCAGGCTACACCTTTCTCTGTCACTGTCAATCACATAGCCAGTTCTTGTGTTATCAGCAGAGTTCTTATTCATGCCCTCTATACATAAATCTAACTTATTGATACATACAACAAAAAACATGGAAACCAGTATTGAATTCTGTAAGCGAGATAACAAGGTGTGGAGCTGGATGAACACAGCAGGCCAAGCAGCATCATAGGAGCAGGAAAGCTTGACGTTTCGGGTCTAGACCCTTCATCAGAAATGGGGGAAGGGAAGAGGGTTCTGAAATAAATAGGGAGAGGGGGGAGGCGGACAGAAGATGGATAGAGGAGAGGATAGGTGGAGAGGAGGCAGACAAGTCAAAGAGGCGGGGTTGGAGCCAGTAAAGGTGAGTGTAGGTTGGGGGGTAGGGAGGAGATAGGTCAGTCCAGGGAGGACGGACAGGTCAAGGGGGCGGGATGAGGTTAGTAGATAGGAGATGGTGGTGGAGCTTGAGGTGGGAGGAGGGGATAGGTGAGAGGAAGGACAGGTTAGGGCGCGACTGGGAGGTGCAGTTGTTTGTTGCGAACTGAGCGCAGGTGTTCTGCAAAGCGGTCCCCAAGCCTCCGCTTGGTTTCCCCGATGTACAGGAGGCCACAACGGGTACAGCGGATGCAGTATACCACATTGGCAGATGTGCAGGTGAACATCTGCCTGATGTGGAATGTCTTCTTGGGGCCTGGGATTGGGGTGAGGGAGGAGGTGTGGTGGCAGGTGTAGCACTTCCAGCAGTTGCAGGGAAAAGTGCTGGGTGTGGTGGGGCTGGGGGGGAGTGTGGACCAGACAAGGGAGTCGCGGAGGGAGTGGTCCCTCCAGAAAGCAGATGAGGGTGGGGAGGGAAAAATGTCTTTGATGGTGGGGTTGGATTGCAGATGGCGGAAGTGTCGGAGGATGATGCGTTGGATCCGGTTGGTGGGGTGGTACATGAGGACGAGGGGGATTCTTTTTTGGTTATTATTGCAGGGACGGGGTGTGAGGGATGAGTTGTGGGAAATGCGGGAGACACGGTGGAGGGCGTTCTCGACCACTGTGGGGGGGAAGTTGCGGTCCTTGAAGAATGAGGACATCTGAGATGTATGGGAGTGGAATGCCTCATCCTGGGAGCAGATGCGGCAGAGGCAAAGGAATTGGGAATAGGGGATGGCATTTTTGCAGGAAGGTGGGTGGGAGGAGGTGTATTCTCGGTAGCTGTGGGAGTCAGTGGGCTTGAAATGGACATTGGTTTCTAGGTGGTTACTCGAGATGGAGACAGAGAGGTCCAGGAAGGAGAGAGAAGTGTTGGAGATGGTCCAGGTGAACTTCAGGTTGGGGTGGAAGGTGTTGGTGAAGTGGACGAACTGTTCGAGCTCCTCGTGGGAGCACGAGGCGGCGCCGATACAGTCATCAATGTAATGGAGGAAGAGGTGGGGTTTAGGGCCAGTGTAGGTACGGAAGAGGGATTGTTCCACGTAACCTACAAAGAGGCAGGCATAGCTTGGGCCCATGCGGGTACCCATGGCCACCCGCTTTGTCTGTAGGAAGTGGGAGGAATTGAAAGAGAAGTTGTTGAGGGTGAGGACGAGTTCGGCTAAGCGGATGAGGGTGTCAGTGGAGGGGGATTGGTCAGTTCTGCGGGACAGGAAGAAGCGGAGGGCCTTTAGGCCATCTGCATGGGGAATACAGGTATATAGGGACTGGACGTCCATAGTAAAAATGAGGTGTTAGGGACCAGGGAATTGGAAGTTCTGGAGGAGGTGGAGGAGGGTGGTGTCATGGACATAGGTCGGGAGTTCCTGGACCAAGGGGGTGAAAATGGAGTCTAGGTAGGTGGAGATGAGTTCGGTGGGGCAGGAGCAGGCGGAGACAATGGATCGACCAGGGCATTCAGGTTTGTGGATTTTGGGAAGGAGATAGAAGCAGGCAGCGTGGGGTTGGGGAACCCACATATCAACGAATACCGCTCACGCTTGGATATTGAGCAGTTTTTCCGCCGCCTCCGCCTCCACGCTTACTTCTTCAACCGCGAATCTAACCCTCCCTCTACTGACCCCTTCTCCCGTCTCCAACACAAGCCCTCCTCCTGGACACGACCCCAAGGCCTCCTCCCCTCCCTCGACCTCTTCATCTCCAACTGCCGTCGAGACATCAATCGCCTCAACCTCTCTACCCCTCTCAAACACTCCAACCTCTCCCGCGCAGAACGTGCAGCCCTCTGCTCCCTCCGCTCCAATCCCAACCTCACCATAAAACCCGCGGACAAGGGAGGCGCAGTTGTAGTATGGCGCACTGACCTCTACATTGCTGAGGCCAGGCGCCATCTCTCCGACACCTCCTCCTACCGCCCCCTGGATCATGACCTCACCCCCGAGCACCAAACCATCATCTCCCAAACCATCCACAACCTCATCACCTCAGGTATAGTCCCCGCAATAATAACCAAAAAAGAATACCCCTCATCCTCACGTACAACCCCACCAACCTCCGGATCCAATGCATCATCCTCTGACACTTCTGCCATCTGCAATCCGACCCCACCACCAAAGACATTTTTCCCTCCCCACCCTTATCTGCTTTCCGGAGGGACCACTCCCTCCGCGACTCCCTTGTCCGCTCAACACTCCCCTCCAGCCCCACCACACCTGGCACTTTTCCCTGCAACCGCAGGAAGTGCTACACCTGCCACCACACCTCCTCCCTCACCCCAATCCCAGGCCCCAAGAAGACATTCCACATCAGGCAGATGTTCACCTGCACATCTGCCAATGTGGTATACTGCATCCGCTGTACCCGTTGTGGCCTCCTGTACATCGGGGAAACCAGGCGGAGGCTTGGGGACCGCTTTGCAGAACACCTGCGCTCAGTTCGCAACAAACAACTGCACCTCCCAGTCGCGCCCTAACCTGTCCTTCCTCTCACCTATCCCCTCCTCCCACCTCAAGCTCCACCACCATCTCCTATCTACTAACCTCATCCCACCCCCTTGACCTGTCCGTCCTCCCTGGACTGACCTATCTCCTCCCTACCCCCCAACCTACACTCACCTTTACTGGCTCCAACCCCGCCTCTTTGACTTGTCTGCCTCCTCTCCACCTATCCTCTCCTCTATCCATCTTCTGTCCGCCTCCCCCCTCTCCCTATTTATTTCAGAACCCTCTTCCCTTCCCCCATTTCTGATGAAGGGTCTAGACCTGAAACGTCAAGCTTTCCTGCTCCTATGATGCTGCTTGGCCTGCTGTGTTCATCCAGCTCCACACCTTGTTATTTCGGATTCTCCAGCATTTGCAGTACCTATTATCTCTGATACAACATTATCTTTGAATTCTGTAAGCCTTCATTAAAACAACCTCCCAGTGACAAAACTAACAATCAACCATAAATCTTTGCTTTCTGTCAATGCACTAAGTTTTGAGTCACCTTGTCCCTTGTGTTCGGATCACATGGACACTACTTTTAAGGCACTAAGATTAGGCTGACTGGCATGTCATTATTTTGACTATCCCTTGGGTCTAAATTAAAAAATGTTATATTTTTAGTAGTCATCTCATCCTTCAGCATTGGGCCTGTAGCCAGCAGGGATTGGAAAATAATTGTTGAAACCTCTTCTTTTTCCAGTTTTGTTTCCGGTAACAACTTGGCATGCATTTCATCTGGCCTACTTTCAAACATGCTCTAACCCTTAACATTTCCTTTCTCAGCAATTTAGTATAATCCAATATATCACATTCCTCCTGCTGAATTACAATGTTTGCATTATCCCTCTCTTTTGTGAGACCAGAAGCAATTTTTTCTTTATTTATTTATTCACTGATGGGGCATGGGTGTCCCTGTCAAGGCAAGTATTTGCTGCCCATCCCTAAGTGAGTGGCTATTCTAGGGGACAGTGAAGAGTCAAGGATATTGCTGTGGATCTGGAGTCACATGTGGCCTGGACATGGTATGAATGGCAGACTTCCTTCATTAAAGGATATCAGTGAAGGTTTTTAACAACTATTAATGATAGCTGTCATAGTCACTAATACTGAGATTAGCTTTGAATTCCAGATTTATCAGTGGAATTGAAATTCCACCAGCCACCGTGGTGGATTTGAACCTAAGGTATTAGCACAGCTCCCTGATTAGTAGTCCAGTTACATCACCACTACACCACCGGCACAACCCCTTACCTCATCCTCAAAACGATTCATAAAAAGTCAGGGCCGTGGATTCGGACTCCACACTTGTTATCTTTTTGGTCTCTGATCTACCCTTCTCTTTATAAAGATTTGTCTTTTTAGTTTTCATTTTTTTTAACATTGTGAACTGAAATGGGGAAGAACTGTCTTAAAACCAGTGTTTTGAGGGATGGTTACATAATTGGAATAGCCAGTAACCTAACAATTATGGTAAGCATCGTGTAAACAGCTATTTGGACAAGAGACAAGTGAAGTGGTTGCAGATAAATTTGAGCTGAGGGGTACTGGGTGCAGATACAGCTGGGTGGCAACAGGGAGTTTATTAGTCTGGTCTCGTGACCAGTTATCGATGAGAGAAGCCTTTTACCTGCCAAGAACTATGTGACTGAGGCTGGGAACAAGATAGAAGTGTTTTGATCTTCACCAGCACAGAAGCTGTCTGTCAGTTCTCTAAAGTCAAACCTAATTTTCAATCTGAAGAAAACCAGTTTTTCTTTCCTTCAGCAGTTGTTTTAAAGTGTTGTGTTTAAGCGATAAGCCAAAGATTTTTTTCTGAGAGAACCAGCCACCTCGTGTCCCTTGAAAAACCAGTGGAAGCATCCAATGAAAGTTGACTGAAAAGCAGCATATGGCCAGAATAAGAATCATAAGGATTATCCTCGCATCTCTCCCATGAACAAGAACCTCTGAACTGCCTCCCACCTTTTCGTAGCCTATAACCTACTTTCCCCTGTGTGAGAATGTGTGTGTGTGAGTGTGTCTGTGTGAGAGTGTGTGTGTCTGTGTGTGTGTGTCTGTGTGTGAGAGTGTCTATGTGTCTGTGTGTGAGTGTGTGTGTTTGTGTGTGTGTGTCTGTGTGAGAGTGTGTGTGCGTGTGTGCTTGTTTGTAAGGGGGAGTTTATACGTAGATTGTAGTTTTAATTAGTAGTGTAACATGCCAATGGTTTATAACTGTTTACCTCTAAGCAGAGTATAATTAGTTTTAATAAATAGTAATTCTTGTTAAGTATGTTTTCTATCAACGTGGGTATGAAAAATCACTTAAATTGGGGAATGTTACATAGTTACTTTAAAATCTTTAACTTTTGCATCTGTTCCAAGAATAGTTTGGCTTGATTTCCACCGTGCTACCCTACAGTGAGTTGTAATGTCTTCCCTTAGTTATCATCTTGTTCTTTATGTATTTATAAATCTTTGAGTTTGTTTGATTTTACTTTCCAATGTTTTTTTTGCTTTCTTTACTCCCTTTTGAATTTCAGTTATGTTTTGTGTACTATTAAGCTTTTTTGTGCTTTATCCTGTCTCTTTACACAGTGCGGTAGAATCTTCCAAACCCTTGTATGACATGACTATTGGCCAGTTAGTTAGAAAATAGGATGAGATGGGCAGAAATGAGATTCTTTATGTCAAGAGAGAAAAGTCTAATTTTTATTGATCTTATTCTAGCTCTAATGATGTCAACGAAACCTTCAAGCCACAGCCAGACGCCGCTGCATGTTTAATTGACTGATATTATGTTTGGCACAAGGATCACAAAGCTTATTGATGAAGGTCATTTACCAGTCAAGCCCATTCCCCTGCAGAAATATACAGTTGTAACACAGCAGCGTCTAACTGCCTCAGGAAAGACTCAAATTCATAGATTCATACAGTGCAGAAAAAGCCATTCGGCCCATAGAATCTTCACCAACATAACTACCACTAAACGAGCGCTAATCTCAATTTCCAGCATTTGTCCCATATCCTTGAATGTTATGATATTTGAAGTACTCATCCAAATACTTATAGAACATAGAACAGTACATCACAGTACAGGCGATTCGGCCCACGATATTGTACCGAACTTTTACCCTGAACCTAAGGTCTATCTAACCTCCACCACTACCTTATACTACCACCCATATGCCTATCTAATTGCCACTTAAATGCCCCTAATGAGGCCAACTCCACTACCCTCTCCGGCAATGCATTCCACGCCCCTACCACTCTCTGAGTAAAGAACATACCTCTGATGTCTCCCCTATATCTACCTCCACTCACTTTAAAACTATGCCCCCTTGTAATAGCTACCTCCACCCTAGGAAAAAGTCTTAAAGTTTTTAAGGTTTCCAGCCTGCACTACCTTCCCATGCAGTGCATTTCAGATTCCCACCATCTGCTAAGTGAGAAAGGTTTTTTCCCAAATCCCCTCGGCATCTCCTGCCCCTGACCCTATTGACCCCTCAACCAAGGGCAACAGCTGCTCTCTACTCACCCTGACAATGCCCTTCATAAACTTAGGAAGGATGTTGTGAAACATGAAAGGGTTCAGAAAGATTTACAAGGATGTTGCTGGGGCTGGAGGGTTTGAGCTACAGGGAGAGGCTGAAGAGGCTGGGGCTATTTTCCCTGGAGCATCGCAGGCTGAGGGGTGACTTTATAGAGGTTTATAAAATTGTGAAGGGCAAAGATAGGGTGAATAACCAAGGTCTTTTCCCTCGGGTGGGGGAGTTCAAAACTAGAGGGCTTGGGTTTAAGGTAGGAGGGAAAAGATTTAAAAGGGACATGAGGGGCAACTTTTTCACGCAGAGGGTGGTGTGAATATGGAATAACCTGCCAGAGTAAGTGATGGAGGCTGGTACAATTGCAAAATTTAAAAGGCATCTGGTTGGATTTATGAGTAGGAAGTGTTTAGAGGGATATGGGCCAAATGCTGACAAATGGGATTAGATTAATTCAGGATATCTGGTTGGCATGGACAAGTTTGGCCAAAGGGTCTGTTTCCATGGAGAACATCTCTATGACTCTATGACCGCAGTCATGTCCACCCTTAGTTTCTGTCTGTAAACCAAACAATCCAAGCCTATCTAGTCTCCCCTTACAGCTCAATTTCTCCTTCCCAGACAACCTCCTGGTGAGCCTCCCCCATAGCACCTCTCGTGCTATCACATCCTTCATTGTAGTGAGACGACCAGAACTGCACACATACTACAGTTGTGGCCTGACCAATGCTCTGTACGATTACCTCCTTGCTCTTGTACTCTATGCCATGACTGATGAAAGCAAATGCCCCATATGCCTTCTTAACCATCCTATTCATATACTCTGTCGACTTCAGAGATCGGTGAATAATTACCTCAAAATTCCTCTCTTCCCCTAAGCTACCCAAAGTCCTGCCATTCATTAAATACTCCCTCATCTTGTTTCTTCTTCCTATCACCTTGGTCTGCCCATCTGATCAACTGATCTATAACCTCCTGTAACCTACAATGACCTTCTTCGCTATTAATCTATTCACTAAGACACTACCAATTTTGGTGCTATCTGCAACTTTGCATAACATACCCCCCACATTTTCATTTATACCATTTATGTATATAACAAACAATAATTACTGATCCTTGTGGTACACCACTGCACACCAGCCTCCAGTCACATAGACAGCCTTCTACAACTACCCTTTGTGCCCTATTACCAAACCAGTTTCTGATCCATCTTGCCACATTTCCCTCGATTCCATTTGCTTTAACCTTCTCAATCAGTCTCCCATGTGGAACCTTTTCAAAAGTTTTGCTAAAATCCATGTAAACTACATCAACTAAATTTCCCTCATCCACACACATTTTCAAAAAAATTCTAACAAATTTGTTAGGCATGACCTCACTCTGACAAAGCCATGCTGATTATTCTTAATTAACCCATGCCTTTCCAGGTAGTGATTAATTCGCTCCTTCAAAATTTTCTCCAATAGCTTCCCTACCACTGACGCAAGAGTCACGGTCTGCAATTTCCTGCTTCACCTCTACCACCTCTCTTAAAAAGTAGAACCACATCAGCCATCCTCCAGTCCTTTGGCACTTCCCCTGTGGCCAAAAGAAAGTAAAAATTGTGCCAGAGCCCCTGCAATTTCCTGCCACACCTCCCACAAGCCTAGGATGCATTTCATCTGGGCCAGGGAGTTTGTCTATTTTTAAGCCTGACAGAGCCTCTAGTACCTCCCCATTTCCTATGTTAAACTGCAAGTTCCTTACAGTCCCTCTTCCTGAATACCATATCTATATTCTATTTTTCGAGAGTGAAGACCAATGTGAAATATTCATTCAATGCTCATTTATTCAATGCTGTTCCAATATCCTGTGGCACAGGTTGTCCCCTTGATCCCCATTTGGCCCTACTCTTTCCCTGGTTACATTGTTTGCATTATTGCAATGAATTTATGTCATTCCTCTCAATTATATTCTGAACAGTTTCATCAAGTGTTCAGGTCTTCTTTTGATATTCCAGTTTACTGAGTTGCTATTTGAAGCAGTACAGGTTATACATCATGATTTTCTCTTTTCACCAAAACTAAAAGAAATGAGTAACCATGAGATGCAACTCAGCTTTTGTCTACTAGTGGACAAAGATCTAGTGGATAAAGATCACCTCTCGGTGACTCAATGTTTAATTGCTTCGTCATCTGAGAACTTTCACACAGGTCCCCTAAATCCCAACTACAGCATAAAAAATTATTCAACAAGCTATCTTTGAGATGAATCTCGATGATTGATTTCATTAAACCTGTAAATTAGAAACAGGTAAATAGGTAATAATATATTTAATTAATTGTTAATTATAAGTTAATAATATATAGAATTATTTCTAGAGAGTAGTCTCCAGGTCTCTTAATATGTAATAATTACTAAGGAACTTCCAGAAATTAAAAATGCTCCTGTAAGACACTAAAACATTAAGGCATTAAATTAATTTACTGTGCTTTTATTAGACTGTTGCTTAATGTCAGACAATGGCTAATATGTTTAGACGTGGATAATCTAATCACTGGCAGAGATAATGGGCAAACTAACCAAGAAAGAGACCTTGCCAACTCGAGACACAACAACCACAGTAGGTTTGATTTAGTTTTAGTGTGAGTCTTACGGAACAAAAATTGAACTTCATGTAACAAATTTATGATTATATACGAGTAAGACTCTCATTTTTTTCTTGCTTAACATTTCAACTTGGAGTACAAATTGAGAGAAATTTGAGACAAATTCAAATCTCTAATATGTTGCTGTATCTCTTATTGTAATTCTTCAATAAAATCAGAATTAATTCTTTGTAGAAACAAGGCTAAAAGTATATGCGGAATCGTGAATCAGCCTTGTCCCTGAAAATTTAAAACAAGCGTGGTTCTTTCAAATATTTGTTTGTAAGACAAGCGCCAGTTACATGTTATGAATTTTACGATTTGCGATATTAAAATACTGCACCAATGGATACACTTTTAACTGTTCTATGGAAGTAACTTTGATAGAATTATTGTATTTTCCCAGATGACCACTTCTGGAACCTGTGGTATTTGCCACCTCTGCCAGTGTGTGGCACTGGATAAGGTCTGTTTGAGGTAGTTCACTGCCACCAACCATACTTTGCTTTACCTGCGGTCTATCTGGTGATTCGTGGTAGAGGATGCATCACTGGAGAGTATTTCCAGAAGAGACTCTGTCCTTAGCAAACAAGAATATTTATTGCATGCTATCAGAGGGGTGGCATGGTGGCATGGTGGCTCAGTGATTAGCACTGCTGTATCACAGTGTCAGGAACTTGGGTTCAATTCCAGCCTTGGGTGACTGTCTGTGTGGAGTTTGTACGTTCTCTCCTGTCTGTGTGGGTTTCTGCTGGGTCTCTGGTTTCCTCCCACACATTAGGTGGGAGGAAAGATGTGCACATTGGGTGGATTGGCCATAGTAAATGGGTGTCACAGGGTCAGGGTGGGATGCTCTTCAGAGGGTCAGAACTAATCAACAGGCCAGATGGCCTTTTTATGCATTGTAGGGATTCAATGATTCTAGGAATTGCATTCTATATTGGATCATGCATAATTACAGGGACCTTAGCCACAGGTACATTTACTGCCTCTGAAAGATTGTTAACTCCTGTCTCCACCAACAGATTGTGTGTGACATCAGGGGCATGGATGCAGCCAGTGTAACATGAACATTAACCCCTTCAGAGCCAGCACCTACTAAAACAGGCTGAACCAGGAGGAATGGACGGATGTCCGGTTGGTGGGTCAATGCATTCAGTTAAATGCCTAAATCCAAGAGTTCAAGATAGACTGGACAAGAAAAAGGCAAGGTCAAGAACTCCCTGCAGGCTTAAGCCTTTTTATAACACTATTTATTACATATTAACACTAAATACTACAATGCATGGTATTCAGAGACATACATGGCTCTAAATGCACTGTACATTATTGAAAGATTATACCATAAACTCTACTGCCTAATCTAATGAGTCTACTTCACATGCTCCACTGCACGTTTCTAACATTCACAGGGTTATACTTCAGGTTATGCCTGACTTTCTGTGCTTTTCTCTATTCTGTCTTTAAATTCACCCACATTATGCTAGTTATGTCCAGTCAGGAACAGCTCCATTATATCACCATGTTTACTCCAGAGTCCTAAAGTCGTTACACTGCATCCCACCTCAAGCTTTTCTCTGCAGTGATAAACATTAATCACCATTTATTTACCTTCTCAAATGAGTTATTGAGATTATTTCAATGCAGAATTCCTACCGTATCCCTTCCAAATCTTTGACTTGATTCATTTGTATCAATGGATGGGTCAGGAAAGAGTATAAGAAGGTGTAGAAACACTTGAGTTCTTTTCTCTACTGGCTTCAGTTAGATCAGCAGTGCTCACTGGAGGGTTTTGTGTTGTATAAACATCAGGGGAAGTCAGGTTGTTTCTTCTTCTCTACCATTCGTGCCTGGATTTAGTGATGGTGTTAATAACAGTGACATTGTTCATACATAGCTAGTTGTTCCCCACATAAAGAAAGTTGATCCATGACAGCGATGACTAGTTTATGAATGTTCTGCTCCAAGGCAATATACATGTTGGCTTGGAAATGATTTGGTTTATGCCTGGCATGTTCTTTAGACTATAGTGCATCTTTGAATAGTGACTACTTTTCCCACAACAAATACGTTGGTGATGTGGGACAGGACAGTTTACTTCCATTGATGTGGGGTTTTGGAACCTGTGACAAGATGCTTTAGCATTAGTTTGTTTAGGATTTTGCATTGATGTTGTCACATGTGGTACATTTTTCAGAGGAGAGGTCTATCTCCTTCAGTCGAACGGCATTTGTGCTTTAAGTAGTCAAAACTCTTTGCCTTAAATGGAACTTCTGCTACATAATGCTTCTTGAACAATCTTCTAGACTATATATTCGTATGCTATTGGACTGCTCATTCTAGAAATGATCCTTGTTTGATTAAAGAAGTTCAGTACTAATTTATCCAAGAGACCAATGATGATTCTATTGTAAATGTGATTTGTTGTATGTTTTCAGAGATGTGAGGTTCAGGTAGTACATACAAGTCATTACTGAAGCTATTGACAGACTCTGCGGTAGTTAGTATCTGTTTTTGAAACATGATCTTGCCAGTGTCCTATTTGTTTGTGGAATGAAATATTGCTCAAAAGTTGTCATGAAGTTATCAAACATAATTTGCTCCTCACAATCTATTGCTTATGTAACACATGATCTGACATTTTTCCTTAATACTGGAGAAGCACATTAACCTGTTCCGCATTTAACTTGATATTCAATCCTAGAATGTTCAAAATTTTAGAAATTATGCTTTTCACACATGCCAATTTCTGATCTATCAAATGGTTGATAGTTTGATTTTTGCTTGTAGAAAAGTTGGTACAGTTGAATTTTGTTTCATTGATTGATGTTGATAGCACTTGAAGTTTTTCATTATTTTCATGATTTGGACAATCATTGTTTGAATTTTGATGTCCTTGTGCTGCACTGAGTTTGTTGCCTTAATGTATTGTTAAGTGATTAAAATTGCTATTGAATCTTTGTTATTGTAAAGATGGTTGTTGTTATCCTAAATATTGGGAAAGTTTCTACTGTTCTAAATGCTGTCTTCAATGTAAAGTTCCTTGAAATAACTGTAGTCAGTAAGATTCGATAATTTTTGACTATATCAAAGATGGCTGCCATGATGTCACTTGTGCCAATTATTTTTCTGCACCTGAGGTGTTTTTGTGTTGCATTTGACACTACGGGATCAGATGTGAACTTTTTCCCTTTATTTCTGATTTTTTTGTTTTTTAGCAATGGAAATGAATAAAATTCCTTTGCTCCTGACTATAACGTACATTTTTCAAGCAGCTGTCAAATATTAAAGATTTTATTAACTTCACTATAAGAGCTCTGAAACTTTAAATTCCAATAAGTAATTTTTAGTCCTGATTCTTTTTCCAATCAATTTAATTCATTATTATTTCTGAAGAATTTTCTTGTTTCCTATTAACTTTGTCATCCAGTAATTGTTGAGAAATTTTGAAATTGTCGTCAGTACATAGGAACAGAAGTAAACTATTCAGCCCCTCAAGCCTGAGCCACCATTCAATAAGATCATGGCTGATCTGTGGCCTAACTATACATATCTGCCTTTGGCCCATGTTGCTTGATACCTTTGATTAACAGACAAATAAAAATCTCAGGTTTAAAACTTACAACTGATCCAGCATCCACTGCCATTTGTGGAAGAGCACTTCAAGCATCTACCACACTTTGTGCGCAGAAGTGCTTCCTATCATCATCATTATAGAATCCCTACAGTGTGGAAACAGGCCCTTTGGCCCAACAAGTCCACACCAACCCTGATAGCATCCCACCCAGACCCATCCCCCTATAACCCACCTAATCTACACATCCCTGAACAGTACAGGCAATTCAGCATGGCCAATCTACCTAACCTGCACATCTTTGGACTGTGGGAGGAAACAGGAGCACCCGGAGTAAACTCACGCAGACACGGGGAGAAAGTGCAAACTCCACACAGACAGTCGCCCGAGGGTGAAATCGAACCTGGGTCTCTGGCACTGTGAGGCAGCAGTGATAGCCACTGAGCTACCATGCCGCACCCCCATCTCTCCTGAATTGTCTGGCTGTAATTCTCAGACTATATCCCCTAGTTCTAGATTCCCAAACCAGTGGAAATACCTTTTCTTTATTTACCCTGTCTTTTCCTGTTATTATTGTGAAGCCTTTGATCAGATCACACCTTAACCTTCTAAATTTTAAAGAAAATAGGCCTAATTTGTAAAGTCTCTCCTCATAAATTAATCCCTGAAGCCCAGGTTTCATTCTTGTAAACCTAATTTGTACTCCCTCCAAGACATCACTCCTAATGTATGGTGCCCAGTTCTACACATAGTACTCCAAGTGGGGTCTAACCAAAGTTTTGTGTAACTGCAGCATAACTTCTGCATCCTTGTACTCCAATCCTTTAAATATAAAGGCCAGCATTCCATTAGTTTTCTTAATTATTTTCTGCTGCTGTTCATGGCATTTTAAAGATCCACACATCTGAACCCCCGATTCTCTTTGGACATCCACTGGATTTAACTTCATACTATCTAGAAAGCACCCTGATCTAGCCTTTCTTGGTTCAAACTGGATAACCTCACACTTTCTTACATTGAACTCCATCTGCTGCAGTTTTGCCCATTCACTTAGCATAAAATTACAAAGGGATATCGATAGACTATCATCTACACTGTTTATAATGCTGCCTAACTTTTTTATCATCAGCAAATTTGGATATATAACTTGCTCTGGCATTATCCAAGTCATTAATAAATAATGTGAAATTAGAAAATAAAGTGAATAATTCAGGCCCTAATACAGATCCTTGTGAGAAACAACAAGTCACATTCTGCTGATTTGAGTACCCACCCACTGTCCCTACTTTCTGCAGCCTGCCACTCAACCAATTTCCCAGCCATGTCTGTAATTTGCCCTCAGTTCTGTGGGCTTCTACTTTAGTTAACAGTATCTAACGAAGCATTACCAAATGCCTTCAGTGAGTCCATATAAACTATATCCATAGACATTCCCATGTCCACCACCTTCATCACTTTTTCAAATAATTCAGTGAGGCATGACCTACCTTTCATGTATCCATGTTGCCTCTCCCTGATAAACTGAAAATGAACACTTTTCACAGTGTTCTTGATTATAGATTCCAAACATTTCCTCCCCACAGATGCTCTGCAATTCACTGGTTTTCCTCTTTCACCCTTCCTAAAAGAAACTTCTTAAAACCTTTATTTCCCTACTTGATTTCTCAGATGGAAACTCTTTTTCTGTCTTATTGGGAATTGAGCTTGCTTTGGATGTCTAGTAATCAGCCTCTTTTCACAGGTGCTCAATTTCATTTACCCTTGTAGCTGCCAGTGGGCTTTTTACTGATCTCACTGTTTTATTCCTTTATATATCACCGTATCCCTTATTATGTGGCTAGATTTCAGGCTTCTGTCTAGCTCTCCATATATTGCTGTCTTTCCTCTTTAACTCCACATACATTGCGCTATTTATGCCCAGTGAGGAGCAGCTCTATGAAATCTTTGCAACGTTGCTTTAGGATCCTAAAGCCACTATTCAAAAGGCTTGCTTTCAATTGTTGCAATTTAGCATTTGACCATTTTGTTTCTTGCTAAGCAAAGTATCACGAGGTTCAGCCCCCAACTCAACAACATTAAAAAAAGTAAAAAGAAATGACACATGATTACATCAACAATATCTGACTTTTATTTCCGCAGCTCTTTTTTTTTGCTGAATAGATGCCTCAGTTTTTTTATAAGGATTGTTGGAAATATGTAATTGGGTATTAAGAAGGAAAGGTATTTGGTGGGAACAGGAAGGGAAAGAGATACTGTGGTAGGGGAAATGCATTACAGGACTCAGCTGAGGAACACATAATAATTTTGTTGAAAATGTATGAATAAAACAAGGATCAATTCCTCTGAATGCTACAGTTAATAAAACTCCAAACTTACTTTTACAAATAGATTAAAAGTTTCATAAAATATGGAATCTTTGTCCAATTAAATTATCACCTCTGGGATGAATAACGAGTTACCACTTAGAGCCTGAACTCCTGACTTTCTAAAATATCTGAAATGAACAGCCGTTATGTTTATTTACAGCTGAGCTATCAGTTGTGGAATGACCTGTGTTCAGAGGCTGCAGTCACAGTTTCTTTTGTTTTTCCTGCCCACACAGTAAGACATGTCAGTTTGATGGGAATTTGTTATGCAGAGTGCAAAATGTTGAACACATTATTACCCAAAGCTGCCTACACAGCTGACCTAAGCAGCATCTGAAGACATGTTGTTAATGCCTGTCTCAGACGATAAACATCTGTGTTGAGTACAATACTGGCTAATATTCCATATTAAAACCTTGTTTTACTAGAAAGGAGAAAAATTTTATAATCTTTCCAGATTATTTGCCAAAACTGTTCTTTATTAATAACTTGCAACAGGCAAATTAATTTATGATCATTGACTTTCTCACATTAAATAAGTATTCGCCCTGATTTTTTTCATAGATTTTTGTCATCGCAGAACATCAAATTAAAAATTCTAGGGCTGAATTTTCCAAGAATTTGTCTAAGTCTCAATTTCATGGAGAGTTTCTCTCAGTGAGCTCTAGTGAATTTGCGCATGCAGTTTTGTGCAGCTCAGCTCAGTAAGTATGCATCCCTCCACAGCATTGCTCCCTCACTATCCTGTGGTCAGCAGCAGCTAAAGTGCTCCTGCTGTAGGTGCCATTATAAAACAACAGCCATGCACCATTTCAAATGCTGCTGGCCTGGTCTGAAGTAGCCACCAATGTAAGTGGTATGCCCATGGTCCAGAGGAACATGCAGCTGTGCCACTTGAAAGTTAATGACATTCTACCTTCCTTGGAATGGGCGGGGGGGGGAGGGGGGGCAGGTGATAGTGCCACCAACTTCTCTCACACTCACTCTAACTTTGCTATTTCATCCACTTCTCACCTAATGATCTACCACTGTCAATTTGCATGCAGCATCATCCTCAATGGCTCTCACCAGCCTATTCCCCAAACTACTAACCCTTCTTTCCCTTCTGCAATTGTTATTCACTCACCTTTCTAGCCTGAGGATCGTTCAAGAACTGCTCCCATTTGATTTTCAGAAATGGCTGATAGTTTGAAGTTCATGCAGTATTTCAGCTGATTCCACGCGTTTGGTGTTGCATAATGCCATACTACAACATGTTCATCCCTTCACTATTCATTGCTGGCAAACGTTACAAGCTGTCTGGCTTTTTGCCTGCGCCAAAAAGCAAGACAGGCTAAGGCAGAGATGCTGTAAGCACAAAGTGAGTGAGTGATAAGGTAGCAAGCTAAGAGTCCTGAGATGCACCCTGTTCTGATGCATGTGACATGTATCTGTCCCAGTGCACAAAGTGGCCTCACAGCAGCATTCCAAGGTGAAGGTGAAGGGCAGTACTGAAGAGCTGAACTGTATCACGAGTCCCAAATATGCCGCGACGATGTGGTGAGACTGCTGGTTTGCTGATGGACGGGAGTGAGGATGCCCCACAATTGCTGTCCCTGGAGTGTGCCACAGATGTTGGGGAATGCTGGATCTCGCCAAGTAGCCATTCTGACGCACAGTTGGGAATTGATGCCATCTAGTTCCTCTCCAGTACCTGGAAAAATAGCAGTCTACATATAATTGTGGCAAGAATAGGTAATAACGTCATGCGGCAAGCGATCAGTGAAAAGCTGTCAGGCGTGATTGTTCTCATAGTTATGATGTAAGGTCAGTGAGCTAGTGGTGTGTGAGCTGCTGAGTGTTTTAGCTCCTTTTACTCTTAGGGGCATGAAGCATTGTGTAGACCCTGCCAATATATGTTGATCATTCATTCTGTTGTAGCACTGGATCCAGTCTCTCTTGATGCTCCTGCAGGCACAGTCCTCCACAGCCACCTCGGCTCAGGCTACATTGGTCATTTGGAATTGCACTTTTGTTGCAACCCCTCAGAATCAATACAAAGCTTCTCTCCCAGATGTTGTGCAGGGGAACATCTAAGGAGGCATTGCTGCAGGGTGGAGCCTCTTTTTGCCTGGTCTTTGACATCTCCAGAGTAGGTGACAGTGATGAGCAGAGGGTGATGATGCTCCTGGGTTGCTGTCCAGGTCTGTCAAAAAAGGCAGCCAGAAGTTGGAGTGGTGAGGTAAGCAATGGGATGGCACAGAGGAGCTTGAGTGCAGAATTTTCTGCCTGTTAGCCCATTAAATCAGGCTTTTCACCCATGCAGAGTGTATGAGGAGTTGTAATGAGCATAATTCCACTATGACTAACCCCAGCCATTGCGGCAGGAGAATAAACATGGATTATGTCTTTCGAACAAAAAAAATCAGAATGCTGGAAATTTGAAAATTAAAACCAGAAAATGCTTAAAGGAAAGGAACGGGTTAACATTTTGGAGACAGAAAGTCATCTTCTTTGGATTTGAACTCTGTCTGAAGATCTCACTGATCCAACAGATTGCATGCAGATGATTAGGCAATTAGACTGATTAGACATTCAATCTAGACCCAAATTCTTACATTTAATAGAATGACTTCTCATCTCAAAAGCTGCAAAATATTGTTCTGTGATTTTAGGGAGGTGAGTGACCTTGAAGTGAATTTCCATTTACGTTCCTGGCTTCTTTTTAATGACTCACTCATCAAGTGAGTGTCTTCAGAATTGTATATTTGACTGTGCCTTGATTTTCTCCAACAGCTCTGTTTGCAAACAAACATCAGCGCTGTGCACCGGCTCTTAGTCAATCTCCAGCTGCTCAACTTCTCGTTTCCTCTCCCTTTTAATTTTGAAAGATTCCACTACCACAAGAATTGAGGACAAGGGGGAATGAATCACTTCCACAAGTGCCTAGGCTAGAGTGCTACCAAATTACAACCAGTTAATTTTCTACCACCCACTGTTACAGGCAAATTTCTGCTTTGACATTGTATCAGCCACCCATTAAACACATCATGCAAACCTTGATGCCGCAGTCTGTGGTTTTTTGGTCTATATGTTAATTCTTTTTAAAGCATAGCATTTTAAAGTCAATTGGCCATAATGTGATGTAAGAGTGAATCTCATGGGAGCATGTTTAGGTTTATATTTATTTTGGTGATAAATGAGATTTCATAATATAAGTAAGGGAAAGCAGGACTCAAAATGACCAGGCCAGACAGCTATGTATCTATTTAATCAATCAGAAATTAATACCACAATGAATGGGTGACTTCTATATCAAATCAGGCACAGAAGGATAAATATGTAAAAGGATTGAGAAAGACAACATAAATTTTAATTTTATATTTTAAAATCTCTAACAATTAAAACCTGAAGGAATGATATTTAATTTACTCAATGCTTATGACAATCTACACCAAGAGACAAAGGGGTTTTCTTCCAGGAATGAACACGTATTTGCTTAAATTTTAAATTATAGCTGCTGCTCAAATACAACAACATTATGTTATTCAGTGCATTTCAAGCGTGAGATAGATAGAGAGAGATAACATTTTCATGAAGCCAAATGGTCAAATGGCAACTTTTGAAGTTCCTCTTTATATTGCATATCAGCCTCATGCCTGAAGTTGCTGTAATATTTTGCACCAGTCATGTCTCCCACAGATCTTCCAAGCTTCTAGCAGGCTCAGTGGAAACAAGATTTTGGGCTAGATTCATGTGAACAAAGAAAGGTATCGTCTGCCAATCAGAGAACTGGTGGGAGCCTTCACGGCTTCTATGGGGGACACCTGACAAAAATAATAGCTCATCAACTACCTAAAGGTGAGCCTCCCCAACAATTTCAGACCCTGGAGGCAGAAATCCTGTTCTCCCTCTGTCCCCAAGAGCTGTTAGCTTTTGAGAGGCCAGAAACACTTCATTGACTACAGTGCACACTTGGCCAATTGGCTGCTGCCAGTAATGTTCTAGGAACCTCAGCAAGGATCATCACTGGATCCTTGGATACAGATAGATTTGAGGCTGTAATGGAGGCTGTGGAGAGGTGGGCATGTTGAAGACAGGGAAGGGAGCATCAAGGGCAAGGGTTGGTTTTCAGCCTGCAAGCACCTTCCCATTGCCAGATCCTTCACTTGGGGCTTTAGTGACATGAACAAAGCCTCAGCCTGCCTCTAACTTAATGACATTAAGTTCCCTTACTACCATCAGGCTGATTTAGTAGGTTTACTCAGCAGATTCCCTGCCATGACTGATAGCATTATGCTCCTCCCATACTCTCAAAAATGTGTCTTATGACACCTGTGAGGAGCTATACCACTGATACATAGAAAAGATGGAACAATAGCCCTATGAGCATGATCATACCCATTGAGTAAGCCATTAGACTGAGGAAGATTCAATCACAATGCCTTTGGTCCACACCAGCAAGCTATTCCGGAATGCTAGTGATGCAACATCATTTATAAACAGGAAGTTATAGACAAGACTGGACATGCTGGAGGAAGAAAGCATTCCTGCAGTTAACAATCCATCTATTCCAATGGCATCAAGCTTTCATCTTCTAACTCTGCCATATAATTTACCTAAAGGCTATTGTCCATTTGACATATAAGGTGGAGTAAAATGCAGATAGCTAGACAATGGAGAGATGAAGAATAATTGTACATAAACATTTGTAATGAATTTGATACATTTATGTACTTAAACACCAAACTAAATTCCCTGGTGATGCTAAAATGTCTTTTTCTTCCATTTTGTATTACTCCTACACAGTGAAACCCCTGGAGCTTCTGCTGAGCTAGACATCTGGCTGAATCCCCTGCTGTGAGAACTGTGATACTTGTGGGGTGCATCCTCTGAGGATGCCTCCAAGAACTGGCTTTCCTCTACTGAGATTCCATAATTGCAGCTGTTGCCTCTGTCCTGACAATTGTTCCTCTGTCCTGACAATTGTTGTATGAATCTATTTGGCCCCGAATGAGCTCCCTTTCAATATTCTACATTGAATGATCACGTGTACGACGTGATCATGCTAGATCACTCCAATAACTTGGAAAACCTGAAAAAGGGTTACTAATAACTTAGTGTTACCAACTATTCATCGGTTAAACTTCTGAGTTCAGTCTTGAGGAAGTACTACATATTTAGAGAATTTTTCATCTAGAATCGGCCATTAAAGACACAGCCACATGCTTGATCCAGTGGTAGAAACAGATTACATCTCACTGTAGGTGGAGTTGGAAGGTTTCTTAATTAGCACTCCTCCCGTGCTGTGTACAAATTGACTGCCCTACACTGCTTGGACTAATTCTGTTAAGTGCTCTGGAAAATTACTTGGCTGTAAAAGTGAAGCTCATTTTCTTTGTTCCAAGGAAGATGATTTGAAACAAATGCAGGCCAATCTTGCTTCGGCAAACTGTAGGATACAGGGCTACATCAGCATTGGCATCAGCTACTTATTAGGCTTGATTCTAATAAGCCCACTCCCACCCCCACCATAGGCTCAAAAAGGAAGTTTCCCTAGCTCACTTTGAGGCAGCCAGAGTTCACTTTGCAGTCTCCCAACCTGGCAAAAGCAAACCCTCACAATCACGCAGTTGCAGGTAAAATGCCAGTGCCTGGAGGAAGAAGCCCTTAATTACAACCTAGTGGGCTAAATGATCTTTGATTGGAGGACCACCTTTCTCACTGCTGGCAAGGAGACAGGAAGATGATGGGAGCACTATCCCATCACCTTCCCTCAACCTTTTGCAGCTACTCCCATTTCCCAACTCTTTCTTGTAGGCTGGTAAAATCCAACTTATTGAATCAATTTCTCTCTCAACACATGTGCCGAACCTGCTGGACATTCTGACATTTTCTGTTTTTTTTTAACTTCAGAATTTTAACATCTATCGTAGTTTGCTTTTTGTCCTTTACTGACTTTCCGTCAAAAAAATGAGGGTGTAAACAGAAAACCCTTTAAAACTATGATCAAGAATTATTTTATATGCTGTGTGTGTAAAAGAATTTGCTCTTCGAAGTACACAGAATGAAAGCTTCCAGAAATTATTCTTCTCTTAGTTATGAAAAACTTTCAGTATAGTTGTTACTTTGGACAGTTGAAGTCTTTGATGACGCAGTTACCTCTTTCTCTTGGATCTCCTTGTTGCAAAGTTTACATTCAAAGTCACAGAAGGAACCAGAAGCAAAGATGACAAAGTCAACGTCAGCGTAAATCAAAATAATTTTAATAACTTTCTATATTGAAGTACATCTCTAGTCTAAGGCAAAAATGCAAATTAAACTGACACGGTGTTGACATTTTCAGCTAGGATTATGATAAAGTTGAGAGGTAATCATAAACCACCGGACATCCTAATGGATGTTTTTCTTCCCAGTTCACCCATGCTATATACTAGATTTAAACAATTGCTAGTAAGTAGTACTTGAATAGTTTGTGACACTTGTAAAGTGGTCAGCTAAGACTCACTATATGTCAAGAATTTATCCATAAAATATAACTTTTCTTCCCACTACTCCATAATACAGCCATTTCACGGCTTTATGATCAGCGGTCTCACCTTCTTCACTGTCTTCAATGCCACCAATTTTGGTGTTGTCTGCAAACTTATTAACCGCGCCTTCTATATTCTCATCCAGATCATTTATATAAATGACAAACAAAAGAGGGTCCAGAACCAGTTCCTGTGGAATAGCACTGGTCACAGGCCTCCAGTATGAAAAGCAACCCTCCATTACTCTCTGTCTCCTGCTGATGGGCCAATTATGTACCCAACTGGTAAGCTCACCCTGAACACCATGTGACCTGACTTTATTAATTAGTATACCATGCAGAACCTTGTCAACAGCTTTACGAAAATCCAAATAAACAATATCTACTGCTCTGCCATCATCAACCTTTTTGGCAAATTCCTCAAAAAAACTTAATCATGTTTGAGACATGATTTTCCTCACACAAAACCATGCTGAATATCCCTAATCAATTTTTGCCTCTCTAAATGTCCATAAATCCTGTCTTTCATAATCACCTCCAACAATTTACCCATCACCAAAGTCAGACTTAGGTGTATAGTTCCCTGGTTTCTCCTTACAACCTTTCTTAAACAAAGGTACAACATTGGCCACCATCCAGTCAGCAGGCACCTCACCTGTAGTTATAAGTGATGCAAATATTTCTGCAAGGGGTCTTGCAATTTCCTCCTTTACTTCCCACAATGTTGTGGGATACATTAGATAAGGTCCCAGAGATTTATCCTCCTTTATACTCTCTAACACCTCGCAAACTTCCTCTTCTGTAATGTGAATTGTTTCTAAAACATCAAAGTTTATTTCTCCGCATTCTCTAGAATCCATTTCTTTCTCCACAGTAAAAAACTGATGTGAAATATTCATTTAGCATCTCTCCCATCTCCTGGGGTTCAACACAAAGACAACCTCCTTGCCCTACCCTCTCTCTAGTTATCCTCTTGCACTGAATGTATTTGTAGAATCTCTTTGGATTATCCTTACTCTTATCTGCCAATGCAATCTCATCCCCTCATGCCTTTCTGATTTCTTTCTTAAGAATACTCCTACACTCTTTATGTTGATTAAGAGATTCAATTGAACCAAGTTGTCTATAACTAAAATGAGATGCTCTTTTATTCTTGGCTAGAACCTCAATATCTTTATTCATCCATTGTTCCTTAATCTTTCCAGCTTACCCTTCACTCTAAAAGGAACATAATGCCTCTCAACTTTCGTCATCACACTCTCGAATGCCTCCCACTTGTCAGACATCTTTTTACCTGCGAACAGTCTACCGAAATCAACTTTTTAAAGTTTTTGTCTCATACCATTAAAATTTGCCCTACTCCAATTAAAACCTTTAATTTTTATGAAACAAATAGAATTATCAACACTAAACCTAAAATTGTTCACCTACTTTTGCTTCAGTCACCTGCCCTGCCTTATTGCCCAAAATGTCTAGTTTTGCTCCTTCTCTATTAAGAGCATCCACATATTGATAAAGAAGATTTTCTTGAGCATATTTGACAAATCCTTCACCATCCAAACCTTTATCCCTATGGTAGCCCCAGTCAATGTTTGGAAAATTAAAATCCCCCATCTTTACAACCTTATTATGCTTACATATATCTGAGATCTCCCTACATATTTGTTTCTCAATTTCCTTCTTACTACTGGGGGGGCCTATTGTACAATCCTATTATAGAGATTTATAAAATCATGAGGGGCATGGATAAGGTGAACAGCCAAGGAACAGCAAGGGTTTAGAAGAATATGAGCCAAATGCTGGCAAAAGAGACTAGGTAGTTTAGGATACCTGCTCAGCGCTGATGAGTTGGACTGAAGGGTCTATTTCCATGCTGTAGCTCTACAACTGTATAATAACAACAACTCTATGACAAAGTGATCTTTCGTTTCTTGTTTCTAATTTCTACCCATATATTTTCACTGGACAATTTTTTAGAAATATCTTCTCTAGTTACAGTCGTTAACGTACTCTTTAATCAAAAATGCCACTCCCCCTCCTTTCTTGCCTCTTTTCCTATCCTTCCTTTGGCATCTAAAACTTGGAACACTGAGCTGCCAGTCTTGTCCACCTCTCAGCCGCGTTTCTGTAATTCTCCAGTGCTATCGGTCTGCTAGATATATGTTCATTTTTCTTGACATTTTTTTTCCATCAGCTTTCCTTAGGACAAAATTACATACCTTTGAAGTAAAACTTATTGTCTTTTATTTAAAAGAGAAATTATTTTACAAGCAAAATCAAATGAAACAACACAATATCTGGCAAAATTAAATTCCAAGTGCTTTAATATATAGAAAATAACTTTCTAACAATAGTTGGCAATCTTTTCTACATCATGAGTTTCTGTTATTGTGACCTTCAAATATAGTGCTGAACATTTTGATGGAAATATTCTCAGAGAAACATTCAAGGTGAGCTACTGTGCAAAGAATAAATCAGTGTCATTCTTTCTTTTGCAGTTCTTTGGTCTCCAAAATTCTACTTTTTAACTACTTTGGAGGATATTGTAAGATTATGCCTCTGATAATGAATTGACATACTAAAATGTGTACATCAGTATGTATGGCTGAATATAAAAATGTAGATACTGCTTCTCCTGTGTTTGCATGAATTTTAATAAGGATAAATTGTACTGTTTTGAGAACTGCAAAATAAATAGCTTATGGAAGAAAATAAAAAATAATTATACTTGAAGTAGCACAGTGAACTAAATATAGGTTTTTGAAGATTGATCTTGAGTACTGCTGATTAGCATTCCAATCTATTCCCAAACAGTTTGGACAATTTCTCTAATGTTCTTTGTGAGATACACAGAAAAAACATGGCAATCAAGCATAAACAAATGGGGCATTTTACTCAAATCTTTAATAAAACTGAATGCTGTTGTCAATAAATAAAAGTGAGAGGTCAAGTGATGTTGCATCAACGTGTAAACTATGCAACTAGAATAATAATATTAGTAATAAACACATTCACAGTAAAGCTTGACTGGAAAATGTTTTTAAAAGCAAGTAGGTGCAAAGATAACAAAATCAACTATCCCTCTGTTTTCAGTAGTTCCAACAATCTAAATCTTGTTTTAAAAAGTCTTGCAATAGTAGTGTCTCCTTTGTATCTAAAATAGCCTGCAGCCTGTCCCTTTCCCACAGCACTGGAGCCAAAGGTCACCCAACTAAAGTTGACTAATTCATGGCAGTGTTTGAAGCTGGAATATTTCTAGTAATTACACTCACTGCTGTATAATTTACTCACAGGGCCATCAAGTATGAACTTAAAGCTCTGCACTTTAAACATGTGGGTATCATGATGATATAACAACATTTAAATTGAATTCTTGATTTGGTAGATTCATAGAATCTCTACAGTGTGGAAGCAGGCCATTTGGCCCATCAAGTCCACACAGACCCTCCAAAGAGCATTCCATCCAGATCCAAATCCCCATTCTATCCCTGTAACTCTGCATTTCCAATGGTTAATCCAGTTAGCCTGCACATCCCTGGTCATAAGACATGTTAGCATGACCAACCACCTAACCGACACATCTTTGGACTGTGGGCGGAAATCAGAGGAAACCCACGCAGACATGGGAAGAAAGTACAAACTCAACATAGATAGTCACCTGAGGCTACAATCAAACCCAGGTCCCTGTTGCTATGAGGCAGCAGTGCTGACCACTGAGCCACCATGTTGCCCCTTTTACACAAAAAAAGGTTTAACTAATTAACACTTTTGTATGAATTTGATGTTTAGTTGGTTTTTGAAGGTCTACTAATACAGCATTTTTGACCAAAATTGGGAACGTTGTCAATAATTTTAAGAACCAATAGTTATGCATGTTTTGTATGTACTGTATACTCAGTTCCAACCACTATTACTATTTTGTTTAGAAGTCTACAGTGCTGTAGCCCTTATAGTGCTCATTAATAAATCCAAGTGCCTTGTTCTAATATTTTCTTCCTGCACTAGTAAAATTTGTTCATTCCAAAGAAAGTGGAAAACCTGACACTTGAACTCTTTTGTTTTATAAGCATTGTTCTTAAAGCTTAATTATCGAATTATAGATATTCAACATCAGTCTACATTTTTCACAATGAAACAAACGAACAAAGGTGAATAGTAAAAGTGATTAATAGCAACCAGAACAGAAATAAATGGAAAATATCAAAGAAAAATAATTGTAATTTACACCAGACCATTTTTGTTAACTTAGAAAATATGTTTTATCTTCCGCTATAGAATTACATATTCTTTGTTCCACAAAATATGCATCTAATTTCATTATCTGAGCAATATTTTACAGGAAAGTATATACAATCTACTGGATACTAAAAGGACCAGTTTCTACCCTATTTTCAATCATGTTTACACTGATCTAAAGACATTATTTACACCTATAGCCTATTGGAAAACCAGCAGTTGAACAGGTTAATCAATTCCATTTCAATATTATTGCAAAGTATGTCCTCAATATTTTTTCACATACTTGATGCTTTTAGGAGTGAGCATAGTCCCAGAGAAAGAATTGGGACACTAAGTAGATTTTTTTTACGTACAGAGAAAGATACAGTTTCAGTAAATGTCAAGACCAAACAAGCAGCACATTTCCCAGTACAGCTGCATATATTCCAAATACAGAATGTACAGAAAAACACGATATCAGAACTGACATTACATTTGTTGGCCAATGTTGCAGGAGTGTTGTTAGATATAGGTAAAGAACAAATATACTTTGAACAAACAAAAAAAGTAATCTAATTAGTAATTACATTTTCAACAACAAAATGATTATAGGAAGATATAATATCACTCAAAGGTGCTAATATTAAAGAACTCATAGAAGACAAAGGCATTAAAATAGTCAATTTAAAAAGACTTCTATAAACTGATATGTAGGTAGTGTATAACATCTCAAATACTCAGTGTGCAGTACAATTGATGTACAAGATTGATCACTCTATTGTTCTAAACTACAAAATACTTCCTCTAATAAAACCAAGTTCATTACAGAATTTATGTGCAACACTTAATTAATCTTTTTACAATATTTGTAAAGAAAGAATTGTTTTATATATATACACACAGAGGCTGCTTAGTTGCCAACATGCATCTAATATTTTATCAGCCTAAGGGGACCGACAAGAGATGCCACTGCTCCAAGTCAGGGTACATAAAAAAAATTTAGAGAGGATAAAATTGAGATGCAGCTTCTGATGACTGTATTTCCACCTGAGCCATTTTGAACTGAGTACATTGCAGCCATTTACGGAGTACTGACGAATTTGTGCTCATCTGCCCAGATCCCTGGAAAGACTGCAAGACATGACGGTTGACATTATTCTGGATTGATTGAAGGCGCAATTGCAGACCTGCTGATAGATGCTGTTGAGTTCAGGCCAGATTAAAATTAAAAGTTAATTAGTTATAATATGTATTATTTTTGAAAAGTAAAAACAATGTGGAAACACACTAATCTTTGGTGTTTACCAATAACACTTACCTTTAAATTTGACTGAATCATTGGTAACCACATTGGTATCAACTGTTCAAAGAAGAAAAGTGTTACAAATTACAGTTGTTTTCTACAGTTAAACAAAACATTGTGAACTGGCATTAGACATTAATTTCCTGCCAAATCACTGCAACCGAAAGGTATAAATGATGTTGAAATTTTACCAACTGTAATCTGCTAGTAATGCCTTCAGCATCTATAGATTCTAAGACACAAATTATTTGGAACAATTTAATAGTGAAGAGCTGAATAGCATGATGACACAGTGAATGGTGGAGAAATTCAACAAGACAGTGGAACTGTTCTGAAGAGTCGTACCAGGCTTGAAAAGTTAATTCTATTTCTCTCCACTGATGCCATCAAATCTGCTGAATTTCTCCAGTGATCTCTGTGTTTGTTTCAGATTTCAAGCATCTGCAGCATTTTGCTTTTATTACTGTGAGGATAGACCACGTTAAAACTTTGATCTTTTTTCTCATACAGCAGTGGGACATAGATTCATGTGAGTAATTTGCATCTTAATTATCCTGTCACTAGCAAGTGATAGGCAAACACGAGGCTGGATTTTCCCATTTCCAGTGGAAGTGCTTTGTCGAGTGAGATTAATGATGCCTGGTCAATCATGGCACAGTGTGACATTTTTCACACAATCTTCCGCATCATCACTGCCAGGGTCTGCCAGCATCATGTCACTGGCACAATATTTGAACATTAACTGCATCCCTTTTGGATGCCGAAAGCTCCTCACGCTGTGCTGCTTAACCATTATGACTGAGGGCACGGCCCAGGAAGGGAAGTTCATACAGTGATTTTTCAACAGGGACTGAAAGGTGCTGCTTGATGAGGTGTTGGAAATACCTTAATCTGATGACAGTCAAAGGAAGCCACATCCCCAGTCTCAACTAGCCCAGACCGAGTTAGCAGACCACATCCTTTCTGTGTCCAAGGTTTAAAAAAAATTGCACTGGTGCAGCAAGGAGGTAAATGATCTTCTGTGCTCTGCAAGGTGAAGTGCCACCATCTTCTCTCTGCTACCTCACACTCACTCTGACTGGGCCACTGCACAGACACCTCTCACCAAGGCTTATACACTACAATTCTCACTATTGCATACATCATGTTCACTCAACGGCTCTTATCCACCTCAGCTTCCCAAACTGCAAACTTGCTTCCTGCTTACTCGCTTCCTGCTTACTCATGGTGGGCACTTCATCACCTCTCCTGCTCTTCCAGCCAGTTCCGTCATACTCAGTCTCTGCCCTTAGTGAGCTTCATTGTGCTTTCCTCCAAATTCCAGTAGCACTAACTCATTATTAATCTGCATGAGTTCTTAATCCCTTTTAGACAAATAATTCCTGCTGTTCTCTTATGTAGCACATATGGCACTCAGCAAACCTTGGCCAAAATCAGCTGTCTGCTGGAGACGCTCAGCTCCACCTCCATCTCAGAGGTGGAACCTATTGATGCCTGACAGAACACACTGGCAAAGCTGTCACCTGCACCCATCCCATCTCTGAGACTTTTAACACATTGGGTTCTCCATCCAGATTAAACTCAGTGACACATTTTTGTGAGCATGTCAGTGACATGTCTCCACAGCTGACGAGAAACACCCAGGTCACTGGCACTCAAAATACTGGCTGTAAGCCACCATAATAGGTCTACCTAAAGAAAAGGCACCCTCACACTGCACAAAGCAGGCCCACACACATTTACAGCCAAGTATGCGAATACAGGAGCTCGAAGGCATTGACTTAGAATGATATTATGGAATATGCTTCCAAAATGCCAAGTCCAGTTGTTATCTTCTAGGTCAGCTTGTCTGATTGCATTTGGTTAGTTGACATGACAAGGAAGCAATCAATGCAATGATCCTGTCTCTGCATTCCTAGTCAATGAGCTGCTCATGAAGTGCAATTTGCACAGAATTCTATCTTGAATGCCCTCTTCTGCTGTAAACATTCCCCTGTGACCCCAATTCCAGCGAAGTCTTTCCTGCTTTCCCCAGGACTTTCTCCCAGTAAGCCCCTAACCATTGAGCAAATCCCCAGAATTGACAGTGGCTCACCCACTCAGCAATGCAAGACAAACGTTAGCAGCCTGCAAAACAGTTCTGACAGCCCTCTGTGCTAAAAAGCAATGCAAACACAGAGAATGGTAGCCTCAAGTAAGCACAAAGTAGTGAGCAGTATGAAACAAAGCTAAGAGCTTAGACTGCTGGTTTCCTGATGCTGGCTTGTGTGGACAAAGAGTGTAGGAAGATGGTGTCTATGGAGCATGAGGAGGTTCTAGTTAACACCAAGTTGGGTGAAGGCCACAATAAGATTTCAGTCACCAGGCACCCATTCTGACTTCATTGTCAAGAATTGGTGCCAACTAGATTCTCGAGGAAGGGGAGAATTGGAAGTGGCGTACATGTAAATGAGATGTGTTGAGCTAATAATGAGATGCACAGCTATGGAATAAGGTAACCACTACTCAATAGAAAGATTCAGAAGTCACCATTTAAAGCTTAAGGAGAAATTTGAGGATGTTTTCTTGATGTTGAGATTCTGACTTTGTTTCATTCTCACAATTTTCCCAACTTTTTCATCATTGTCCACACTACTCCTGGGAGGAGAAAATCCTACCCATGGTGCTTTCACACAAATTCATTGAGCCTTCGAAGACTGTCTGACATCCATTCATTACATAAGATTCAAAATTGTACAAGTTAGTTTTCCTATCCTCTCCAAAACAACCATGAGTCTCAGTCACTTGGTTCCCAGTAAAAAGACTGATTTGTGTATCAACCAGCATATGTCCCATTTGTATAAACACAAAGCAGTTGGAAGATTAGTTATTAGTGATGGTCATCTCACTGTGTAAATCAATCAGGTCATATATTGTTTATGGCACAAGAAATGCAACTCAAACATACATTAATAGGAATCTTTAAATTTCATTTCAGACAATGCTTAAAAATCCTATAATTTCCATACTGTTGTCAGTATTCGTTCAGCTCTGTCAGTAGCACTTTCACCTCCACGTAAGGAGTTTATAGACTCAAGCCCCATCATGTCACCTCAACTCAATACTGAGGAAGTGCTGCATTACTGGATGTTCTGGCTGTAAGATGAGATATTAATTAACACCTTGCCATCCCACTTGGATAAATGCACCGGATTTTAAAGCAGATTTTTTTAAAAAAAGCAAATGGAGTTTTCTTGCAGTAATATCCAACACTTTCTCTACAACTAGCATAAATAAACAGATTACCTGGTTACTGACTCACTGTTTAATTGGATCTTACTGAGCCTAATAGGTTACCAGAGTTACTGCGTGTTGACTGCTTTTCAAGAAATAATCCAGTGGCTGAGAAAGATATTGAATGTCATGAAGAGGTTACAGAATGTAATCTAAGTGCAACTTATTCCTTTCATATTGCACTTGGAATTAACTGCACTTTGGCTTGCTGCAAAATGATATAATAATTACCTACATTACGATGATTATCTATGCATATCTATATTATCCAGTATCTGCATTAGGCTGTATGAAAATAATTGTAATGGCTGCATTTTATTTTCTTCTTTCTTATCTGCTAGGGTTGGACAGCTTGACGAGAATGAACTCCACCTTCGATGATAAGAAGCTTGACAGAATGTCTGACTTATGAAATAAAATACAATTATGCTGCACTGCCTATCTCATGGATCCAAGTTATCTGGGTCTGTGAATCAAGATATGACTTTACTAATTTCAAGGGCGATCGAATGTTGTTCGATCATGAAAATGTCAAAAATGAAATTAACCAAACTCCAGAGATAACAAAAATACAAAGATTTCATAAAAATACCATACCCTTCAATATTAATGTCAAGATTATGAATGTTCTTAATTATAAGTGATTAACTGGAATCATATCAAGCCATCTCATACAATTCAAAAAAAGACTAACTAGGAACTACAAGTAGAAGGGAATTTATTTCATTATAACAATAAAAACTGCACGCACAATGCATTCTGCGGTGTAAGATGAATTATTTCTCATATACTATATGAAACGCTCAAACCCATGAGTCATTACAAAAATGAGTAGCTGTTTATATAAAACTAGTGTTAATTTTTAGAATACAACCATTATTGGCAGTGATATTTCCATAATTTGCATGTTGAGCATGATATGAATCTTCCACCTTGAATTAACTGAACCGAACACACAGGGTTGGGTTTTCATGGGGGAGCTTGGAAGTTCCAGTCATGAAACATTCTGATCTAGCAGGCACATCTCACTAAAGGGCCTACTCCACTACTGTCCTTTCATTGCCAGGCGCAGGATAGAATCAGGCCTTTTGCCTCTAAATGCAGTACGAGGCGGACAAGTATATTGCCAGCGAGAGCCAAGGTGGGCTGATTACTACGTTCACCTCAGTCCTCTGGTACTTTTGTCCAGTTGTATTAAAGGCTTTTAGGTTTCTCACCCTCATCACCCCCATGACCTTACATGAAATTAAAAAAAAAATTAGTGCTCTCATTCAAACATGCTTGATACATGAAACCCATTAAAAAAAAATCAAATGCCATCTAGTAATTAATATGTTCTAAAAACAAATAAGCATCTATTTCACTAACTACATTAAAGGCAATTAATCCTTCAATAACATCAAAATATCTATATGGTCCCCTGCTGAGCTAAGAAGTTTTAGACCTTTTGACACTCAGCAAGGTATTGATCAACTCATCATAACAATATACCTTGGAACATCTAAATAATGGAGTGTACTGAAATGCCAAAACAGAGGGCTGCAGCAATGACCTTCAGAGAATGCAAGCTAACTGTGTGTTTTTTTTTAAACTGTCACTGAAAGCTGCATGCTGTTCTTTTTTCCAAATTTAAAGGGCTAGAAATTTAAATCACCTCAGCTCAGGACACTAAAATGGGCTTTAAATCTGTCCTTCACTAGCATTTATATCCCCTTCATAAAAGCACAGATCCCAACCACTGGACATTGGAACAATGGAATTTAGGTGTACGTGTACTTAGCAATCAAATCAACTGGTCCTGCTGAGATCATGCTTTCCCACCTGTAAGTTCACGACCCTTGCAACCATCACTCTGCTGGCAAAAAATGAGGTATACCAGAACTGGAGGCTGAACCTTTACATCTAGGTTCCTCCAGCTATTTTTAAAGATCCCCCCTAGTCTGGGCCATGTACGTTTTAATTCAAATGATTTAGAAGTATCTTCATACAATAATGGATTTAAGATGTTTTGTTTTTGTTTTCAAAACTAGCATAACTCAAATATAAATTTCCCACAACTGACTACTAAAATTAATTCATATCCTAAAATTGTGTGATGTAGAGTAAATGTTTATTAAAAGGAGAATGAGTACTATCTAGTTAGCACAGGCATATAAGTCTTACGTAAAAACATGATCTCTCACATCAGACATAATAAAAATGTAATTACCTTCACAAAGATGGTTGAGTTGCATTCCTGCAGAGCCTCCATCAGGCTGATAACATGCAGGCAAACCATTTCTACCATCTGCAACACAGGGAAGGAATTTTCACTTGAGAAAAGGTTAAAACAAAAGCTAATAGGTTTGAAACGTCGGTTTTGAGAGTATTATTCAACATGTTTGCACAAATGCAAAATGCTGGAAATCTGAAGTAAAACTGAAAATGCCATTAATACTCAGCAGACCTGGCAGCATTCATGGAGAGAAAAGGAGTGAACATTTTGGGTCATTAGCCTTTCTTGAAAGGCCTTAAGCATGAACATTGCTTCTTTCTTTAGGCACACCACCTGACCTGACAAGTGCTTCCAGAATTTTGTTTTCATTCAACACACTGGACTCGATTTAGATTATCAACTTTAAGGATATGTCTATAATCAACCACAGAATTTGTTACACAATCGATGTGCCCGTGTCAGCTTTCTGTTTCACTTTCCTCCTTTACCCTGTAGTCCTGAAAATATTTTCTCTTTGGGTAATGATTTGAAAGAGTCAATTGAATCTGCTCTACCACACTCTCAGAATTGCAGCAGTGCAAGAAGTTGGGTCGCCAACAGTTTAGAACATTGAACATAGAACTGTACAACACAGGAACAGGCCCTTTGGCTCACGATGTTGTGCCGAACGTGACACCACATTAAGCTAATCCCTTCTCAACTGCAATTAGGGAAAGAATTTAAAAAACAGATCAAACCATTTACTGAATTTAAAAAAAAAGATTTTTTCTCACCTTTGGTTCATTTCCTTTAAATTTGGTTTTCAAATTGTGACCAAAGGCACAATTCTCTCTGGCCAGACTCCTCATGATTTTGGTATCTCCACAGCACCTCATCAAAGCTCCTCTCAACATTCTCTTCTTTAAAGACAACAGTCCAAGCTTCCCTAATTTATCTAAGTAACTGAGTCTCTCATCCCTTGTACCATATTCTTAAGCCTTTTCTGCACATTCCCTAATGTTTCCCATCCTTTCTAAATTGTGGTGCATAGAATCGGACACAGTACTCCAAATGAGTGTGAACCAATGTCTTATAAAGTTCAACTATAACTCCCATGTCTTTGCATTCTTTTAGCCAGGGTAAAGAACAACGGGTACAAATATTTTGTTTGTTACTCACCATTTTGTTGTGAACCATCAGCTGTAAAATGCTAGGTGTCACCCGACTCCAGAATTCAAGGGCAGTCAAAGTGGCTGTGCAGACAAACTCATTCAGGGTCTGTAGGGTTGGGGCAGAAGCTGCTTGTTCACAGTATACTGTCCAAAGCTGTGCAAATATGAATGCATGGAATAGGGAGCACATGTGCAATACAGATGTCTATAAATAAAAAGCAAGAAAAAAAAATCAGATTTATTGCATTTATTTTTCTACACCACGTTAAAATCATAGCTTTTTCTAAGAAAAATTATCCCATATTAAAAACAATTTATACAAGACTAATGGAAAATTAATTGATACATTACAATGTTTAACTGATTCCACGAGATATCATAAAGATGCTATGACTTTAACTTTATACGAACACAAGTGCAGAAGAATAAGTAATATTTGAATCTACAGCCATTTGGTATTTTGCATCGAGAAAATGAAAATCTTCGTAGCAAAGAATTAATGACATTTATTTCAGCTCATTATGTATTTAGCTAATGGGCGTTGATGCCACCTTTAAAGTATCATAAATTGAATTGCTAGAATCACAGAATAGGACAGCACAGGAGACCATCTGATCATTCAGTCTGCACTGGCTCTTTCAAACAGCACTCCAGGTAGTCCCACTGACCCACTCTTTCCCCATAGCTCTACAGTTTGATCTCCTTCAATAATTACTCCAGTTTGCTCTTGACAGCTACTGCTGAATCTATGTCTACAATCCTGTGAGACACAGCATTCCAAATGTGTCACAGGGATAAATGCTGGGGTCTCAACTTTTTGCAAGTGCTGAATGTGACCCAGATAAAGGATGAAAGGTAAGGGTGCTGTGTCGAGATCAATCAAAATCACGAGAAGCAATAAAAGGAAGGAATGGAAGACATAAAGAAGGAAAAATTATGATTAATTCACAATAGGTTTGAAGAAAAGGTTTAGAAACTGACACCCTGATGAATTTCAACCTGACTTTGTGCCTAAACTGCATCACTGTGGTAAAAGGGCTGATCTGGCACGAGGCAAGCTCAGCACCCAACTGAAGGTGCTGGGTACCTCCAGGAGGTATGAGTTGCTTAAGTGGGACCAGTGTCAAAGCAAGTAGAATCCATATCGGGTGCTGCTGCTATATTGCCAACGCGATCCAGCAGTTTATGGAAGGACCAGGATGACAAACTGACATAAAGTGACCATGGACACCAAGCAGAGGAATGGTTCTCATCCCAGGGTTTGTTATCCCCTCGCTTTACAAAAGTCTACATACGGAAAACAACTTTATTTTGCTTCTTGGCAACTCTGACAGCTGTTCACTAATATGCATCAGACAGTTTGGCTTTGCACAGAGAAGGTATTGAAAATCCTGCTTTTGTTGCACAGACCCTAAACAAGCTCCTTGAGGGGCCACTAACTGCATCAAATAGGATTCCAATTACCACCATCCCCTTCCCTGTGGACGTTTCAAAATTGTAAACTGTCCAGAAGTGATATGATCCAGTGCTTCCTCTGGGATACAACTTTCAATTCACTACTGTACCCGTTCCTGTCCCCACAGCAACAGAAAATCCATCCCAATGTGTTTAATGAGAGATGCCCCAGAATTGATCTTTTTATGTATTCTATTAAACTGACACCCTGTGTGTTAGAGGAGGATATTAAAAACAAAACATCTTCTAGCATCCTAGTCTACAATAATCCCCTAATTATGCTGAAAACATATGAATGGACATTTATTTCATTACTTTTTGCAAGAACATGCTGTACATCTAATGGCTACCATATTTCTCAATGAAATAGTTTCTACTCTTCAAAGAAATCATTACTTGTGAAGTAGCTTAATGAAGTTCTATGAGTGATAAAGTCTTTCATGTTTTAAATGGTCATCTTTCAGAGGATAGTGTTACTGAAATTAATAGTAAATGCAATTAGACTTTTGAAGACTTTTAGATATAACAACATTTTAGGTATAATAGGTGAAACAGATTGCATAGACTGACTGCTAATGGAATTTTCTTTGTAATGAGTTACAACAGAAGTGGAAATCTGTTTTATTTTTACTTTGTCATTCATTTTGCACTAAGTATGATATAAAATATCTGTGCCATTCAAGAAATTTTCTGGGAAAACATCTAGGTTGAAAGAGGATTATTATTATTATTTAGGAGGATTTAGAAAATTTGTCTCATGCCAAAGATAACTAGTTGGCAATAATTTAAGTCAAATACTTAATTTTGTATATTAGATTTGACTACATTATCCATGAATATAAAACAGAGATAAGGTTGGATAATAAATTCCTGATCACAGCAAATTCCTGATGCAAATCATCAACCCAGGCATCCATTCCCAGTGTCCAGAGCATCCATTTTAACTGCGCTCTTCTACATTTCCACAAATTGTCCCAACACATTATCAGGATTTTATCTCCATTCTACTATCATATTCCCCCTCAAAGAGTTTCCACAACCTACTTCCCATTGAGCCTCGGGCTACTCCTTAGCTCTGCAGCACACTATAAAATGTCTGCTGTCTGATATGCAAATCCCTCCATCTGCATAACATCATGGATACAGGAGTTGTATGAGGTAAAGATCTGCCATTATACTGCTGAATAGAGCAGTAGGTTCAAAGAGCCAAATAGTCTGCTCCAAATAGCTTCATTTTCTTATTCTCTTATCATTGATGAGTATGTGATTTCACTAAGGCATTTGTTTTCATCGAAATCCGGTTCACAGATGGTGACTACTTCTTCCTCACAAAGACCTTCTCCAGATAACTGTTCCATCCCACTTACTGAATTCCGGGAAAACAACACAGCACACTTCAAATTACACACTAGTCTATACTTCTAGCCCTCCAGTTCTTTCATGAAATTTGAAATTCCTCTATGCTTTATCGTTGATCCTGCACATTGATCCCATGCCCAGATGCCTTTCTCACCAATTTCACCTTCATCCTATTTATCTTGGGATTCTGAATGAAAAGACTGCTTATTCTCAATAAATGCAACCTCCATCTTACTGACCCTTTATCTCAACAGATAACTCTTCACCTTCCGCATTGCAAATGCATTTCAACATGGGTAAAAGCGAGTTTGAACATTTTTGTAGCAAGAATATGGGGTTATTACTTGGAAGGTGAGAGTCTAGGTAGCGTAGGGGAAGAAAGGGATCTCAGAGTTCAAATATGTCAATCATCAAAAGCTGCATCTAAGATGCTGTTAAATCTTTAACCAGTTGGAAGGTTTTAATTGATTAATATGTATATGTAAATCCCTGAATTCCTTTCAAGTCACTATCCTGAGAGGACTAAAGGTTTTATCAGTGTAAAGAAGAGGTGACGTCTTAGGTCTGACAATGCATGTTTGGTGTGAGTCCTTGTTTGGAATCTGTTTGTGTTTTAGTTTGGAGTCAGACTGGGTTATTTCTAAAATATGAATTTATAAAACGCCACATTGACTGACTGTCTATAAAATCTGTGCTTTTTGAACAAAAGTAATACGTAAGTATATATATAAATATACAGAAAGTATACGTAAATTTGAGAGGTCCATTTCAGAATCATGATTTCTCTATCTCCTTAAGTTTCCAACTACCCAAATTTCCCTCCTCATTCCTATTCTTGCTTTCATCACCATCCTTTCTCTAACTTATGGCACAGTTAGCATGTCCTTCAAACTTCTGCATTCATGATCCTTCTCAAAATTTGTTTAACTTGTTTAAGTCACATTCCATCTCCATCCTTCTCTACCTTTCTAAATTGCTCAAATGCACAGTCTTGAAGTTTTACTCTCATAGTTGAACCCCCATTCTGCCAATGCATAATAAAGAGTTCCTGGAATAAAAAATACCACTTGGTCCATTGAACTGAGGCCACCTCATCCATTGATTCCATCTACACTTCTCGTTGCCGTGGAAAGGCTGCCAACATCATCACAGAACCCTCCCACCCCAGTTATAATCTCTTCCAACCTCTTCCGTCAGGCAGAAGATATAAAAGCTTAAACACACACACCAGCGGGTTCAAGAACAGCTTCTTCCTCACTGTTATTAGACTGCTGAATGGACCTCTCAAGTTTCAAATTTATATTGATCTTACTTTTTGTGCACCTTCTTCGCTGTTGTAACTTTGTACTCCTCGCTCTGTTCAATCACCCTATGATCTCTGAATATTATGATAGGCATGCAAAATAAAACTTTTCACTGTACTTCGGTACTTGTGACAATAACAAATCAAATCAAATTACCATATCCTTCTTAACACGTAAGTTAATGACAAGTGTATTTCGCATTCAATGATCAAAATCTCACCAAATCAATGTAAAAATGTTGTCTGCATAAATATCAACATGTCTTTATATACAGCAAAACAAGGCCACCATACTTCACTCTGCTAACTTCATTAGCTGCCACTTCAAACTAACACAACTGTCAATCATAATATCTTATCAATCCCAGACCTACTTGCATTGCCACTTCCATTCTATTACCACTATTCACGTTCATTTGTCTCTGAAACATCTTCCTAATTTCAAAAGTCTCCTAAACCGTCCTCTAACTTTTAGCACCTTTTAATGCTTCTCCTCCTGTTTCCCTCCTTCTCATTGTCTACTGCTCTATTTTTGAAGACATTTATCTCATGTTAATTTTCACCATTGCCACTTGGACAGTAAACTGGTACTGTAAATTGCCCTCGCGTTATACAACCATCCTGATGCCTGGAAATGGAATCTAGGTAAATGTTTAAGGTATGAATGAAATAACAAATAAAGCTAGTGATAAAATACTGAATAGCAATGACTGACTTCACACTAGCCACTGAATTTTCCTAAAACTGATTACAAATAATTTTTAATTAATGAGGATGATGCATAACAACAATCATATCAGAGCTTTTGTGACACACAAGAAGCTAAAACAAAATAAAATCACCTTATGAAATGTCATAAAGAATGCACATAATTGTATACACACAGAAGCACCATGGAGTGGTATACTGCTGAATCATAGAACTTAACTATCATTTATACAGCACTTCACAGAAAATCAGCAGAAACCCTGGAAAAAATGAAGTAAATAGCCAATTTTAGCAGTCCATATTGTTTCTCTTGGAGTTCTAGCGAGAACTCTAACGACATTTCCGGGTGCTAGGTTTTTATGCAGACATATAATGTAGAGTTTACAGTTTAGAAACCAGTGAACAACATTCTCTAGATTCTGAGGGTTCAGATTATAATTTGTGAGATCTTCACATTACCTTGGATTGTTCAGGAAATCCAATCAAGATAACTATAAGATGATCTGCAATATGTGAACCAGCATCCAAAGGAATAGGCATGCATGAAGTGGATCCTGAACACACAACACTATGTGTAAGAGACCCCAGTAGCAGCCATGACAAAAGACGAACATGGGAAACGCACTCAATAAATTCTTTTGGACTATAACGTTTCATGGAGAAAACAAAGAAAAAAACATACAATTAGGCATTTACGGACTGATTCATATTTATTAATAAAGTCACCAACCACCTTTGATAATATGTCATTTTACAGTTTGTTACTTGTTTCCTTTCAGGTATTAATTTGGTTTGAGATTAATTAGAGAAATCTGAACCAATATTATGGGCTGGAAATTACAGTTGGAATGATATCTAAACTATCAGTGATTATTATAAGGTAATTACAGCAAATCCCGCCATCTGCACATGCGCAATTCATTGTGGAAATCTGCAAGGTGCCTTCAGCGACATCCTGCTTCTCTACAGGGTGCACTGTTGCATTTCAGATGCAATCAACACAAAATCAGTGATTTGATTTGAAGTCTAACTCTTCACACACATTTCTCACTATAAAACTAGTGGAATTGTTAAGCCTTGTTCAAACGGCAGCAACTGGATACAAAGTCATAAGTACTGATATAACACTTTGCTGGCCTCGTGTAAGCAAATTTATAAGCATGGAGTCATATTCCTTCATCGGCAATTTTTAAAATTCCATGATTTTTAAAATATTGAAATCATTTAAAAAACTTTTGTTTCAAAGTTTATTTTCATGTTTCGAGTTATATCTTAATCCCATGCGTTTGTGTCAATTTTTATTTTGCTTTCTATAAGAAATGAGTAATTCAACCTGATTGTCTGATTAGCCTGCCAGACATCCACTACACATGGTGCCAATTCAAAGTCATGTCAGAAAACAGAAAATCGATGCTGTACATAAATTCCTTAACATTTTGCTAAATTTTTGTGGCCAGCTTTCTAGAGGCCAGTAGCAAGAACTGTCCCTTCACCGATGCCCACAAAATCCATTCAAACATAATATTTAGAACATCATGCTATAAACTACATTATGTTATTTGTAGAAAGTGACGGCTTTCATTTCTAGAAACAGTGTCTACATTTATGTAACAAACATATTGCTAACATTCACCACATTACCCTTGTTGCATGGCAGTGGGAGGATGATACAGCCAAGGCAAGTAGCGAAGGACTGCCTTATTATCACGGTGGTTTCCCCTGGCAATTTCCATTGCTGCTATCTGTGCCAATCCTACTTTAAGGTGCCCGCCAAAAGTATCTTCATGCAAAGGCTGAGAACAAGTCTTCATGTGATCCTGGAAAGCAAAGAATTTGCAACTTCTATTTAATCACAAGTAATTGAGGCTGCAGCAATTGTTCACAGTGCTCCGAGACTGTGGGGCAGGGTGTAGTTGGAGGCAGAGTTGCAGGTGGATGAAATCTCAGCCAGAAATCAGCCAGAATTCACTTTCTCTGAAATTTGTTAATGGCTTTGTGGCTCATTTGTGATACCTGAGATACTGTTGTGAAAATTTATATAGTATAGCTAAGGGATTAGTTGGTTTCCCTCCCACAGTCAAATATATTCCACTGTTTTTAAACTGGCCATTCTATGCAAACTGATTTGCTCCCTGTCCTGACTGTATAAGGTACAATACATCGCAAGATTTGACTCGTGTCATTGCTCACACGTCTCATAAATGATCTTCAAATTTATGTCGCCCATTTAGTCTCCTTTTTCATTTCATGCCTTCCAATTTAAACATGACCAGCAATGAAGCTTTTGCCTTAAACAAATCAAAGGTTAGTTTATTACACAATTATTAAGTTAAAAGTGATCCAGTTATGAACTAAAATGTAGGTACAAAAGTTAAAGTCTGTTGGTACGCAAAGCAGATATTTGTAAAGGTGAAAAGAAGACCAGTCTGTTGTTGTTGCAGATCTGCTACTTGCTTGAAGATTTGAAAACTTGAACTCAGAATTCAGCAGCTGTAACGGCTTCTGTAATCAAATAGTTGGAGGTAGTTTCCACGGGTCAACTGAACAGAAAATGTACTCAGATGGTGTGAGGTTCCTTTATTTTGCCCTTACGGTGATGCTCATGACAACCTGGTTCAAAACTGTCTCATCGTTTTTCCACATGAGGTAATAACCCTTGTAGTGAAGGTAATTAATCTTTAGCCATCTCAGACACTGGTTTGGATTGTTCTCACAGCCAGGCTGCAGTGAAACTAGGAAGAGCCATTTCTGGAGAATCACTATCAGAGAATTTCTGTTTACCCTTAGAAATGACAACTGAATTTCAAAAAGGTCTTTTGTGATTTCTTCTTGATATAAATACTTACCAGCTCAAGTCTCAACAGCGGACATCTTAGTTATGGAAGCTATTTTTGGAGGATTCTGTGTCCATTTTAAAAACAGATAAATCTTCTTTTGAAAACATATAGCATTCATTACACAGTCATGACAATTTGCCTCTGTATCAGCAGTAGCATTGACTGTGCTGTGTACAATGCTGTTCATGGAGTTCTGATCAGTTGGGAGAAGTGCTGGACTTCCAGATCCTGTTATCACTCATGAGAACTATATTTGCACTTTCTTGGGTGTAGTGCAACGTGGAGAAGGAAGAACATTTCTCTTGCTTCCAAGTCAGCCAGGTGAATGTCTATGACAGTTATGGTTCACCAAGGAGATAGTGAATGAACCGTGCCATTCCCTGCAGCAGAGACCAAACCAGTGATGGAAAGCACAGCAAAGATGGTGCTAACAATGGAGTATTGGAGAACACTGGCATTTCGCACAATGTTGCATCAGGGAAGAAACAGAAGCTAAATGCAAAAGGAAAGTAGATTCATTGCTTTCTCTCTAAACAGACACAGGATGAGTGGCATGTGGTTTTGAAAGAGGAGCTGAACACCCCAACAGTACAAGGCATCACTGACTGCATGCACATGGGTCTATAGGTGCCACAGATTACCAGAGAGGTTGATCACAACTTCAAGGTGAACCAGTCACTAAATGTGTTGTAAATATGTGGCCATTATTACGATTATCCACTAACCTAGCAGCAGACATGATGTTTTTACCCTGCACAAGTTTACCACAGCTCTCATATCTGACCAACCAAAGGTCAGACAACGGCTACTAGTCGCACAGGCTGTCTGCTCTACCCACCTTGCCACTGTCTGACTACTTGTTGGCAGGGTGTATACGAGAGCCATGGGACGATCAGGAATATCATGAAGTAAACTATCAATGTTGTAAAGATGGTTCCCATACCTGGACCCTTGGTAGGAGACTGCCAGTACTCATCACTGCCCTTCTCTAGCTGGTCTGCTGTGTCCCCCTGAAACTAGCTCTCTTGAGGATGCAGTCTTGGAGGACGAAGAGGTGGGGAAAGAGAGAAGATACCTCCAATCCTATCACTACCTGGGTCTCTAGATTAACAGTCCTGTGATAATATCACTAGCCATCACCTCCCTATTGGAGCTGGGAGAATTGAAATCTGATTGACTATTCGCTGACAGCCCATCTGTAATGTTCTGGGGACCTGGTTTCGAATTCCACCACAGCAGATGGTGGAATTTGATTTCAATAAATATCTGGAATTATGAGTCTAATGATGACCATGAATCCATTGTCAATTGTTGAAAAAACCCGTCTGGTTCACTAATGTCCTTTAGGGAAGGCAACTGCCATCCTCACCTGGTCTGGCCTACATGTGACTCCAGACCCACAGCAATGTGGCTGACTCTTAACTGCCCCTGGGCAATTCGGGATGGGCCATAAATGCAGCCTAACCAGCGACGCCCTCATCCCGTGAATGAAAAAAAGTCTCATTTAACTGTCCATCTACAACTCCCCACTTTTCATCCTTTTGTGATGAAACATTACAGCACGCTCTTGGCCAAAATCTTGAAATACCTCAAAAACCCATTCCACAAGTTTACCCTGCAACACTTACAATAACATACATAGAACTATTCACCCTTACGCATTCTCTCAGTGCTAGTACTGTGGCTGCTTTTACCAGCCCTAGTGCTCGTACACAATGTTTATCCAGAGGCTATAACTTGGCTGCTGGAAGGCTGCTGATTTCTAACAAGAGACTGCCGATGGTGTTGATGACAACTTTGAGCTCGAAAGCCTGGCTTCAAACTGCTCTGCTTCAACACCACTGACAGCAGTCTGAGCTGATGACTGACCAGTAACACAGGGAGAAGCAGTCGTGTATTGGTAATGGCAATGTCACTGGCACATTAATCCAAAGACGAAGACTAATGCTTTGGGAACACAGGTTCAATTCCCAGCAAGGCAGATGGTGAAATTTGTATCAACTAATAAATCTGCAAAGCTAGCCTAATGCTCACCGTGAAAATAGTGTGTTTATTTTTGTTGCAAACACCAATCTAATTCACTAATGTCTAATGTTTTAATGAAGATCTGTAGCTCGGGTTGCGGTTGGTTCGCCAAGCTGGCGACGCAAACATTTTGTCTCCCTTCTAGGAGACATTGTCAGTGTTGTGTAGCCTCTGCGGAAGTGCTGTTGTTCTGTCCCACTCTGAATTTATATGGTCCAGTCTGCCGTGGTGGGCAGACTTGTTTCTGGTTTCGTACCGTAGTGGTATGTAGATGGCGTCTATTTCAACATGTTTGATAATTGCATCGGTGGTTGAAAACCAGGCTTCCAGGAATTCTCGTACTTGTCTTTCACTTGCTTGTCCTAGTACTGTAACTTTGTCCCAGTTAAACTGATGTCCATCTATGTCGGAGTGTTTTGAAACAAAGGTCGTGCCATTTTGCTGCAAGTTAGTGCCCATGTATCCTGGTGGCAAGTTTCCTGCCCGTCTGTCCTCTGTAGTGTTTCTCGCAGTTGCTGCTTGGTACTTTATATATCACATTTATCCTGCTCATTTTGGGTATGGGGTCTTTTGTTTTTGAGAGTAGCCGCTGATAAGTGGCACGTAGCACTTGTGCTATAAGTGACAGGCATGGTCTAATTACCTTTTATTGCCTTTTGACATTCAATGGCATCACCATAATAAAGCTCTAACTAGCAACATTCTGAGAGTTACCACTGACTAGAAACTGAACTGGACCATCTGTATAAATATTGTGGCTACAAAGCAATTCAGGGGCTGGGAATTCAGCAGCAAGTTACTCACTTCTTGACTCATACCAAGGCATAAGTCAGGAGTGTGATGAAATACTTTCAATTGCCCGGATAAATGCAGTTCTAACTGCACTAAAGAAGCTTAAGAGAAGTACAAATCAACCCACTTGATTGTTACCCTATCTAACACCTTCAACATTCATTCCCTCCACCACGAATACACAGCAACAGTGCATGCACCTTCTACATGACGTGCTGGAACAACTAACCAAGACTTCTTGGGCACCCCCCTCCAAACCTGAGACCTCAACCATCTAGAAAACAAGGGCAACAGATGCAAAGGCACACCACCACCTACAAGTTCCCTTCCAAGGCATACAGAATCCTGACTTTTCAACTATAGTCACATTTATTCACGGTCACTGAAATCCTAGAACTGTCTCCCTAACAGCACCGAGAGTGTCCTTACATCACACATCAACAGTGTTCAAGAAGGGAGGTCATCACCTTCTCAAGGGCAATTAGGGATGGGAAATAAACGTTGGTCCAGGCTGTAAAATCCACATTCAGTGAACACATTAGAAAAAATAGCAAGGGCTGAGTAATGAGGTGGAAACCTGAATGTTGTCCTTCTGTTGAGAGAATATTAAGTTAATGTTCCACAGTAGCACTGCCAATCTTCTGAGGAGGCACCTCAAAAATTCAAGCATACGCTGGAGCAAAGAATGCTGACTGCTGAGGGAACCAGGCATTTTAAGCCATGGTGATAGGCATCTAAGCCTGCATGGAACTAAGCTGGACTTGCTCAGCAACAAGGACAACTTTAGTCTGGGCTTCCACTGCAGCACATGAATGCTCTGTGGCTTCTGCTGGTACTGCAATGGAAGGTGAAATATCAGCCACCAGATATTGCATTACAGCTGGGTCTAAGTTCTATCTTCAAGCTGGCCACCACTTCTATACTGGAGAAGTGGGATACAAGCCCTTTAACAGTCATAACAGGCTTTGTGACAGGCCTAGCACAGTAATATCTTACTGCATGTACTCATCCTCATCCAAAGGAGTATACTCCTTTGTGCCATTCCAACAGTTTACTCATCTGAGTTCTCCAGTCTCCTTGTAGCTCAGCAGTGGTCCACTCCTGATAGGAGGAGTAGCAGATAGTGAAGGGGACTGTCAGAGATTACAGCAGAATATAGATAGATTGGAGAGTTGGGCAGATAAATGGCAGATGGAGTTCAATCCGTGCAAATGCGGGGTGACGCATTTTGGAAGATCTAATTCAAGAGCAAACTATACAGTAAATGGAAAAGTCCTGGGGAAAATTGATGTACAGAGAGATCTGGGTGTTCAGGTCCATCGTTCCCTGATGGTGGCAACGCAGATCAATAGAGTGGTCAAGAAGGCATACGGCATGCTTTCCTTCATCGGACGGGGTATTGAGTACAAGAGTTGGCAGGTCATGTTACAGTTGTATAAGACTTTGGTTCGGCCACATTTAGAATACTGCGTACAGTTCTGGTCGCCACATTACCAAAAGGATGTGGATGCTTTGGAGCGGGTGCAGAGGAGGTTCACCAGGATGTTGCCTGGTATGGAGGGTGCTAGCTATGAAGAAAGGCTGAGTAGACTAGGATTATTTTCATTAGAAAGATGGAGATTGAGGGGGGACCTGATTGAGGTCTACAAAATCATGATGGGTACAGACTAGGTGGATAACAAGAAGCTCTTCCCCAGAGTGGGGGACTCAATTACTAGGGGTCATGAGTACAAAATGAGAGGAGGAAAGTTTATGGAAGATATGCGTGGAAAGTTCTTTACGCAGAGGGTGGTGGGTGCCTGGAACATGTTGCCAGCGGAGGTGGTAGGCGCAGACACGTTAGTGTCTTTTAAGATGTATCTGGACAGGTACATGGATGGACAGGGAGCAAAGGGATACAGACCCTTAGAAAATAGATGACAGGTTTAGACAGAGGAGCTCGATCGGTGCAGGCTTGGAGGGCCGAAGGGCCTGTTCCTGTGCTGTAATTTTCTTTGTTCTTTGTCCTTTGTTCCTTTCTGCTGAGTCACCACATGCTGATCCACTTCTGTAATACCCTCTTACAGCACATGTGCTGCCAGTATTAAAGCAGGTGTCTAAAGAGTTGAATCAAGTGCTGATGCTTCTTCCTCAGATGCTTGCTGTTGATCCCACCCCTTCATGGTGAAGCTCCACTGTCTGATCAAGCGTAGCAATATACAAGTTAAGAATTGGGGTGTGGGAAGGGGTTAGGTAGCAGGCAGCAAAACCGCTGTCACACTATCTACAGCTCGCACTTCACAAAAGAAAATGAGGGTGAGACAGCCTGGGAATGTGCAATGCAGAAACATACCAAAATCCTGAATATTTTCAGTGATGCTGATGCCGAGACTAACAATAGATAAGTCAGCATCAGCCCAATTATGCACAGTACTGTCTCCTCCAAGCCTATTCCTGGACAGTTCTTCACTATAACTGTGTGCAACCTTATCCTGCAAGAGAGTGGAAGAATGGTAGTTAAATGTTTTGCAATGTGATTGGGTGGATGTGGCTGTCATTGCTGAATAGCTAGAATTATGTGAAGTCTGCTAAAGGTGGATGTGAGGGCAGCAGCATTGTTTGTGAGATTGTGGTGAAGTATCTGATTGTTGGGTATGAGTCCCAACTGCTGCTTGATGAGTGATGTTGGCATGTTGCACTGAGCTGTGTGAAGGTTGATGGTTGAGGGTGGTTACCATATGGCATTTGAAGATGCATTCACTGACATTAACCACCTAGGTCTGGCCTGCTGCTTCATTGGTAGTCTTATTGCAACAGTGAATGACTTTTCCAACCAGTTCCATTAAGTTCCTGAATGCATGTACCCTTTAAGAAAAGTAGGCCGGATGTAACTTGTGCCAATTACAGACATTCCTCAGCTCTCCTGCTGAACATGCAGCCAGTCAGGGGCATGTGTAGCACTGGGTCAAATGCCATAATCAAGGCACTTTGCTAAATAAACATATCATAATCCCTGAATCTGCTGATGAGCTTCAAAGAATTCTTGCCCATTGAAATCGAAGTGAGGAACATTTATGTTTTAGACGAAATTCAGGGTTTTTGTTCATTTGTTTAAGGCGGTCAGGAAAAATAAATCCACGCCTTTTTCAGCTTTAGTAGGGCAAGCAAATGCAAAATAAATTATCTTCTTTGCCATTTAGGAAGCCCATTTGAGACACTCAGTTCTTATCAGTATCCTGGGAGGCAATAAGCCTATAACAGTTGTATACTTTGACAAGCCTTCTCCTGAAGTATGGACATACAATCAAAGCTAATCTGAATGACAGTCAGACTCCAATGCAGCATAACCTTTTCCAATCCCAGATTGCATTTTGAATAAATTTGACTCAATTTAGTTATATGCAGAAATACATAATGATTTTAACATGAAAATGGAGCTTCTACCCCACCCAATCCCTGCTAATATTTAACCTCCCCATAAACTTTCCTTCATCCACTAATCCACAATCTAATCTTATATGTTGTCATCATTTCTGCTGAAATAAATGTGCTAGAATGAAATGTAACGATCTCACAATTCTCTGTGTGAAAAATTTATATTTGCCATCTGTTCCAAACATGAACAAATAATTAAGAGTAGGAATAGGCCATTGGGCCCCTTGAGCCTTCTCCATCCTTAGATGAAGGTTGATCTTCTGGTACCCTCATCTCTACTTTCCTGTCCATCTCACTTCGATTGCCTTGTCAATTAAGAATCTAACTCAGCCTTAAAAAAAATCATCAGTGCCCCACTCGCAGTGGAAGAAGAGAAGTCCACAGATTTAACTACTCTTTGAGAAAAAGCATTTCTCATTTCCATCTTTAATGGGAGACTCCATCTTTTTAAATTGTGTCTCCTAGTTCTAGTCTCCCCCACAAGGGGTAACATTCTCTCAGCATTCACTCTGTCAAGTCCACTCAGAGTCTTATTGGTTTAAACAGATAACCTCTCACTCTCTTAAACTCCAATGGATAAACTCCAACCAATTCAATCTTTACTTATTATAGGTTACGTGTACTCATGTATTTATGGTCACACATTCTTGACTCCTCAGCCACTGAAAAGTCTATTTCTATCTATTGTGCTCCATCCACTCATACCTTTGAAGACACCTCTCAAAAATTGACCATTATTGTTCTATAAAAATCATTATAATTCCTCATATTAGGTTACATCCAAATAAGCCTGCATTGCATTCTCTCTAAAGCTAAAAATGTCTTCATATTAACGTGAAACCCAATTTTCAGACACCTGAGGTCAGTATCCAAATTTTCCAACCCATTCCCACTGCACTGTGATGGAACTTCAAGATCATAAATACAGATACAGAATTTTTTTTAACTTACCTTCAATTTGGTCAGTGTATGCATATCAGCTATAAAGTCTAGCAGTTCACTTACATACTGTCGCATGCACTCCATTGCTGCCGTTGTGTACTGCAAGAGTAAATAAAGAGATATACATCAACATATAGGGTCAGACTGGTGTTTCTGTAATGAATGTGTTGATTAATTTATGATTTAAAAATCAAATAATTACAAAGGTAAATGTGATATGAGCTGCTGAACACAGAAAATATATAATTTGTAACAATTATGTAATATGTATAGATGCTCAAGAACTCTTCTTAAACAATGCACAATTTTCAAACCAAATATTTATCAGGCTATGTAAAGTAACAGTACATCTTACCTCTGTCTGCACTGCTTCCCCCATTTCCATTTGAGCCCAGCACTACCAGTTCCACACCCAACAGCTCAATGGTGACATACCTGTGTCTGAGTCCTCATTTAAAACTAACTTACGCTGACAATTAATTCACATACTGAGGAGAGTGCTGCAATATCAAAGGTATCCTTCACACGGCACATTAAACTGATTCCCTGTCAACCCTTTCTAGGCTGCATTATATCTCTTGATACGTTTCAAGAAGGAGCAGAACAATCCTCCTGGTGTACTGGTCAATATTTATTCCTGAATTGGCAACAATAAAACACATCATTTGGCCATTTTTATCTTGGTTTTTTGTGGAACCTACTGCACACATATTCGCTGTCACATTGCTGTACCTTGCACAAATGATTGTACTTCACCTGTGAAGCATTATGGCATGTCTTGAAAGGTGCTGCACATCCACAAATTATGCTATCTTTCTACTCCTTCACTACAGCTCTACAAGGGTGTACCAGTCTCCTTCAACTTGAATTGGGAGCATTTACAATAGGATTCTCCCTGTCAATCGCCAAGGTCACTGCACACCAGTTGACAGACTAATGTATCCAGCAGGACTGGATTTCAACTAACTACTCCTACAGCTACCTAGTGAAGAATGTCAGATATAAAAGGGCTGCAAGGCTCAGGTTTCCGTGAAAGTTAAGGATTAAATCTGCACTTTCTGAATGAAGACCAAACCTTTAGACATACTAAGTTTAAGTCATTGAGGTAATGAAACAAGATGAATTACAATGACTGTATTATTAGTTTTAATAAACTAGTTTACTTTTCTATTTAATAAACCAGACATGTATATTACAGAATTTATATCAATATTATTTCACTTTTGTATTAACAAATGCATTAATAAATACTACTCAGTAATTCCAAAATATGTACATTCTCTAACATTCGTAATTAACAAAGATTGTATCATCTGGATTAAACTATAACATATATAAATGTTATGCAAGCCAGACCACAACCTAGATTTTGCAGTGGTTGGGTAAACTGCTGAAGCTCTGCTCTTGTGAGTTCTGCAGGTAAAATCTTGTAATATTAACCGGTTTACATCATAATGAATTTAAGAAAGAAAACCAAAGAATGAAGTGTTCCATCCCTTAAAAAGCTATTTTTCTACCACAGTATTCAAATCAGAAACACTCTTTTTATAATTTTGTAACTCTCCCTTACTCTCTAAGAAAGTAAGCACAAGTGGTACATTACATAAAGATATATCAGCTGGTTCAATAAGCAATACTGTCGAAACCTTATATATTAAAATGTCCAAAACTTTAATGTTTTCTTTAATGTAAATCATTGTTATTCAAGCAGACATCTAAATACATTCAGGATACAGTGAGAGCTTTACCCAAATATCCTTTGATGCAGTGAGGTCTAGCTCTTTACTGCTGTCTGAATTTAAAAAAAAGATTGCCTCATCACCCCTCTAATCCTTCTATCATTTACTTGAAATCTATGGCCACAAGATTTTTGACACCCCTTCTGTTAATAGGCCATCCCTACTTACTCTATCTAAGCCCATCATAAGTTTTTAAGTCACCCATCATCATTTTAAAATTTACTTTTGAGCTTCCCCTGTACCAAGCCTATCCAATCTTTTCTCACAGTTAAAAATTTCTAGTCCTGGCTGTATCCTTGTAAATCCCTGGCACTCCTTCCAGTGTAATCACATCTTTTCTGTAATGTGGCAAACAGAACTGTGTGGTGTACTCAAGCTGCGGTCTACCATGTGACGTAAATAAATAGTTCTCGCATAACCTGACTATCCTCGTAAATAAATCACTAAGAGATAACATGAACTGCAGAGGCTGGAGTCAGAAACAACAGTGTGGAGCTGGAGGAACACAGCAGGCCAGGCAGCATCACAGGAGCAGGAAAGTTAATGTTTTGGAAGGGTCCCGACGTGAAACGTCAACTTTCCTGCTCCTCTGATGTTGCCTGGCCTGCTGTGTTCCTCCAGCTCCACACTGCTCTTTTAAGTAGCTCCTCTGCATATTAGTCCCATTTACTGCATGTTCCTATCACATGTCGCAGCTTTCAAATGCATTACCTCACAATTCTTTCCCAGATTGAATTCCAGTTTCTAGTTTTCTGTCTAATATACCAGACCATCTGCATATTTTTTTAAAAAGCTCTTTGACTATACCTCACTCCCTTTTTGGCTCTTGCTGTTTTTGTTTAATTCAAAGCTGTAATAAATACTCTGTTTGAATACTGTCTGAAGCACCTAGTCATACAATGTTTTTTCGCTTCTATAAAAATGTTGTTGATAATGACTCCACATGCTTTTGTATAATAATGCTTCATAAGGTACAAATATTATAATTGTACAATGAAAAATTCTCAACAGAATAATTACAGTAATATCAATATTATTTTGTTTTCAACAAAGCAAAATTATGCACATATCTTATAGTTAGTTTTTTAACTTCTAAAAAAATCTGTTTTTGTTATATCTTCACTTCAGGTATGTGTGCAAGTGTTAATGTGACTTTGTCCTTTAAAGCTCATGAACTGTTGCAATTTTTCAGAAGGCCAGCCATGTCACTTTTGTTGACAAAGTGTTAAGGAAAGATTGGCAGCCTTCATGCTCAAACTGTACATGGTTTTTCAGAAGAGTCAGCAGTGACTTAAGATTGCATGCCAGTGACTGTCATCAGGTGAGTTATTCATCCTTACCTAAAATGTCAAGATATTCAAGTGTGATGATAAATCCAGACTACATTTTCCAACTACTATTTAACTGGCATTAAGTAGACAATATGCACACCCAAGATGTATCGGCCAAGGAGATAACTAGGTAAATGCTGTGAAAGATTAATAATCCTTCAATAGGGAAAAAAAGACTTTGCAAATGTCAACACAATGCATTTTTGCTCTTTAAATAAGTATCCTTATCGCTTTGATCAGAATCTAATTCCTACAAATAAGATATACATGATTCAAGTCCTGTAACAACATCATTTTTAAATAGTTTTCAAGCTTTTCTGAAGGTAAATTCCTTTCTCCCCCAAATCAATTGAATAGCAGAGATTTCTGAAGAAGGGTCCAGACCCGAAACGTCAGCTTTCCTGCTCCTCTGATGCTACCTGGCCTGCTGTGTTCATCCAGCTCTACACCTTGTTATCCCAAATAGTCTTGCCATTGATTTAGCACAGTGGTAATTTTGTGGCCAGACCTTCTAATAGTTTCACTTGAAAAACCTCTGGGTCTTAAACTATTCCACAAAAGTCGAGAGAGTTGTGGTCATGATAGACCGTGGTGTCACTGTACACATTTCAGACAGGTATCTCATAATACTTGACTGCCAGTGATAAATTGAGGGTTTCCTTCTCTACTACACAGTATCATTTCTGCTTTACTATTTAGTTTTTAAAGAAGTACCTGACTGATCTCTTTATTGCTGATTTGTCTTCCTGATGGGGGACTGCCCCCGACCCCAATGTCACTTGTATCGGTGGCTACTTTAAATGTTTCGTTAACGTTTGTAATTGCATGTAGAGGCTCACTTAAATCAATTCAGCTACTCAAAAGCTCTTGGCACATCTCAGTTCACAATATAGCAAACTTTATTTTAACTAGCACTTTATGAGCCAGCAGTCTGATAAACTGGCAAAAATTATATACATCAAATACTGCGAAGTTTACTGTATTATTCCGTCCAACTATTTTCACTTTTAATTTATTTACCTCAGTGTAAATATACTTGTTCAATCAAATGGCCACATGAAATATCAATGGTTGATGCAATTTTGAGTCAAATTCTCCTTAAATACTGCGATCAACCACAATGTCCATGTAGTTAGTTGAAGGTGGGACTAACAAGGCTCCCTGCCAGTAAGTTTTATTTAAGGTAAAGTTTCATTATTATCTAAGTGATTTATGCTGTAAATAAAGTATAACAGTGACCTGTATACCCCCTGCATCACCTCTCTGTTACTACTATGTGTTTTATACTGATTACGTGGATCTCTTGATTATCTGGAATATTTGATCAACTAGCACATTCCTAGTCCCACAGGTGATGCTTAATAAAAGTTTGCCGTACTTTTGTTTTTTTTTTGTAATAGGTCTGTCAACAGCACAGCTACTGTTTCAGAAGTAGGAACTGCAGATGCTGGAGAATCTGAGATAACAAGGTGTAGAGCTGGCTGAACACAGCAGGCCAAGCAGCATCAGAGAAGCAGGAAGGCTGACGTTTCGGGCCTAGACCCTTCTTCAGAAATGAAAAATTTCTGAACTCATTTCTGCAGAAGGGTCTAGGCCTGAAACATCAGCCTTCCTGCTCCTCTGATGCTGCTTGGCCTGCTGTGTTTACCCAGCCCTACACCTTGTTATCATAGAACAGCTACTGTGCTGACTTTTGGGATGAACTTGTGGTACAACTCATATATTACAAGAAACTTGTGATTTCCTACTTTGTTCTGGGAATGGGGAACTGTACTAATGTTTGTACCAATAATCTTGGGCAGTACTCATTCTCAATCCAACAAGGTGACCTACACAGTTCTCTTAAGCCTTAGTAAATTTGCTCTTTGCAAGAATGATCACCCGATCGGCTAGCTGTATTTTCTAAAAGAGGACTCCTTCTTGCTTTCCCAGGTGTTGTGCTACACTAGGAGGTCAGCTACAAACATTCATCTTACTTTAGAAGGTGGCTGGGCATTCCAGAATCCAAATGACAGGACTCCACACTGGTAATACCCGTGTAGAGTTTAGAAGACACAGATGGGGAGGGATGGCATAATGGTATTGTCGCTGGATTAGTAATCCATAGACTTAGGTAATGTTCTGGGGTTTCGGGTTTGAATCCCATCAAGACAGCTGAAGGAATCTGAATATGATAAAAAGATCTGGATTTAAAAGTCTAACAATGACCATGAAAACATTGTTGATGTCATTAAAAACCCACCTGGTTCACTAATGCCCTAAGGGAAGGAAAACTACTGACCTTATCTAGTCTGGCCTAAATTTGACTCCAGATCCACAGCAATGTGATTGATTCAACACAGATGACAGATTCAATACTTGGCGAACGAAATAAAAATGGCAACATCAAACAAAAGCAGAAAGGGCTGAAGAAACTCAGCAGTCTGGCAGCATCTGTAGAAAGTAAGTCAGAGTTATTGTTTCAAGTCCAGTGACCCTTCGCCATAACATCTGATCTGGGGTCTGAATCAGATATTTCACTTTCCTGAGCTTCTTTACTACTGTCTACAGTCCACTGGACCAGGCTTTTAGGGGTTAATCTGCCATCAGTAGCAGCACTAACACATAGTCTTCTGGTTGAAAGCTATAGGCCATGGCATGTTTGTCTACCTGTTTTTACATCATTCTCCAAGACATTTTTCAAGTATTCTCAGGCCACTTCACAAACACGCAAGAGACGTTATCAGAACCCTGCTCTGTAGTTTACCTTGTCCGATTGCACTAAGAGCCTCCCACTGATTTCTTTCAGGAGCTCTTGTGCTCACTGCCTAAACTAATTCAAATAGAACAAAATCTGTCAACTCATTGGGTGAGTCCCTCATGGCAAACAAAACAAAATCTAGTTATTTATCCCAGTCCTGGGTGTACTCTTGCCTTGATGAATATTTTCAGGAACTTGTGATACTGCTTTTGCTTGATAACAAGGTGTGGAGCTGGATGAACACAGCAGGCCAAGCAGCATCATAGGAGCAGGAAAGCTTTCCTGCTCCTATGATGC
>JAHRHZ010000133.1:59918230-59937067 GCA_024137785.1 Ginglymostoma cirratum | reverse complement strand
GCATCATAGGAGCAGGAAAGCTTTCCTGCTCCTATGATGCTGCTTGGCCTGCTGTGTTCATCCAGCTCCACACCTTGTTAACTCGGATTCTTCAGCATCTGCAGTACCTATTATCTCTGATACTGCTTTTGCTTTCCTTGTTACAGTGGGTGGTAGAGTGAAGATGTCTGCTAGGTTACACTGGTTACCCAGAAATTTTATGGAATATATTGGACATCAAATTTGAGCCCTCATCTGACTGGATCTTACTGGACAGAATGTGCTGATGAAGAACTGAATCAATTCCCTCACCACTGCTGTGGCAGATATAATTTCCTGGGAACAGACTCTGACAAACAGGTATCTGCATCCATGCTCATAGAATCCCCACAGTGTAGAAACAGGCCATTGGGCCTAACAAGTCCGAAGAACATCCCACCCAGACCCATTCCCCTACCCCTTCCCTGTAACCCGCATTTCCCATGGCTAACACACCTAACCTACACATCTCTGCACACTATGGGCAATTTAGCATGGCCAAACCACCTAATTTGAGCATTTTTGGACTGTGGGAGGAAACCGGAGCACCCAGCTGAAACCCATGCAGACACAGGGAGAAAGTAGCCCTCTTCTGCTCTGGACAGAGTTCTCATGTAGTCTGCTAACACCTTGCTGAATGTTCCTGCAAAAGTCGAAACAGGAATTGTAAATACACATCTTACTGCAGGTTCAGGTTTTCCCACAATCTGGCAGGAATGACAGGTCCTGCAAAACCTTATCTTTGAGGAGCTGTGGCCAGTAAAAATGATAATGATATGGGCTTGGATCTCACGCATACCCGAATTTGCGCCTGAATCTGAATTTCCCGAACTGGCTGCAATATATTCCTAAGGTACCCTGGTGGCAGAAAACCTGATGGATCACTGTACACTCCTTGTTTGCAGATCTGTGAGGGTGATCTTCAAGTCCTCATTAGAACCTTACTTTTAAAGTATTCAGGGACTGTTTACCTCAGCTTCAGCATGAGCAGTCTGAGCTAGTTTTGTTTTTAATAATTTGTGGGGCTATTACCAAGGAAGTACTTGGTGGTCTTCTAGACTCCCACAAAAGATTTCAAATAACCAGATTGGAGAGTCTTCAGTTTGCAGTGCCACCTCAGCCTCCAGTAGCTGAACTTGTCTGGCTATAGACCGTGTCACCAGTCAGGGTGCCTGTTCTGACTCCCTGACTTTGCCAGGTCTCTTGGAGACCACTTGGGATGTAAACTAAGACAGCGCAGGTGGAGAGAAAAGGAAACCTTGCTAGCTCCCCTGAAGGCAACATTGACTCAGCCAACTTGATTTGCCCAATTACTTCCTAAGTTTAATGAGGCAGGAGTGGAAGGCTTCTTTATGTCTTTGGGTGGACAGCATAGTTATTAAAGTCAACAACAACAACAAAAACAAAGTTACTGGAAAAGCTCAGCAGGTCTGGCAGCAGCTGCGAAGGAACAAAACAGAGTTAACATTTTGGGTCCAGTGACCCTTCCTCAGAACCCAGGTAAAGCATGTCTGGGGCAACTGCTGGAGGTTATGGAATCATATATTCCAAGGAATGCAGCAGTCCAAGCAGGCTTATCATAACCAGCAAGTCTAGTGCAATCAGGCATCGGGAAAGAAATGGTTACCTTGCCAGATAAGGATGCCCTAATCCCAAGAATGAACAAAATACATTCACACTACCCTTGCATATAGGATTATAAAATCTTTTATTTAAATTTCTCTATTGCAGACTTTGTGCTATTGAGAAAAGCACTGTAATCCATCATTTTTTTTGTTCATTCATAGTAAGTGGGCAACTTTGGCAATTTATTACCCATCACTAATTGACCTGAGAGATGATGAGCTGCCTCCCTGAATCACTGACACTAGGTGCACATCCACAATGCTGTAGGGGAGGGTATTCCAAGATTCTGTCCCAGTAACAGTGAAGAAATTGCAATGCATTCCAAGTCAGGATGGTGTGTAGCTTGGAGGTGAACCTTAAGGTGGCAGTGTACCCATATATCTACTGACTTTCTCTTTGAGGTGGTAGCAGTCACAGGATTGTAAGGTACTGTATAAGGAACCTGGCAAATCATCTATCAGTGTGAATGATAATACACTGTTGCCACTGTACAACAATGGTGAAGGAGGCCAACGATGAAGGTGTTAGATGGGGTGCCAAGCAAGCGGCATATTTGCCCTGGATGATGTCAATCTTCTTTAATGCTGTTGGAGCTGCCTTCATTCACCAACCTTCTCCCATTCGCCCCAATTGCTATATCTAGCTGCCTCTTGAATACATTCAATGTTTTAGCATCAATACTTCCTGTGGTAATGAATTCCAAAGGCTCACCATTCTTTGGGTGAAGAAATGTTTCCTCACTCCATCCTAAATGGTCTATCCCGATTCCTCAAACTGTGACTTCTGGTTCTGGACACACACACCATCAGGAACATCCTCCCTGCATCCACCCTGTCCAGTCCTTTAGAATTTTGTAAGTCTCTATGAGATCCCCCCTCATTCGACTGAACTCCAGTGAAAACAATCCTAACCTAGTCAATCTCTCCTTATGCATCAGTCCCGCCAATCGCAGAATCAGCCTGGTAAACGTTCGCTGCACTCCCTCGAGAGCAAGAGCATCCTTTCTCAGAAAAGGAGACAAAAACTGCACATAATATTCTAAGTGTGGCCTCACCAAGGCCCTATGTAACTGCAACAACACATCCCTGCTCCTGTACTCAAAAGCACTCGCAATGAAGGCCAACATACCATTGGCCTTCTTTACCACCTTGCTGCACCTGCATGCTTACCTTCAGTGACTGGTGCACAAGGACACCCAGGTCCCGCTGCAAACTCCCCTCTCCCAACTTGCAGCCATTCAGGTAGTAACCTGCCTTCTTGTTTTTGTTTCCAATGTGAATAACCTCACATTTATACAATTTATACTGCATCTGCCATTGATTTGTCCACTCACCCAAACAGTACAGATCATGCTGAAGGATCTCTGCATCCTCGTCACAGTTCACCCTTCCAACCAACTTCGTATCATCTGCAAACTTGGAGACGTTACATTTTCTTCCCTCATCCAAATGATTAATATATATTGTGAATAGCTGGTGTCCCAGCACCGATCCCTGTAGTAACCTACTAGTTACTGCCTGCCAATTTAAAAAGGACCCATTAATTCTTTGTTTCCTCTCTGCCAACCAGTTTTCTATCCATCTCAACACACTTCCCCTAATTCCATATGCTTTAATCTTGCACAATCTGAACCTTAATCACTTGACCAATCTCATTCCCCAATACAAGATCTAGTCTGGCCCCTTCTCTAGCTGGACTATCTGTACATTGTTTCAAGAAACCCTCCTGGATGCACCTAACAAATTCTGCCCCATCCACACTGCCGGCACTAAGGGAGTCCCAGTCAATACTCGGGAAGTTAAAATCACCTACAACAACAACACTGTGGCTTTTATAAGTTTTCATGATCTGACTACATATCTGTCTCTCTATCTCCTTCTGGCCAATGGAAGGACTACAGTGCCAACCCATCACAGTGACTGCACAGTTTTTATTCCTGAGTTTTACCCATACGCCCTCATCGGTTGAGACTTCAAAGATGCCCTCTCTTGGTGCACCTGTTACATTCTCCTTAATCAATAATGCAAATCCCCCTCTCCTTTTACATCTCTCTCTATCACGCCTAAAACATCTAAATCCTGGAATCTTGAACTGCTAGTCCTGCCTGCTTCTCAACCAATTCTGAAATGACTACATCATACTTCCATGTACTAATGCAGGCTCTAAATTCACCTGCTTTACCAAGTTACACTCATTGCGTTAAAATAAATACACTCGAAACCATCAGTCACGCTGTGTTCATTAACCTGGCCCTGCCCGTCTTCCTATTAGACTTAGTTGACCTAACCTCTACCTCTCCTCAATCATTCCACATGCTGACCTACTGCTCTGGCTCCTATCCCCTATCACAATAGTTTATACCCTCTTTAGTGGCTGAAGCAAACCTCCCTGCAAGGATATCGGTGCCCCTCTGGTTTAGGTGCAACCCATCCTTCTGATTTGGAAGAGATCCTAATGATCCAGATATCCGAAATCGTCTCTCCTAAATCAGCTCCATGCATTCAAATGTATTATCTTCCTATTCCTGGCTGCAGAGACATCCTTAATCCTGGCACCAGGTTTCACTTAACAAAAGATTTTTTAAAAATCATGACAAAGCAAAAACACCATCAGTAGGTGAGCAAATGTAAAATATATATTTTGTTATCCAGGTCTCCCTTAAGTCAATTACACTGACTATGCCAAATACAACAACATTGACTCAGTGCAGCAGTCTCTTCATTAACTTGCATTGGGCTTTGTGAGCAGACAATTGAGAGGAATCAAAATAGCAAAGGAGACAGTCAACCTCTGTTGAAATAATTACTCATTCTTCAATGTCAGGAAAACAAGCACAAATCACTGATTACCATTAATTACTCAGATATAAATTAATGAGATTTTGCACTCACTTCTATTTCACTCACAATAGTGTTTACTCCCAATTAAGTCTCACCAGTGAAGAAAGTAGAAAGTATCCATTAGCAAAAATTAATTATATTGTTACATCAACAGTAACATTCATCAGAGGAGCAGATGCCTAATAATTCAGAAGATGCGGTGTGGCAATTTGAAATTAACAGTAAGTTCATAACAGGTTATTCTATACAATGTTGTACATATTATGTATATATGGCTGGGTCAAATACTCACTCCAGAAACAGATGCAATCATGTGTTTCTGTAGAATTGTTGATTCTGCTATTTTTGTTCCAGCATCGGCACAAACAAACTTGGGAGAATGAGAGAGAGCTCCATTAGTTTTCATATCAGCCTTCAAGCCATTTATTCACATGTTCTCATTATTCTGTAATTGCAATCCTCAAATGTCAAAAGCATATATCACTCCTGTACAAACTTGTCACTTACTTCGGTTTTCAAATAGGTAAAGTACAGCTTAACTGTTTCAGTAAGTTTATTTGATTTTCTTTTCCTTTAACCAGGAATGACATGTGCTGTGATTGCGACCATGATGTGTTATGCATCCTATTCCGCAAAGATCACAAGGTAATTATGGATAAGGGTGGTCATTCAGTGTTCCTCAATTTGTTTATCCAGAAGATCTTCACAGTTCCCCACATTTCAGTATCTAACCACCTCACAAATGTTTCCAGGGGTTTGATTCCACTACTCTGCCTGTGTGCCTGTTCCATGTGTAGGGAGTAGGAAAATCTCCAACTTTTCCCTACAATGTAAATCTTTAACAATGCATATCTGTATTGCCAGTCTTCACTGCACAGCTCCAGTACTTGGGTAGAGATAGTAAGAACTGCTGATGCTGGAGTGAGAGATAATATAGTGTGAAGCTGGAAGAACACAGCAGTCAGGCAATATCAGAGGAGCAGAAAAATTGATGTTTTGGGTCAGGACTGACCCAAAATATCAACTTTCCCACTCCTCCGATGCTGCCTGGCCTGCTGTGTTCCACCAGCTCCACACCGTCTTATCCAGTCCTTGGGTACCTCTCTTCTGTACTGAAAACCAAGTCTAGACATAGTACACAATGTGCAGACTTACCAGAGCTCCGTACAATTGGATTAAGATTTCTTCTAACTTAAAAGGCTTGCAAAGTAACAATGGCTTTGCTAATTGTTGCTGGGTATAGATCAGACAAATTTATTGCGAAGTCAACTAATACTTCTAGATATTTTCAAATTCTTTCTTAGCTATTTGAATGTCATTCATGGAATATCTCCACTGCTTATTTTTTCTTTCAACTTGCAGTATGTTATACTTATCCACACTTCAAACACTTTGTCCACTATTTCTACTGCTCCTTTCAATCTGGTAGCAACAGCTTATTCAACCATTTTGCACTACTCATCGAGAAAGAGATGCCAAAACCCAACTCTTCACTACTTCCCTTGACCTACAGTCACTTCAGTGCTGTCAAATTGTCTGGCCATGATCAAGTCATCGATGAGTGAAAATGATCTCCAGCGAAATATCAGGAAGAGTCAAAATCATTTTTGTTCCTCTCCATAAAAGCTGCTCCCTTGCCACTTACTTTGTCCCCTTCCCATCCCTGTGCCAAAGCTGAACAGATATTTCACAATGGCAGTTGATTTTGGCTCAGAACTATAATATGAAGAATCATAAGAACATAAGAACGAGGAGCAGAAGTAGGCCATCTGGCCCCTCGAGCCTGCCCCACCATTTAATAAGATCATGGCTGATCTTTGAGACTCAGCTCCATTTACCTATCCACTCACCATAACCCTTAATTCCTTTACTGTTCAAAAATTTACCTAGCCTTGCCTTAAAAACATTTAGTGAGGTAGCTTCAACCGCTTCGCTAGGCAAGGAATTCCACAGATTCACAACCCTTTGGGTGAAGAAGTTCCTCCTGAGCTCAGTCCTACATCTGCTTCCCTTTATTTTGAGGCGATGCCCTCTGGTCCTACTTTCATCTGCTAGCGGAAACAACCTCCCTGCCTCCACTTTATCTATTCCCTTCATAATCTTATATGTTTCTATAAGATCTCCCCTCATTCTTCTGAATTCCAATAAGCCCAGTCTACTCAGTGTCTCTTCATAATCCAACCCTCTCAACTCTGGAATCAACCAAGTGAATCTCCTCTGCGCACCCTCCAGTGCTAGTATATCTCTTCTCAAGCAAGGAGACCAAAACTGCACACAGTACTCCAGGTGTGGCCTCACCAGGACCCTATACAGCTGCAGCATAGCCTCCCTGTTTTTAAACTCCATCCCTCGAGCAATGGCAGACAAAATTCCATTTGCCTTTTTAATCACCTGCTGCACCTGCAATCCCACCTTCAGCGATTCATGCACAAGGACACCCAAGTCCCTCTGCACAGCAGCGTGCTGCAATTTTTTACCATTTAAAACATAGTCCATTTTGCTGTTATTCCTATCAAAATGGATGACCTCACACTTATCAACATCGTACTCCATCTCAGACCTTTGCCCACTCACTTAGACCATCTATATCCCTCTGCAGACTTTCAGTGTCTTCTGCACACTTTGCTCTACCACTCACCTTAGTGTCATCTGCAAACTTTGACACACCACACTTAGTCCCCAACTCCAAGTCCAAGTCCACATCCCTTACCACATTAAGACCACTTGATGTGACGAACTGAACATTGCCTCTCTCTGCCAACAAAACATTCATCCTTTTGTCTTCTCTCCATTTGTATTCTCAATGGCATCCATATCGGCTCCTCTTCTTGCACCCTCTATCAAGTCTGGAACTCTGTTGTATGCATCCTATCCCATTCTGAGTTCCATTCTCCCTTGAATCTGTTCTCACTAGCTAACATGGACTCCTGAAACATTCAAGTTAGAACCTCCCTAATCTTCAAATTCGCCTATGGTCTTTCTTTGTCCTCCATGATGTCATCACACAAAGCTCTGAGGAGAGGAGTGGCTCTGGTTTCTCAAAATGACAACCTATCAGCAGGTGAATGATGGTTTAGAAAAGACCCAGAAGTTAAGTTTTAAAGTTTTATTTTAGATTTATTGTGGAACACAAGGATTGGGAATGCAAACTGAGCCCTCAAAAGGGCACATGGGGACTTCCTTGTGTGAAGAATTGACACTCTACCTCAACCTGATCATGATGCCAACATTTCCCACATCCAATCATAGTTCAAGCCTTCCCCACATTCCTCAAGTTGGTCAGAGCTAGCCTTCCAGCCAGGCGATTGGAACCACATCCTACTCCCCGCTTTCAGTGATCACAGTCCTTCCTGCTGCCTACTTCTGACCAGTGGCCAGCTACTCTATTTGCTTAAAGTGTTGGGCTGTAGCCTGGAACAATTTGTTCAAAATCAGATCTTCAGGTTTCCAGACAGATTCAGCCCCCAAAGTCACTACTGGACTCTCACACACCTCCCTTACCTATCCCCACCAAACTCAGATTATTAAAAGAGCTGTGCGCTCTGAAAGTTTGTGGCATAACAAAGCAGTGTCAAACTCAATTAATTTTACAACAGCTATACATGCATTCATTTGGCTGTCCATTTATAAACAAATAATCTCTTGTTATTGTCTTTCAACAAATGTTGCTGGAACAAAGCCTGTTCAATTATAACATGTAGAAATTTGAAAACAATTTATTCAGTAAGTTATAGAGTGAAATTTTACCAACTTATTAATAAATGAATTGTCCCCTAATGTAGAATATTTGAACAAAATTTTACCTGCACCAGCAACAATAGATTGGTGTCTGGTAATGGAGACTTTAGCTTCAGTGCTTGTAACAGTTCCAATACAACACTTCGTGAGAGGTAGAATTTATCCCGCTCCTGCAAGATACAATAACAAAATACTATGAAATCCATGAGACACTTTGATGACTTTCAAATAGCTTGCCAGACATCTATTACAAGCCACCTATTACTATTCTATGTAACTACAAGAAGTCTTACACATTCAAGGACGACAAATGCATGAGAAAAGTTAGAATTAGCAATTTTCATAGAAGATAAAAAGAGTGGCCTAATTTTACCTTATTGAATGCTCGATGACACAAACCACACAATTCAACAAGATACCCAAGGCTAAAGACTCCATTCTGAATTACAAAACTCAGTAATTTGGAAAATGGCTCCAAAAGGCTCTATAATCAAACATAATGGAAAATTAAGGAGTAAGACATTAAGTTAATCAAGAACTAAAATATATCTTACACAATGGAATGGGAAAAATACAGCAAACTACAATTTATTATTGCAATGAAATAAATTCGTATCACAATAAATCTGTACTGCTTGTATGTTAAGAAAAAGGTTATCATTTTGTAAGCAGTGTAGTTTGAAAGTTTCAGATCAGAAGTGCTTGGTTACAACCCTGAAGGGGTTATTTCAAGCTAAGAAGGTTTCAGATCAGTTGTATGAAGATTTAAGGAAGAGATGATTAGATTTTCAGGTCCTGGAAATGTGCATCTATTAAGTTAAACCCTATATATCTGATAGAGAAGGGAATTTCTCTTGCTCATGTGAGTAGTGTAAAGAAATGCTGTTGAGATTAATGGGATTGTAACTTACTGTGTGTTTCAAAATCTTTATACTTGTGTTATATGCAAACAGTTTGGTTTATTCTAGATTTTTTTCTTCATTTCTTTTGGGTAATAACTTCTGTTTTATTGTTAACACCAAATCTGCAGCATTTTAGTGAAATACCTTGTTACAATCAAATGAAAATCCCGTGACCTCTCAAGCCAGACTTCAATCTGAGATCAGATCTGATCGGTAACAACATCAGCTTGGATCCTAACACTGCAAACTCCCAAAAAGGTGTCATCGGTCACAGGCAACAACACAGACAGGAAAAACCACTATCCCACCGCAGGCAGCTTAGAGACCAATGAGCAAAAGCCCAGTGGCACAGACTCCAGGCAGCAGCCCCTAGCTCCACTCTTAAAAGGTCCATTATAAATGGTATTGTGAATAGAATGTTACTTTTTTGTATTTTTTTTTATTTTAATAGTTATATAACTTACCAATGTGAGAATTCAGCCATTTAAAGTTCTGTATTTCAGCCTACAGGGTATACATATGGCATTTAAACATCTTTTCCCCATTGAGGAAGGCCCTACAGAATCATGTGAATCAATGTTTCACTTTAAGTCATTATATTTAAAGTGGTGATTTCAGGAACACAAGCTTAACTTTAAGTGAGGCCTTCCTGTAATTATTTTAACAATTCTATTGTGAAGTAACAGGCTTGTCCTAACATTTTACAATATTCTGAGGTCCTGGCCTCTGTGATGCTGCTGACAGGAGGCACAAAGCAGAGTCTAGGCACCTATTCATCACAGAGGGAATTCAAAGCAGACATACTCCTAGACTTACTTGTGCATCATCTAAAAACCACTTTAGAGAAGTACTAGCTGAGACCATTTTAAATAATTTCACTCTTTCAGCAGCAGTATGATATTTGGCAAATGAGTAGCCTGCAAAGAAAGTGAAATTAAACATGAAAGATACTTTGCATCTGTCTTTATGACAGAAGAAGATTCTACCCAGGTCATAGTGAAAAAGGAAATTCAATCTCTACAAAGCTTATAATTAATAAGGAGGTATTGTATAGACTGACTGTACTTAAAGGTGACAAGGCACTGTGACAAGCTGAGATACAAAGAGTAGTGTGAATGAAACTTGCAGAAGCACTGACAATAATTTTTCAGTCTTCCTTTGACTTATCCCAGAACTGGAGAATTACAGATTTTACACCTTTGTTCAAAATGTGGATGCAAGTATAAGCCAAGCAATTATAGACCAGTCAGTTCAACTGCAGTGGTTAGTGAACTTGTGGAAGCAATAACCTGGGACAAAATTAATAATCAGATGGAAAACTGCAGATTAACTGAGAGCCAACACAAGTTTGTTTGGGGAAGATCTTCTTTGATTAACCAACTGAGTTTTTTGATGAGGACAATGCTATTGATATGTTATTTATGGGCTTCAAGAAAGCATCTGATAGAGTGCTGTACAAAAGACCTGTGAGCGAAGTTAAAGCACATAGTATAAAAGGGATAGGAGCAATATGAATGCAAACTTGCTTGAGGTGAAAGGAAATAAGCAGTAATGATTAATAGATGCTTTTAAGGCTGATGTTAGGTTTGTGGAGTTCTCTAGGGGTCAATATTGGCACATTTGCTTTTCCTGATAACATATTAATGATCTAGACTTTGGGCACAGTTTCAAAATTTGCAGATGATATGAAATGTGGAAGCATTGCAAACCGTGAGGCCAGTGTAGAACATCAAAAAGACATACATACGTTGGTGCAGTGTGTGGGTAATCGGTAGGCGAAGTTCAAAGCATAGATCTGTGAGGTGATACATTTTAGTAGGAAAAACATGCAGACACAATATAAAATGAAGGATACAAATATGTGCAAGAGCAGAGGTTTGGGTGTACATGTAACTCATTAAATGTGAGAGAAACTAAGAAAGCATACAGTATCCTCAACTTTATTAACAAGTGCACAGACTACAAGTGTACGAAAATTATGTTGAACATGTATAAGACACATGTTTTGGCATTAGTTAGAGCATTAATCCAGTCTGGGCACCACACTTTAGCACTGGACAGAATGCAGAAGAGGTTTACAAGAGTGGTTTCAGGGATGAGGAATTTCATATACAAAGATAGATCGGAAAAGCGGAGACTGTTCTTCTTTCAAAAGAGAAGGCTGATAGGAAAGCTGATTGAAGATTCAAAATCATGAGAGGAATCTAAAGGGTATATAGGGAGAAAATGTTACTACGTGTGAAAGGATCGAGGACGAAAGGGCACATCTTTAAAATAATTCATAAAAGCAGCAATAGTAATACAAAGATTAACTTTTTCACACAAAAAGTGCTTAAGGTCTCAAATGCTTGACAGTTGGTGAAGGCAGGTTCATTTGGGGAATTCAAGATGGAATTAGTTGGTTATTTTAAAAGGAAGAATGTGCAGTATCTAGGGATATGCAGGATAGGTGGGTTAGCCATGGATAATGAGGGTGTACAGGAATGGAGTCGGTCTGGGTTGGATGCTCTTCGGAAGGTCAATGTGGACTCAATGGACCAAATTGCCTGCTCACACTGTAGGGATTCTAGTCCATTCTATTCTAAAAGCAAAAGAATAAAAGGTAAAATTTTAAAAAAAGAGAAAACAGAGAGTGAAAAGCAGCTGTAAAAACTGGGATGTGGTCCTCAGCCATGGAGAAATAAAATCTACTAACAAGAGGTAAAAGATTTTAATAAATCACACGAGCGCCAGCTTACCCGTGTTGCACTTGTGGTAGGTATCTTGAGAAGACATATCATGATTGCTAAACTAGAATCCAAACAGCACTGCGAATAAAATGCAAGTTATCAATATTTGGCATGTAGTTGGGTATTTATTTTCTCAATAATTGGTAAGCATTATTTGCATGTTTCAACACATTCAAATAAGTTTGCAATTTTATAAAACAAGTATAAAACAAATCTATTTCTAACATTTCATTAAACATTAATTACTGTTCAGTTTTGATTCTCTGCCTGACTCTGCAAATGTCTAATAAATTAAGCAACCTGTTCAGACATTTGCAAATCATACCACCAAACACTCAGAGGCAAAGTGGATAGGGCTATAAACGGATATGGCATCAGCCGTTATCTGTTACTTCAATTCAGCTTGCAAATTGAAATGATTATAGTGTGTGCCAACATTAAGCATGCTATTATGGTGGTTCCATGCCTGAACAGGTGTACGAAATTGAGAGAGGCTGGCATGAGTTAAGTCATTTACAGCCTCCTACGTCTATCAGAAAACAAAGTATACTGTGGCTGGAACAGGTCCTGAAAATAATTCTAAAAATGATTTTGATATGGGGAACAATTAATAATGGCACCATATAGCAGAGCGCAGGCTCAATAGGACATAGAACATAACAGCACAGTACAGGCCCTTTGGCCTACGATGTTGTGCCGAAATTTTACCCTAATCCTAAGGGCTATCTAACCTCCACCCCTACCTTATACCATCATCCACATGCCTATCTTATAGCGGCTTAAATGCCCCTAATGAGGCCGACTCCAATACCACCTCCAGCCCCTACCACTCTCTGAGTAAAGAACCTACCTCTGACGTCTCCTCTATATCTACCTTCACTCACTTTAAAACTATGCCCCCTTGTAATAGCAACCTCCACCCGAGGAAAAAGTCTCTGGCTGTCTACTCTATCTATACCTCTGATCACTTTGTACACCTCTATCAAGTCACTTCTCATCCTTCGTCGTTCTAAACAGAAAAGCCCTGGCTCTCTCAACCTTTCCTCATAAGGCCTTTCCTCATAAGACCTTCCCTCGATTCCAGGCAACATCCTGGTAAATCTCCTCTGCACCTTTTCCAACGCTTCCACATCTTACCTGTAATGAGGTGACCAGAACTGGACACAATACTCCAGATGTGGCCGAACCAGGCTCTTTATAGCTGGAGCATAACTTCACGGCTCTTGAACTCAATCCCTCTATTAATGAAAGCTAACGCACCGTACGCCTTCTTAACAACTCTATCCACCTGGGTGGCAGCTTTCAGGGAACTGTGGACATGAACCCCAAGATCCCTCTGCTCCTCCACACTACCAAGAATCTTTCCGTTAACCCTGTATTCTGCTTTCAAGTTTGTCCTTCCAAAATGAATCACCTCACACTTTTCAGGGTTAAACTCCATCTGCCACTTCTCAGCCCAGCTCTGCATCCTATCAATGTCCCTTTGTAACCTAGAACAGCTCTCCACACTATCCACAACTCGACCCACCTTCGTTTCATCCGCGAACTTACTAGTCTACCCTTCCACTCCTACATCCAAATCATTTACAAAAATCACACATAGATGAGGACCCAGACCAGATCCTTGTGGTACACACAATAATTTTCCAAGGTGCACTGGAGGCCCTCTAGATAACTTTGCAGAGGCTGTGGTATCAGGCAGTTATGGCACCAATGCAAGGTGTTAAGCCATGTGGAATGGGACAATATGTTCAACTTTAACACACAAATGATCAAGATTTCTTCAAACGTCACACTTCACTAACTGCATCATTAGCCTCACATACTGCTCAATTCACTATATCCCATCTAAAGTTTTTGAGAAGATTTGTAGCTCGGGTTGTCGATTAGGCGATTAGGCTGCAGACTTGCTCACTGAGTCGATGCGTTTGAGTGCTGACATTTTGTCATCCTGCTAGATGACATTGTCAGTGCACATCTGGTAAAGTGTTGGTGTTCTGTCCCGCTTGTTATTTACCACCCCAGCAAACCAAGGCATATAAATAACACGCGGGACAGAACACCAACGCTTCACTGGAGGCGCACTGACTATGTTACCTAGCAGGGTGACAAAACGTCTGCAATCACACACACTGGCTTGGTGAGCAACTCTACAACACCAACTACATCCCACCATTCACCTATCAATAACGTCTATCAAACATGACTCATACCAAATTTTTACAGCGGGTGATTGTCAGTCATCATCTAACTGGTGCATTTTTTATGGCAACATTTCTATTTAGAGGGCACTTTTCAACTAATCAGCACTCTCTTCCCATACAATATAAAATGTTGATCTCCTTTTGTGTTTTGTCCCATTGAGTGCAAGATGGAAAGCTTCTAGAAAATGTGCTTTTCTTAGCATTACTCAAGTTCTGTACCATCAAATAACTATTGTACACGAACTGCAAGTTTCAGTACAGCTATGTAGTTTTTTGCTAACCAGCTCAATATATAGCTAGATTAGTAATATGAAAGGCAGAAAAATGTCATACCTAGTTTGTCATATTCATTTGTTAAATATCAAAATGGCAATAGATCAGCAAATTCTTCCTTACCTTCAAAGGTAGTATGCATGGAAGTTTGGTCAAAAATGTTTGAAACTGATTGCATATTGTAGTCCATAGATTGCTGGGTAAATCCATAGGCAGAGCTTCCATGTAAGTGGCTATGTTATCTAAACAGCGAAGCATAGCTCCTCCTGCTGGCAGGTTCTTCTTGTTGTTTAAACCCTGTGTAATATTTAACACAAGTATTGAATATGATGCCACATTATACTAAGAAATACTTGATTTAACAGTTTTCACATTTCACCTGGAATAATACTGTCAATTTATTTTTTCTCTATCACAGGGTAGATCCTAAATTTGCCAAGAAGGGTTTCCAAGTTATAATTTCTTTCTAAAATCCACAATACCTCTAGTAGTTGATTCAATGCTGCCACTGAACTCAGCTCATTGAAGTCCATCAGAGACAAGGCCAAAGTTCGAAGGAAGCTTCCATCTAACATCAAAATAAAATTACAAATTCGACGGGTATTTACGCATTTGGAAAACTTTTAAGTCCTGGCACTCTACATCAAAATTCCACCGCATCAGACATATATTGAAAAGTACCATACCTTTAATGTTGCTTTGGAATAGCTGTGGAAGTATACCATTGGGAGCAAGCTGATGAAAAATGCAGCGTAAAAATTGCTTTGCCACACCAGCAGCATTTCCAGGAATCATCATGCTTAAAAAAACAAAATTTATATTTCACAATTTGTTAAACTTTATGCAAACATTTATTACACAATGTCATATTTTAGAAGGAAATGCAACAACAGCATTACAACCTTGACAAAGAGATCATTAAGAAATTTAAACACGTTACTTCAAAGCAAAGCCCCTAATTTCTCCCAATCAGAACATCATGCACATATGATGAATCATATGGATTTTGTAGGTCCTAGGTTTAACCCATAGTCTGCAAAGAAAATTAGGTATCACAAATGGACCAGCAGAATAGGTGGTACAAAATCATGGAGATTTAGGGTATTAATTCAGTGCTCAACTGTGTGAAATTGGTATTGATTGGTGATTTATCCATGCTATTTATGAGAGCAAGCAAAAATTATATTGGTTCGATTGTAGGTACGAGATATGGAACAGAGAAATTTTATTTGAAGAGAGGCAAGTGCATAAAAATTAGGCTGCAGATTAAGGGTTTTCTCTCACTTCTCTCCCACAACCAGTCATACTGACTCCTCACTCATCGGAGACCCATATCCTGCTCTTTTGATTTCGTTCCCAATTACCAACTAAACACTTAATCTCCCCTCCTGGTCCTGCTGATGTTGTTAAAAGTTCTCACTCTTCAAATGCTGTTCCTCTCTCCTTTAAGTCTGCCATCATCATAACTCCCCTCAGGAAACCTTCTTGATTTTATTTGATGTATTATTGTCACATGTACCAAGATACAATGATAAGTAAAGTTTGTGTGTTTTCCTATCAAATCACACCTTACGTAATAGAACAGAATGCAGAATATAGTGTTACAACTACAAAGAAGATGCAGAGAAAGATCAACTCTAAGATATCAGAGGTCTGTTCAGAAGTCTGATAACAGTGGGGAAGTGGCTTCTTGAATCTGTTGGTACATGTTTTCAAGCTTTTGCATCTTCTGCCCGATGGAAGAAGGTGGAAAAGAGTATAACCAGGATAGCAGGGGTCTTTGATTATGCTGGCTACTTTCCTGAGGCCACAGGAAGTATAGACGGAGTCAATGGATGGAAGGCTGGTTTGCAAGACGGACTGGGTTACATTCACAACTCTATAATTTCTTGCATTCTTAGGCAGAGCAGTTGCTACAACAAGCTGTGATGCATCCAGATAGGATTCTATCGGGCATCTATAAACATTGTGAAAAGTCAATGTGGACACACTGGATTTCCTTAGCCTTCAGAGGAAGTACAGGGATTGTTGTGCTTTCTTGACCGTAACATTGATGTGGATGGACGAAGATAGATTGTTGGTGATATTTACTCTTGGGAGCTTAGAGCTCTCGACCATCTCCACATCAGCACCTTTGATACAGACAGGGGAGTAATCTCCACGCCACTTCCTTAAATTGATGACCAGCTCCTTCGCTTTGCTGACACTGAGGGAGAGATTGTTGTCTTTACAGCATGCCAAAAAACTCTCCCTCTCTTTCCTGTGCTCTGTTTCATTGTTGTTTAAGATCTGACCACTACCGTGGTTTCATCAGCAAACTTGTAAATGAAGCTGGAGCAGAATTTGGCCACACATTCATGTGTGTATAAAGAGTATAGTAAGGAGTTAAGTATGCAGCCTTGCAGGGCACTGGTTTTGAGGATTATTGTGAAGGAGGTGTTGTCACCTATCCTTACTGATTGCAGTTTGTGAGTCAGCAAGTTGAGAAACCAGTTGCAGAGTGGGGAGCAGAGTCATAGGTCTTGGAGTTTGGAGATGAGTTTGGTTAGAATTATAGTGCTGAACGCAGAGCTGAAGTCAATAAATAGGAGTTTGCCGTAGGTGTCCTTGTTATGCAGATATTCCAGGGATGAGTGTAAGCCAAGGAGATGGCATTTTCCATGGACCTGTTGAGACAGTAGGCATATTGTTGTGGATCAAGGTGATTTGGGAGGCTGGACTTGATGAGTGCCATTACTAAGCTTTCAAAGCATTTCATAATGATGGAAGTCAGGGCCACTGGCTGGTAATCATTAAGGCATCATAATGACAGTGGTCTTGAAGCAGGTGGGAATCTCACATCACAGTAAGGAGATGTTAAAGATGTCTACAAATACTCCCACTAACTGGTCCAGGCCAGTCACTTTCTGTAGGTTCACTCTCAAGGAGGCCAACCTGATGTCTGTGACAGTGACTGTGGGTACAGGTGCACCTGAGACTGCCAGGGCAGGTGGCATCATTTTGCAGCCCTTCTGTTCGAATTGAGCTCATCAAGGAGGGATGCATTGTTGCAAGCGATTCTACTCGACTTCACTTTATAGCCCATTACATTGTATAAGCCTGGCCACAATTGGAGTATGTTTGTGTGGTTAGTCTAGGACTCTAGTTTAGTCTAGTATTGTCTCTTGGTGTCCCTGATAGTTTTCCAAAGGTAGTACCGAGATTTCCTGTATAGATCAAGGTCACCCGACTTGAACGCCTCAGAGCTAGACTTCAGTAGGGAGTATATCTTTCAGTTTATCCATGGTTTCTGGTTGGGGAACACTTGAATTAACTTCTTTGGCATGTAGTCCTCTATGCACTTACTGATGAAGTCTGTGACAGTAGTGGCATACTCATTTGCTTAGTCACTGAGTTCTTGAATATGGACCAGTCCACTAACTCCAAGCAGTTAGGTAGGAACTCATCCATTATCTGTACCTATTCTTGACACCACTATTCTTGCAAGCTACTGTCCCATCTCCAACCTCCCTTTCTTCAAAGTCTGTGTCAATCTTTTCTGAGGTTCCATGTTTGAATCCCTCCAATTAGTTGTTTGAGTGCCTCCTTCTTGCCGAGGCCACTCAAGGCTTGGTACAACAGGCTGCATGCTGTGTCATTTGTGGCTGAAAACTGTAAAGGTGGCTATACATCTGCTATATAAGCCTGAATGGCACGTGATGCAATCTTGTTCTATGTCCAGTTATAGGCCTGTATTGAAACTGCATCAGAAGAATCACGGCCATCCAAAATGTAGCCACAGATTGCCCTTCTTTGAACCCACAACCATCAATTTGAAATTGCCGGCATCTTGTTCTCAGGTATGAAAAAGTCAAGCAGCAATTCAAAGTCTCCACCTAAAAATCCCCAGCCTGTCTCCTCTTTGCACTGAAAGGTATTTGTAGATGTACGAAAGAAAGTGGATAAAACAATTGCTGCACACAGCAGTGTCGATAAGTGGCACACATAGTGTGTAATCAGTGAGTTCCTGCTCTAAACCATATGACATAGGCTGGCGACGTTGATTTGATTTGATTTATTGTAGTCACATGCACCCAAGTACAGTGAAAAGTTTTGTTTGTGAGCAGTAGAGGCAGATCATAGCAAAGAAGGACGTATAGATCATTGGGTGCTTAGACAGAATGAGGCATTCCCTTCAATGAAGTAGGAAACATCAAATAGACAGCCCTTCTGGTTCAATGCAGTTCCACCTATTTCTGGCTAAAGCAGCAGCATTACTAAAAATCAATGATCAATGAACACCAATCACTCTGCCATGTCCCTCGGCCACTGCAATTGGAGACTGGACAAAGGCATGAAAAGAACGACAAAGGACTTAAATCAGTTTTACGAAATGGGATAATTACAAGGTGGAACACTCTGCAAACAATAATAGAGACACAAATGTTTTTGCATATGTTACTATAACATAAAAGCAAGTAAATACCTTTCTGCTTGACCAGAAAAAAGAGTGCTTGACGCCAGTCTG
>JAHRHZ010000133.1:59879855-59910291 GCA_024137785.1 Ginglymostoma cirratum | reverse complement strand
AGGCCCGAAACGTCAAGTTTTCCTGCTCCTATGATGCTGCTTGACCTGCTGTGTTCATCCAGCCCCATGCTTGTTATCTAGCAATTTAAATGTAATTATTTTCAATTCTTACAATGCCATGACTGTTAGTTGAAATGAGCCAGCGACCTATCGAAAGGTTTAATCAAGCCTTTTGCAACAAACTATATTATGAATGTGTTTTTCTCTGGTTCTCATGAAACTCCACCTTGCTCAGCAAAATGTTCAAACATGACATAATGAACAGTGGTACGAATCAGCAGTCTTAACACATTGGCAATAGCAAGGTTTGACTATGTGTATATTGTAACGTAGAACATACTAACCAGTGTCCCAGCTACTGATGTTGTGAGGTGCACTGGACTGATGTTCCAGTTGTCTCTTCATTAATTGGTTCAGTGTCAGGGCCCCCAGGGATCCCCTTTTCATTTGCCTATATTGAACTAAACATGGCATAAAAATAAATACTGAAACAGGTGGACCTGATGTAAAATAAATGGAACTCAGTGCTCAAGTAAATGATAATGTAGTGGTTAATCATTTGTTTTTATTCCTTTACAAATACTGTTCTGTTACCACTGTCCAGTGAGGTCTGTAGTCACTGGGTTCAGGGAACAGCTTGCTGTAATCATATGGATCCAGCAGTAATGAGCTGATTAAAATCCAGAGTTTTTACTTTGCTGGCTTTGCTAAAATGCACATTTAAATTTGATTAACCACTGTATCAAATTTAGTACTTGACATATAATTTGACAGAAATGAAAAGACTTACATGCACAGCCAGGAATTTACACAGCCTTCACCGCACATAACCTCTATAAATCTGTAAACAAAATTTCTGTTGCCTTTTAGGTGAAGATATGGCAGTAGAGTACATGTATATCTCTTGGCTGGATAAGCCGAAGGGTTTTGTCATATCAGAAATTTTCTGACCAATGGGTGAAAGGTGAAGTGACTGATACAGAAAAGCTCTGATAAATACGTGACTTCAAACTCACTGCTATTATTCAAATTCAGAGTGCCATACTGATCCATAAGCAGTCACAATTTGGCAACATTTCAGGTAACTGTTTGAAGACTGATGCAACACAATAATGAAGTGGAAGATTCAGCTCAAAATTCATGCAAAAGTTACAATGATCTTCCATCCTTAAGACTGGCAGACATAATCGGATTTCAAAACTGAAGACACACAGAGCTAATCAGGAATATCGAGAAACATTACCAACGTATAGTGCTCCTCAATTGAGGATCAGATCTTCAAGTATTTATATATCACATTCCGAGTTGATTTTCTATCTTGATCGTTTTACAAAAATTTATTTAATCAAGATCCTCTTTCGAGGTTCCTCATGATGCACTGGTTTGTATCCACACATTTGCAGACATACACATGCATGCACATACATACATATACAGAATTAAACAAGACACTTTTAACCTAAACTGCCCTTTGGGAAACTAGACGATCAACTGCAATGCAAATGATACACCCAGCCCCCCATTCCTGATTGTACACCCCACTGAAGCCAATGCAGAGTAAAGCTGGCATTTTACTTGATTCAATGTGTTTTTTGCCTGGCCAGTTGGGTTAAAATCATCCTCAAAGCTTCAACAGATCCTACACTGAGTTTAGTATATTTTTTCATTAGAATGACAATTTTTATGTTTAAAAGGTAGAAGATATTCTACTTAGCCAAAAGATTTTTTTTCTGCTCAGAACAGTCATGAAGAAGACATTTACATTTAAATGTAAAGATAAATTTACTTTTCCTGAGGAATTTTCAGATGAAGGATCATGTTTTCCAAACAGATCAGTTAGATCTGAATTTTCCATTAAGCCCAACACAACTACACTGTTTCTGGTGAGTAAATGTTTATTCTCAAGTTCATAATCATAAAAGAGAAACTAAAACATTTTAGACAAAAAAAACTCTGTTGTTATGACTAAGTACGACTCAGAAGTAGCACTTTGTTGACTACCAAGTGGATATGTGTAAAATGTACTTTTTGCAATATGAATGGTACTGCAGAGCACAAAACAGTAATGCAAATGTACAAAAGGCCATTTTCTTTCACTTAGAAAAGGAAAGTATTTAATCTTTCCAAAATTCAAACTGAGTGAAACGTGGACCATCAGTTGTAGACATCAGCTGGACCTAGAGTTAAGGATGACAGCCACCAGGGGTCATGAGTTTCAGTCGGAGGACTTTGTATAACCGAACAAGGCTGATTTTCAACCCAGATACATTTGGGCACCTACAGCAGTACATCTCCTGAGGTAGGACTTCTCATGAGGTAGTGTGGTCTGGAAGGCAGGGATATTTATTTTCCTTCCTTCTTTTCTGCTGTTCTGTCTTATCAATAAATTTAGAGCATGATGCAGCTTGATGGAAAATTTACCACCACTTTGAACAATTGGTAGCATGTTACTCAAGTCATTATGATCCATGCTACCACACTTCAAGGACAGCTTTAGAATGCCTTGAACTGTTTTCTTTATTCTCCTCATGAAATATTGGCCATTTCAGAATTGAGAGAACAGAAGCTGGTAAGAAACTGTCCTGTCAATTGAAGTTGATTTTGTAAGAGTTCTGCCAATATGTTTCATGAGGTTGGCTTCAAGAAGGCTACTAGTGATTGTCCTCCCATCAAATTCAGACAATGTAGCAGAGTCACTGTTGTAGGAGTTTCTTTAGTGAAATTAGGTGTCGCCAATACATAGTCCAGATCTCATTGTAGTACAACAGCCTGGTGACAACAACTGCTCTGTGTGTTATGACTTTGTTACATTGTGGAGGTCTTTGTAAACACTCACGGCTGTAATTGTTAGAAGCCTGAACAGACACAGCTGGTCGTTTTGGATCTCCTCATCAATAGTGGAGGCTTCCTGACAGAGATGGCTGCTGAGGCATTGGAAGTCATCAACATATTCCAAAGTGTCTCCTTCAACAGATCTGAGAAGTATGATAGTTATGTGACCAGTGGGGTGGACTCATCAGTTTTGTTTTAGCAACCTTCAAGACTAGGACATGGATCTCAAATGTCGAAGTGAAGAAGATTGGTTTGCACATCTGGTGCAGAGTGGGAGTGACACTATAGCTATCTGCTAGATGTAGATGTATGTTTACAGTTCAGTTTGGCGCAAAGGGAACGGAAGTTAAAGAGTGTTCCATCGAGATGATTTAACACTGCCAGCAGAAGGCAAATGTTCTTTGATGAAGTAAATAGCAACTGTCAGGTAGATTGCAAATAGTCTGGGAGCTATCACTCAGCCTCACGACTTCAATCTGAACTTTGAAGTTGTTTCAGATATCCAATCTGAGATCGTGACATATCATCATGAAACAACTGCAGGACTGTGAAGTTTCAAATATTCAAATCTTTGCAACGTAATCCACAGGGCTTCGTAATAAACTGACTCAAGTACTCTGGTCAGGTCAGTGAATGCAATGAAGAGTTCTGGTATTGCTCTCAATTTTTTAAAATTTATTTGACAACAAAGATCAGGTTAAAAGTGCCTCTGAGAGACTGAAGTCACACCATGTCTCAGGGAGCATCTCCTCAGCCATGGGAAGTAGAGAATTCAGGAATGTGTATGTCAGGATTTTAACGTGCCATGGTCAAGAAGGAATTAGCTCTATAGACTCCACAGCAATGCCTGATCTCCCTTCTTGATGACTGCTATATTTGTCATATTCCTGACATCAGTGGGGGCGAAGGGGGAGTTAAGCAAGTTTCTTTACCTCCCAAATCTGCAGGACTAATGTATGAAGTCTTGGTGCAGGTAAAGTCTAACATCTTTGAAGACCTCAACTGGAATACCACTGGGGCTAAATTTTTGCCTTTTTTCATTTATTTGATAGTTTGCTGTAGCTGTCCCATCGATGTTGGTTCATCAGTGGTCTCTGCTGCAGTGTTCTCGGGAATAGCCCAGAACTTATCAGCCACGTCTGTAAATTCACAGTTGAGAAGTTGTTCAAAATGTTTTTTCCAGGATCAACAGACAGTATTATCACCATTAAGAAGAGAAACACCATCCTGTGAACACATGGGATTTTATCCATTTTGCGCTGGTCTATAGTTAACTTCAGCGACATTTAAATCACTTCGCATGTCACAATTATCAGCATATTGTTAGACCTATTGGGCTTTCTCTTCACAACACACATTTTTAATTTGTCTTCCAGATTTGTCTTTGGGGATCACCTCGAGCTAATGCAATGCTGCTTTCTTAAGTTACAATCTTCAGATGCTCTGACAGACAATGCAGGCTGCTTATTTTTATTTCAGAGGTCACATATTTGACTATCAGTTTCATCAAATCAGTCCTGGTAATGAATATGGTTGAGCGCAAAGGCCTGAGCACAGAATTTTACTTGACTTGATTTATTGTTGTCATTCACCTAGGTACAGTGAAAAGTTTTGTTTTATGTGCATACAGGCAGATCATACCAAACAGAGTGCACATGATAACAGAACAGATTGAAGACTACAATGTAAGATAACAAGGTGTGGAGCTGGATGAACACAGCAGGCCAAGCAGCATCACAGGAGCAGGAAAGCTTGACATTTCGGGCCTAGACCCATCATCAGAAATGGGGGAGGGTAAGAGGGTTCTGAAATAAATAGGGAGGGGGGGGGAGGCGGATAGAAGATGGACAGAGGAGAGGATAGGTGGAGAGGAGACAGACAAGTCGAAGAGGCGGGGATGGAGCCAGTAAAGGTGAGTGTAGGTGGGGAGGTAGGGAGGAGATAGGTCAGTCCAGGGAGGACGGACAGGTCAAGGGGGTGGGATGAGGTTAGTAGATAGGAGATGGGGGCGGGGATAGGTGAGAGGAAGAACAGGTTAGGGAGGCGGGGATGAGCTGGGCTGGTTTTGGGATGCGGTTGGGGGAGGGGAGATTTTGAAGCTTGTGAAATCCACATTGATACCCTTGACCTGTCCGTCCTCCCTGGACTGACCTATCTCCTCCCTACCCCCCCACCTACACTCACTTTTACTGGCTCCATCCCCGCCTCTTTGACTTGTCTGCCTCCTCTCCACCTATCCTCTCCTCTATCCATCTTCTATCTGCCTCTCCCTCTCTCCCTATTTATTTCAGAACCCTCTTCCCCTCCCCCATTTCTGATGATGGGTCTAGGCCCGAAATATGAAGCTTTCCTGCTCCTGTGATGCTGCTTGGCCTGCTGTGTTCATCCAGCTCCACACCTTGTTATCTTACATTGTAGTCTCCGATCTGTTCTGTTATCATGTCTATTATCTCTGAAGGCTACAATGTTATGGCTGCGGAGAAGATGCAAAGAGGGCGAGATAGACATTAAATTTAAAATTTGAGAGGTCAGAAGTCTACTAACAGTGGGAAGAAGCTTTTCTTGAATCTATTCATATTTCTATACAAACTTATATATCTTCTGTCCAACGGAAGATGGTGGAAGAGAGTATAACCAGGGTGGGAGGGGTCTTTGATAATATCTGTTGCTATCACGAGGCAGCAGGAAGTATAGATGGAGTCAATGGATGGAAGGCTGGTTTGTGCGATGAACTGGTTTGTGTTCACAACTCTGTTTCTTGTGGTCTTGGGAACAGCAGTGCCAAACCATGATGTGATGTATCCAGATGGGATGCTTTCTACGGTGCATCTATAGAAAGCATTCTACCTGGATGCATCTGGAGTATATTACGATTGTATTTATTTGATCCCACTGTTCTGGAATTGAGTTGAAGGTCTGAAGATTTTCCAGAATGGTTGTGAGCTTGGAATTCCCTTCTCTGACATCAATCTTCTTCCTCTTGGAATTTTGGGCCTTGCAATGTCTAGGTGCTAGGTAGATGTTCATCACCAATCAAACAAATTAATATCTGTCCAGCATATATGAGTTCCTGCAGGAATTAGGTGGTACAGACAGCATTTAGATCTCTGCCATGAACAACAGCATTATCCAGGAGGTGGTAATGCTTTAAACTGGGATGCCTCCATGTGATTTTGTACTTGCCCTTGCAGCAGAAGTGTTTGTTAAGGCCATAAAGATCAGAGAAGAACTTTTCCTTAACGCTTTCATCGGTGTAAAGGTCGAACCCAAGCATAGTTGCAGTATAAAAGTTGGGATCTTTGTTATAAGAATATGTGGCATAGTGACCAAGTACTGCATAACATTTCTCCTCTTATTTAAGGGTGCTGACATCAGTAGCAGTTCACAGAGAGCTTACCAGGTTGTTTCATGGTACAGGGAATTATCTTAAGAGGAAAGGTCAAGCAGGTTGGTCTAATGTCCTCGGACTGTAAAAGAACTACAGGGATTTTATTTAGTCATAGAAGATCACGAGGGCTTCACCAGATAGATGCTTAGAGGATGTCTTTCCTCACAGTGGAATCTAGACTTAGGGGTCACATTTCAGAATAAGTGTCTCCCATTTAAATAAAGGGTAAGAAGGAACAAAAACAAAGTTGCTGGAAAAGCTCAGCAGGTCTGGCAGTACCTGTGAAGAAAAAAATCAGAGTTAACATTTCAGGTCTAGAGACCCTTCCTCATCGGACCCGAAACAATAACTCCAATTTTTTCTTCACAGATACTGCCAGACCTGCTGAGCTTTTCCAGCAAATTTGTTTTACTTCCTGATTTACACCATCCATAGTTCTTTCAGTTTTTACTTAAGGGTAAGAAGGATTTTTATTTCCTCTAAGAAGGTTGATAATCATTGAAAAGCCCTACCCTATGAACAGTAGAGACTGGATGACACGTATTCAGAGCTGAGTTAAAAGGATTATTTGATCTACAGAGGAGTCAAGGGCTATGGTAGTGGTGGGGTGGCAGAAAAACTGGAGCTGAGGTCATGGTTGGATCAACCGTGATCTTATTGCATGGGAAAAAATTCTGAAACACCGGACAGCCTATTCCTGCATCTCTTTATGTATTTATGTACTCACAAGTAGAAGTAAAATGGCTTAATTTGAGTTACTATGGTTTCTCAATTCAGCTTGACACTCATCCATAGCAGACAGCAACAACTAAAGGAGACAACATGTTGACCACAGCTTTGAAGATGATCCACAAAGTGACCAAGAACAAAGATTTTCTTTATCATGGCCATAGCACAGGTGTTTTTGTATACTCAGCTGCTATGTTAGAAACTATTAAAAGTGTGGAACTAATTAGACAAGCATTTTGCACACAGTATTTTAATTAGTTTACTTGATATGGAAGAGTGGCAATTGGTCTCTGGCACAGCTGCTTCTAGTACTGGAGCAGAGGCAGATTCTCTTGGCATATCCAGAGCTGAAAGATCTTTAATAGACTGATCTGCAAAACAATTTTGTACCAGGAATATAACTTTTTTCTATCTCTCAACTTCACAACTGCAAACCACCATCATGACAAACTGAGCTAAATCTCAGCATTAAATACTGATCATTTAAAATTAGCTAATAAATTCTGGTTATTATTTGACTGTGAAATTTAATTACAGTTTCACTATAATTCTTCATACTCTTAGCAATAAAAATAAAATACTTAAACTTTATTCACGAAGATTAAAAAGTTTAAATTGAGATACTGTATATCTTCCACATACATAATATTCGATCACAAATTTCCACATACAATTAAAAGGGGTTAATGTAAAACATTATTTTCAAATTAAAGTTTTTAATTGCAAGATTATTTGGAACAGCTTAAAATGCATAGAAAGCAGTCATTAACTTTGTTACTTAATGAACAAAGAGGGATCTTTCAGATTCAATTTGATAAGAAATTAGCATTTGAAGTTTGAGGCAAATAGTTTGATTAATCTCTTGTTCATAATGTGCATCAAATTGACCAAGTTTAATATAAAACTTATCTAAAACGAATGAAGAAAATTAATCAAAACATTTCTTAACACCCTCCAAATTTAGTGCCTATCAGAAGGGAACAAACTTATCTGTTGCAGGGTGCTGCTTTGTTTTGCGCAATGTTATCCAGTGCCTCACTTGGATGATAATTTGTCATACATAAGCTGTGGTAGTGACTGACAGCAGGTTCCTTTGTTCATGCACAGGATGAAGGTATCGCTGGCTAGGCAGCATTTATTGTCCACCCTAATTGCCCAGAGGGCAGTTAAGAGTCAACCACATTGCTGTGGGTCTGGAGTCACATGTAGGCCAGACTAGGTAAGGATGGCAGTTTCCTTCCCTAAAGGACCTTAGTGAACCAGATGGATTTTCTTCCGACAATTGACAATGGATTCACCGTCGTCATCAGATTCTTAATTCCAGATATTTTATTGAATTCAAATTCCACCATCTGCCATGGCGGGATTCGAACCTGGGCCCCAGAACATTATCTGCGTGTCTGGATTAACAGTCCAGCGATAATGCCACTAGGCCATCACCCCAAAGAGTCAATGCAGCAAAACCCAATGCTGTGCCCACATGGGTACATTTTCCAATAGCAGTTCCTTGATCATGATTAGGAGCAGGAACTATGCCTTATTTTCCATCTTCCTATCTCAGGAACTTAGTGGGTCAGGCAGCATCCATGGAGAGAAAGCAAGCTAATGTTTCGAGTCTACACTTGAAACTTTAGCTTGCTTCGTCTCCATGGACGCTGCCTGATCCATTGTGATCTCCAGCATTTCTTGTTTTAAGTTCAGATTCCAGCATCTGCAGTAATTTGCTCCTAGATTGAGCTCAATTCATAAAGCTGGAAAAAATATGTGAAGTTCTCCCTCAGCATCCAGGGATGTTTTTTTTTAAATCCACCAATCATATTAAAACAACTAAATTTTGCTGACATTGTTATTGCAGACACTAAAGCTTGTAAAGAAATGTTAATTGAGAAATCTATCCAAAACATTCTGTAATCATTCTCTTCCAAATAGTCTATGGCCCATTGTTAGAATTTTCCATCTTGCTAAAGATTTCCAGCATTCACGGTTTCCATCTCTTACATATTTTCCAATGTTGATGCTAATACTGTAACAACAGGAGCTCTCAGCCAGAGTAATTTTAAAAAGTTGAATATTTTCTTTGGATTGGTCTGTGGGCTCAGCAACTCCGGCCGTCTTCCCCACCAATTCTAAAACAAACACACACACACACACACACACACACACACACACACACGAACACACCGAATCAGTTTGCAGCAATTATCTATAACTATATAGACAGTAAAACCACTTGTGTTGTGGCAGCAGGGAAATGTTGCTCCATATACTCACACAGGAAAGAGATGATCCTATGAGCCACACTGTCAACCGAAAGCAGCACTCACAGAGAACACCAGTCTGAGAATCAGGAGCATGGTATCATAGCTTCACCTCCTATCTGTCCTCCTTGCCAACCCTACCTACCAGTTTTACAAAGTACAGATTCACCCAACTAAGAAAACTTGAAACCAAACCTATTAGTTGCATTAAGATATTCTATAACTTGTGGTTCTACATTTTTCTTCACATATTGAGATGGATTAGAACTCTTACTACATGTCACAATAATTGAACTATTTATGTAGTCCAATGGTAAGACTGCACATTATTTAAAGCTAGATTATGACGTTATGGACCAGACCACAACCCCTCAAAATATATTAGGAAGATAGTCTAGATCCTAACTTTTCCTTATTTTAAAGTGTAAGGCATTGTGTTCTAGATGCAATTCAATTTTCGACATTAGGAAAAACACACTTTACATTTTATACTACAGTTAAATACAGACAAAATAAAAATAAAAGATTGGCTTAACTCTAACTCTGTCAAAATGTGTGACAAAATAACATATATGTAAATGATTACTATTGTCATTGGTTGGCTCGCCAAGCTGGTTCGTTGTTTCGCAGACATTTCATTATCCTGCTGGGTAACATCATCAGTGCAGCCTCCGATGAAGCGCTGTTGTGTTTTCCCGCCTGTTATTTAAACTGTAGAGTCCGTTGAGCTGGATTACCTCACTTCCGGTTTTCCTTCGCAGTGGAGTGTATATGGGGTCGAACTCTATGTGTTGGTTGATGGCTTTCTTAGTGGAGAACCAGGCTTCTAGGAATTCATGTGCTTGTCCCAGCTTTGTTTGTCCCAGGATCTTGGTGTTGTCCCAGTCGAATTGGTGGTTCTCCTTATCCATGTGGATAGAGATGAGTGAGTATTGGTCGTGTCTTTTTGTAGCCAATTGATGTTCGTGTATCCTTGTTGTTAATTTCCTTTCTGTTTGTCCGATGTAGTGTTTGTCACAGTCTCTGCAGGGAATCTTGTATATGACACTGGTCCTGTCCATAGTGGGCAGTGGGTCTGTGGTTCGGGTGAGCAGTTGTTATAGGGTTGATTGTGTGCTACTCTGATGCCTAGTGGTCATAGGAGTCTTGAGGTCAGTTCAGATGTGTTCCTGATGTAAGGTAGCGTGATGAGTGTGTTGGGGCATGTAGTATCTTCCTGGTGTCAATCATGTGATAAGCATCTTCTGACGCAGTTTTTCGGGTATCCATTGTCTTTGAATACCTGGGAGAGGTACTCTTCTTCTTCTTCGTGTAGCTCTGTGTTGCTGCAGTGTGTTGTTGCCCGTTTAAATAATGTTCTCACGCAACTTCGTTTGTGTGTGTTAGGGTGGTTGCCGTTGAAATTCACTACTTGGTCTGTGTGTGTGGCTTTCCTGTGTATCTTTGTTAGGAATTCTCCATTTGCGCTGCGCTCTACCATGACGTCCAGGAATGGGAGCTGTTTGTTCTTCTCCTCTTCTCTGGTGAATCTGATTCCGGTGAGGGTGTTGTTTATTAGTTCGTCTTCTCCAGTTTGGTCTGTTTAATAATGACGAAGGTGTCGTCCACGTAGCGTATCCATAGTTTTGGTTGGATTAGCGGAAGGGCCATACTTTCCAGTCTCTGCATCACCGCTTCGGCTGTAAGTCCGGAGATAGGTGATCCCATGGGTGTGCCGTTGATCTGTTCGTATATTTGGCTGTTAAAGGTGAAGTGGGTGGTGAGGCATAGGTCCAGCAGCTTCAGCGTGTTGTCTGTGGAGATGGTGTCACTGGGATCTTGTTCTTGTTTTGGTAGTGTTGTCATTGGTTCTCTTGCTAGTGGTATGCCTAATGATGTGAATAGGGCAGTAATGTTGAATGATACCATGGTCTCGTCATCATCTATTCTTATGTCCTTGATGGAATTGAGGAACTCTTGGGCTGAGTGAATGGAGTGGGGTGGCTTGCTGATGAGGTGCTTTAGTCTACTTTGTAGTTCCTTGGCTAATCTATGTGATGGCGTGCCTGGTAGGAAGGCTATGGGTCTAAGGGGTACTTCCAGTTTGTATACTTTCGGGAAGCCATAGAACTGGGGGGGTGTTAGTTCCTTCGGGTTTCATTCTTAGGAAGTCTGTTTTGTTGATCTGTCCAGTCTGTTTGAGTCTCTTTAGCGTGTTGAGGATCTTGTTGCCTAGTTGTGGTGTCGAGTCTGTCTGTACTTGCCAGTATGTGTTCTCGTCGGCTAGTAGTGTCTGTGCCTTGGAGAGGTAGCCCCATTTATTTAGTATTACTATCATGCGCCCTTTGCCTGCGGGTAGTATTGTGATGTTCTTGTATTTTTTCAGTCTTTCTCAGGTTTTCCTTTCCGATGTGTTGAGGGTGTTGAGTTTGCTTTTTCTGGTCGGTGCCAGGATCACTGTCTGTCTTATGGATTGTTGCGCTTCTTCCTTGATGCTGTTGGTCCTCAGTGTGGCTTCTAGTGTGGCCAGGAATTCTGTTTTGTTGGCGTCTCTGTAGTTATAGTTAAGTCCGCGGATGAGAATGGCTTTTTCTGTGTCTGTCAGTTTTCTGTCTGAGAGGTTTCTTTTCTGCTCTGGTGTTGTCGTTTTGGTGGGTTAGTTTGGCTATTTTGTCCTGAACGGTCTGTCTTTTCCTGGCTCTTGTGGTCTGTTGACTGATGTTGATGGCTCATTCTAGGTCCATTGTCCAGTCTTGATTGGTAGCTTCCAGGAATAGTTTTTTGGTGCATAATTTCTGTTATAGCTGTGGAGCCAGTTGTGTGTGTCGTTTATCATTACCATTACCATCCTGTGGCCATTTTGTTCTGCTATTTTGCAAGCTTGTGGGTTGTCGATGAGACTTTGTATTTTACACTGCGTGGTAATTCTTGGTACCAATACTCACTCATCTCTATCGACATGGATAAGGAGAACCACCAATTTGACTCGGATAACACCAAGATCCTGGGACAACCAAAGCAGAGACAAAGCAGGGAATTCCTAGAAGCCTGGTAGTCCACGAAGAAAGCTATCAACAAACACATGGGGCTCGTCTCCATATACACTCCACTGCAAAAGAAAACCGGAAGTGGGGTAATCCAGCTCAACGGACTCTAGAATTTAAATAACAGGCAGGAAAACACAATGGTGCTTCATCAGAGGCTGCACTGATGATGGTACCAAGCACAGTAACAAAACGCCTGTGAAACAACAAACCGGCTCAGAGAGCCAACCAACTCCAACATCCAAAACCCAAGCTACAAATCTACTCTTAAAACCTTAGAAATGATTACTAATTAACTGTTCCAATATAGTAACATCCCATAAACACACGCTTGCCAAAGGCAAATTCAGTAAAATAGATTATCTCACATGTAATTCTAGCAGCAGGAGGAGAATCCCAGCTTTTAGCTGTAACAGAGACAGGAATAAGGGCTTCCACATTCAGCTTCAAGACCCCAGCAACTGCTGAAAGCTAAAATTAAAAATCCTGGTTCTGTGGGAGCTTGACACCACCCATTCAGGCTGCTTATATTGTTCCAACTTTTAAAAAAAAGTCCCAAGGCCTCACAACCTGTATACTCTATTGGCTTTGAGTAGACAGCTCGACACCTCTGCCTCAACCTTTCTTCAAAAAAAAAAGATAACATACGCCTCTTAAAGCTATAGTATTGGCACAAGTAACTGATGTACCTATAAATATGTAATAATCTATTGTCAAAATGGAAGAAATAGATTTGCACTGATGACAGAAACAGTTTACCAATTAGCATCAGATATACAGGAGCAAGTCATCCACTTGTTCTCCCAGATAAATTCTACCGAGGAACAGGAAGATCTAAATAAGGTACTACGAGGAGAAAACTTTAGAATATTGAACTTCCACAAAAAGTTTGTTAAATAAATTGAAACCACAAATTATTTATATTTTCAAATTTGCTTAGCTTCCATTCTAATATTGTAAAGTTAGTTTTCATTATCATTTTTAACTGCATATTAATGCAAAAGTTAAGGCAGTATTCCTGTCCTGATTTTGCAGAAATTGTGTGGTTTTGCCAGAGTTTCCTAATTTTTAATTTGATTATCTATCCAAACCTAAATGGCAAAAAAAACCATGTCCTTTATTTGATTCGATTTTTTTGGAAGTTTCAAGCGCAATGTCATACCAACAGCTCAATATCCTTTATGATAACAAATATGAATTTAAGATATAACAGAAATGTTGGAAAATCCTAATGCATTTTCCATGCAAAGTGCTGCTTTTCTGCTGCAGTCCAGGCCCAGGAGTCGGGAGAACTCCCAGCTCCACAAACCCGACAAGGAAAAAAGTCACCCAAAGTTGAGATTTTCATTCCACATTTTAGGGAGTCATGGCAGGACACTCCAGAAAGTAGGGGACTGTGGAATGCAATAGCACGCTAGTCAGAAGGCCTGCCTCTGTGGACCGACGCTTTGTCAAAGATATGAAAAAAAATCAAAAAGCAACCCCTCAGCCCTCACTTCTCTCCTCGCCAGACATTTGCTACATTCTGTTCCCAGTCAACCAATGCCACCTATTGTCTTCCACCCACCAACTATAGTCCATTCCACCAACCGTAGTCCATGAGATCCTTCATACCAACCTAACCCTCATAGCCCCTCACCTATGGCTCTTTATAGTCATTGTGTCAACTGAGTGCTAAGTGAAACCATCCCATGCCCCCCTAGCCTTCATATGTGCCAAGCCAACTCACCCATATCTACCACGAACAAACCTCAACACCAACGCTGAGATGAGAGTAAATAAAGTTCTTCAGTGTCTATTGAAAAATACATTGTTTTCTTAAAATAATGAATTTGATAAAGTATATAAGAATTTATGCCTTGAAAATTACATCCTGTTCTGACCACATCGTGAAACAAAATTTAGTGGACCTAATACCCAAGCTTGATACTAAAAGCTGATTTGAAAGGAAATGGCCAAATAAATCGGTTATCTTCTGCACATACTTTAAAAGCACAAATATTAAAACTATACAGTGTAAAGTTTTTTTTTCTGAAGTGTTTTTAAGTGTCATGGCTTGATTTTTTTGTTGCTTCTTTTCTATAAGATCACATAAAATATTTTCTTATACCTACTTTCCTGTAAGTGATTCAGTTCTCAAAACTATCAGCATCCTAGGGGTCACCACTGACCGGAAACTGAACAGGACCTGCTATGTATATACTGAGAGTTACAAAGGCATGTCAAAGAGAATTTTGAAGGGTGTAACTCATCTCCTGACATCTCAAATACTGTCCATAATTTAAAGGTACAAGCCAGGAGTGCGAAGTAAAACTCTCCATTTCCCAGGATAGGTGCAGTTCCAATAATGCTGAAGCAGCTCAACACTCTTCTGGACTAGTCATGAACTTGATCATCACCACAGTACTTAACACTATCCATTTACACCAACATTCACGCCTTCCATGCCTAATGCACAATGTCAGCAGTTTGTACCATATACAAGGCTCTTTTCTCAGTACCTCCCAAATGCACAACCTCTATCACCTAGAAAGACAACAGAGCAGAAGCATGGGAACACCACCAGGTACGAGGCCCCCCACCCAAGCCACACACCATTCTGACCTGGAGTTATATTGCTGTTCCTTCACTATCACGGGAATTAAAATCCTGGAACTGTTTTCCCAGCAGTACTGTGAGTGAACCAGATGGACTGCAGGGGCTCAATTGGGTAATCAGGGATGGGCATCAACTAGTGCCAACGACAGCAACATCCCATGAAAGAATAAAAAATTACAAGGAGGCCTAAGAACAGTGGGGAGAATTTTAGCAACTGGGAAATTCAGGGAATGCAGTGGTCTTGCAGAATTTGGATCTATACTGAAAACTGATAAGTGGGAGATTTTTAACAGTTGATTTCTTTCTAAAGTCTAGTCTTCCTTTAACATGGAAAGAAATTATTAATTAATTGCTAAATTAAGAACAGTTATTTCAGTCTTAAAACAAGGGTATACAAGTTCCCTGAAAATAACTCCAGCTAAGTAACAACATGGCTAGTTAAAACTGATTTTCAGAAACTTGAATTAAAGTTGTTTTTGAGACAGTATAAAAACAGGGCCTTCCTTTATGCTGCTTCATCTGTACTAAATACTGCTTTGGATGCAAATAATGTAAAGTGGAAGTTTACTTAGTGAAGGAGGTTATAGGTGCTTCTTTCTTTATCTACCTTATTCAACTGCCAGTAATTGCCTTGCTTTATTACAAGGGAAGTAGCTTATTGGTGAGTAACTGGTAAGTTATTCCACTTATTCTAACTTTAATAATCAGTTTTTAAAGTTATGATATGGCGGGCCAGTTCAGCCAAGTAGATTTCTTGCACAATGTTGGAGGTCTGGTCACACCACGTGTCCTAGATGAACACATCTGCACTAAGTGTCAACAGCTGTACAAGCTTGAGCTTTGAAATTGAGGACTCATATGGTAGCTAGAGACACAACTGTCATCAGAGAGACAGAGAGCATAGATACCACATTTAGGGAGTGGCCATATTGCAAGTTAGGAACGCAGAGTGGCACAGGGAACGGTGGTCCACTAAGCAGCAAAGGGAACCAGGCAGACAATGCAGGGGCCCCCTGAGCCTCTCTGCTTGCTAACTGAGTTTCCACTTTGGATGCTGCTGAGGCCAATGTTTCCTCACACTACTGCGGCCAGAGTGATGGTCTGTGGCACCAATAACAACTCAATTTTTCAGCAGGGGAGAAAGAAGAATGCAACAGCAATTGTGACAATGGATGCAGACAGACATTTTTTCTGCAGTAAAACTAAGGATTGAGGGTGTTACAAAGCAGGTGTAGGACATCTACACAAAGCAGGTATCAGACATCTATCTGGAGATGGAAATTTAGGAAGTGAGATGTGGTTCTGAAACCAGACTTTATGTAGTTAGGATGGTAATTAAAATAGAACATTAAGCTGTAATCTCTGGTTTACAGTAACATAGGAAGCATAGGGATAATATGATTGATCAATTAAACATTTGGCTGGAGAAATGGCATAGCAGGGGAGGACATTCAATTTCTGAGGCATGGGACTGGAGCTGGGCAAGTGAAAACTGTACAAATTGGACGCATTACAATTTAACAGGACTAGGACTGATAATCTCAGAGGAGGTTCGCTAGTGTTGTTGGGAAGGTCTAAACTTGTTTGTCAGGGTAGTGTGACCGGAGGTTTTTTCTATTTACCCGTGGGATATGGGCATCGCTGGGTGCCTTATATTTATTGCCCATTCCTAGTTGCCCTTGAGAAAGTGGTGGTGAGCTTCATTCTTGAACTACTGCAGTCCATGCACTGTAGGAAAAAGCACAATGCGCTTAGGGAGGGAATCCCAGGATTTTGACCCAGCGGCAGTGCAGTGACACTGTTGTTGGAGTGCACCAATCCAGGTAAGTGGGGAGTATTCCATCACACTCCTGACTTGTAGATGGTGGACAGGCTTTGGGGAGTCAGGTCAGTTACTCACTGCATCTGAACATGGAAGGCTACAGTATCTGAGGAATCGCAAATGGTGCACAATGAACTTTGCACAACCATTGGCGAACATCCCCGCGTCTGACCTTATGATGGAGGGAAAGTTGTTGATGAAACAGCTGAAGATGGTTGAGCCTGGGACATTACCCTGAAGAGATGCCCTGGAGCTGAAATGACTGACCTCTAACAACCACAACCATCTTCCTATGTACCAGGTATGAAGCCAACCAGTGGAGCATTTGCCTCCAGGTACCCATTGATTCCAGTTTTGCTAGGGCTCCTTGAATACACACTTGATCAGATGGGGCCATGATGGTAGGGACCGTCACTCTCACCTCACCTCTGGAATTCAGCTTTTTTTTTGCTGTTTGAACCAAGGCTATCGTGAGGTCAGGAGCTGAGTGGCCCTGACAGAAACCAAACTGGGCATCACTCAGCATGTTATTGTTGAGCAGGTGCTGCTCAATAGCACTTTACTGATGGAAGACTGATGGGGTGCTAATTGGTAAGGATGAGGTCAAGTATGTTTTTCCCTCTTGTTAGTTCCCTCACTACCTGCCACAGACCCAGTTTAGCAGTTACATCCTTTAGGACCTGACCACCACCCAGAGTACGTTTTGTATCTTTGCCACCCTCAGTTCTTCCTCCAAGTGTGATTCATCAGCCCAGGGTACGTGGTTATCAGCAGTAGGTTCCCGGGCCCATGTTTAATCTGAAGCCATGAGACATCATAGGGTCCAGAGTCAGTGTTCAGGACTCCCAGGGCAATTCCCTCCCAATGTTGAACCATTGTGCTGGCATCTCTGCTGGGTCTGTCCAACCGGTGGGACTCAGAATAAAGGGTTCCCAATTTAAGACTTAGATGAGAAGGCATTTCTTCTCTCGAAGGCTTATGAGTCTTTGGAACCTTGCCTCACAGAACTGTGGGGGTAAATTCCTTGTGCATGTTTAAGGCTGAGACACATAGATTCTTGATCAGTGGAGGGATGAGGAGTTATTGGGAAAGGACTAAACATCCTATTTCCTACTTCTTATGGTCTTAAAGGTATACCACATAGAGTAGATATGCTATCCAAGTTGTTATGCATCATTGATACCTAGAGTGGAGGGCAGAACTTCAAAACCAGTTGGAGGGTATTACAATAAAACTTAATTTGATTTATCTTTATCCATTTCTCATCCAGTAAGTAGGCAGATTGAAGGCTAGCTTGGTAATGAATAATTAGGTACATGGTGGATGACCATAACTGGTAACTGGAGAGAAGGGAGGGAGAGATTGTCGTGGTGGGAGTGGGGAGTTGGTTGTAGGATGGTCACCAATAGATTGCGGGAAGGGGTACTTGAATTTTTGTAGTGGAGAGGAAGATTACTCAAAGTAAGATCTTCCCTTAAAAGAATTTTTATGATTAACATTAACATCTTAAAAGCGATATGATTTTCGCATGTGACAGCTTTTAAATGCACGGTTTGCAGGTATTATATTTTTAAAACTGAATTTCACAATATTTATTTTGTAAATGTGGAAAAGTTGAATGTTTTTGAACATTGCCTTCAAACTTGGCACTTTCTCTCATGGGAGCTGAGGGAATTGCTCCTGTGCCTCCTAGCCCCCACAATCATTGTTGGAAAAGCACCTACCTGTTCCAGAATGCAGCTCTATGATCAATTTAGATTCCAGTTTCCTGACACAAGAAAACCTGTCCCTCAACCTTGTTTAAACATTGTATTTACTGACCAACTTCTTAAGAACTTGGTAATCATCTACTCCTCATTTGGTTAATCCTGAAGTACTTGGCTTATGGAGGACTCATGTTCATGTCATGTCTATCATATAGTTTAAAGTGAAATGTAAACAGATGATGGATATTTACTCTTTGATCATCCTTCAGCAACATAAAGATGTTGTGGCACAATGGCAAAGTCCTTACCTCTGAGCATGGAGGCTCAAGCACAAGTCCCACCTACTCCACAACAGGTTGACTGAAAAATACCCAACGGATAAATAAGTAACAACTTTTTGAGGGCCTAGGAAAAAGGGTCTGCTCAGAACATTCAGATTCTACTTGCCCTGGTGGTGTGTCATTACATGTCCAAACAGATTGGTTAAAAACTATAGTCTAGGGTGGGGATAGTGGGACAAGACAGAAACTTGTAAGACTGATCCCGTGAATTAAGAAAATAAATCTGCAAAGTCATGTTGGAGCTGTACAGAACTTTGGTTAGGCCACAGCTGGAGTATTGTGTGGGGTTCCGGTATCTGCACATATAGGAAGAATGTGATTACCCTGAAGCTTGTGAAGTCCACATTGATACCAATGGGCTGCAGGGTTCCCAAGCAAAATATGAGGTGCTGTTCCTGCAACCTTCGGGTGGCATCGTTGTGGCACTGGCTTGGAGACCGCTTTGTGGAACACCTACGCTTGGTTTGCAACAAACAACTGCACCTTCCAGTCGCGAACCACTTCAATTGCCCTCCCACTCCTTGGACAACATGTCCATCCTGGGCCTCTCGCAGGTTGCAGGAACAGCACCTCATATTTCGCTTGGGAACCCTGCAGCCTAATGGTATCAATGTGGACTTCACAAGCTTCAAAATCTCCCCCCGCCCGACTGCATCCCAAAACCAGCCCAGCTCGTCCCCGCCTCCCTAATCTGTCCGTCCTTTCTCCCATCTATCTACTTCTCCCACCTCAAGCCCCACCCCCACCTCCTTGACCTGTCCGTCTTCCCTGGACTGACCTACCCCCTCCCTAACTCCCCGCCTACACTCACCTTTACTGGCTCCATCCCCGCCTCTTTGACCTGTCTGTCTCCTCTCCACTTATCTGCTCCTTTATCCATCTTCCATCCACCTCCCCCCCGCCATTTATTTCAGAATCCCCTTTCCCTCCCCCATTTCTGAAGAAAGGTCCAGATCCGAAACATCAGCTTTCCTGCTCCTCTGATGCTGCTGGGCTTGCTGTGTTCATCCAGCTCTACACCTTGTTATCTTGGATAAACTCAGATTGTTTTCTTTGGAGCAGAGAAGGTTAAGGGGGGACCTGATCGAGCGGAATGGACAGAATGAATAGAAAGAAGCTGTTCCCCTTTGTCATAGGGTCAATAACGAGGCGACAAAATTTTAGAATGAAAGGTAGGAGGCTGAGAGGGGATTTGAGGTAAAGCTTTTTCACCCAGGGTGTGGTAGAAATTTGAACTGCAGTGCCTGGGAGGATACTTGAGGTGGGAACCTCATAACCTTTAAAAAGTACTTGGATGAGCACTTAGTGTCATAACATTCAAGGCTAGTGGTATGGGAAAATGGGACTAGTCAGGTAGATGTATATTTTTGAGCGTATAGTCTTATTGGGTTGAAGGGCCTCTTCTGTGCTGTATGATTCTACGATCTGTCTTTGTTTCCTATTTTACCATCTGGCAGGAATCCCATTTAACAGTTGGGATCAGGGGTTTCTCATCTTTAAGGACTTAACAAATTCCCCCATCTTACGTCCATCCAAGAGGGGGAAATAAAACCTCCTACTCCAGTAGCCTTGCAATCAATTGCTAAACTGCAAAATCTCTTTTGCAACTATGGTATTACTCGGCTGTCTGCTGCCTCTCCTCTCAACTGGGAAATAAGCAATTGCTGCTAATGGCCCCTTCTTTTAATTCACATACTTATAAAGCACAAAATTAAAACTATATTATGCTTAGAGAGATATGGGTCAAATGCTGGCAAATGGGACAGTTTAATTTAGGATATTATTAGACGATATGAAGGCGGGTCACGTTGTGGACAGTGCGGAAGGCTGTTCTAGGTTACAAAGGGACATTGATAGAATGCAGAGCTGGGCTGAGAAGTGGCAGATGGATCTAACTCTGAATAGTGTGAGGTGATTCATTTTGGAAGGACAAACTTGAAAGCAGAACACAGGGTTAACAGAAAGATTCTTGGCAGTGTGGAGGAGCAGAGGGATCTTGGGGTTCATGTTCACAGTTCCCTGAAAGCTGCCACCCAGGTGGATAGAGTTGTTAAGAAGGCGTACGGTGCGTTAGCTTTCATTAATAGAGGGATTGAGTTCAAGAGCCGTGAAGTTATGCTCCAGCTATAAAGAGCCTGGTTTGGCCACATCTGGAGTATTGTGTCCAGTTCTGGTCACCTCATTACAGGAAAGATGCGGAAGCGTTGGAAAAGGTGCAGAGAAGATTTACTAGGATGTTGCCTGGAATGGAGGGAAGGTCTTACGAGGAAAGGTTAAGAGAGCTAGGGCTTTTCTCTTTAGAACGACAAAGGATGAGAGGGGACTTGATAGAGGTGTACAAAATGATCAGAGGTATAGATAGAGTAGACAGCCAGAGACTTTTTCCTAGGGTGGAGGTAGCTTTTACAAGGGGACATAGTTTTAAAGTGAAAGGAGGTAGATATCGGGGAGACGTCAGAGGTAGGTTCTTTACTCAGAGTGATAGGGACGTGGAATGCATTGCCGGAGAGGGATTGGAGTCGGCCTCATTAGGGGCATTTAAGCAGCTATTGGATAGGCATATGGATGATAGTGTAAGGTAGTCATGGAGGTTAGACAGACCTTAGGTTTCGGGTAAAAGTTCAGCACAACATCGTGGGCCAAAGGGCCTGTACTGTGCTGTACTGTTCTATTTTCTGTGTTCTATATATCTGGTCAACATGGACCAAATTGGACCAAAGCATCTGTTTACATGCTGTACAGCTCTATGATTACGTAAACTATATTATGCTACCACCAGAGTAACAACGGGTTAAAAATATGTTAAACAATGACTTTTGAAATTTTCATAAATAGACCTGTATGGTCTTGTGGACAGTTAAATATATCCTCATTTAAATGATAACGAGTGATGTTTTTAAAAGCTGCTTTGGATCGAGTGTGTAACCTGTTCAGTATCATGATTATGAAATCTCACAGCAACGTAATTATGCTAAAAATGTATAGGTAGCACTTTTGTGCAAGACAACAGAATTGTAATTAACATTGCCACACGTATCAACCCACATATCAAACTTCTCACAAAATGTCCGCCCCTTTGAGCTTTCTTTCAGGTTAGTACTTTTACGTAAATACGTTACATTACAGTAACTCTAATTATTGGTTTTAAATTGTGAAAAATTTGGAATTTGGAATCAGTCAACTTTCAACTGCTGTGCCTTGTCATAAGTTACCCATTCAAAATTTAAAAGACAACTAACGAGGAAATACACAGAATCAACTCACGTTGAAAAGACTCGACTGCAATATATCACTTTTCAGATTTGCACATGATCAACTTCTTACCAGTATCTCTTTGATCTCCAATTCTGTCTAGAATGTTGAAGGAAATGTCAAGGTATTCCCTCTGAATAGCACTAACAGCTATTTTCCTTTGTTTCTTCTGACGTGGAACAATCTGGATTTTGAATTCTGTTTCTTCCCCACTATCATCTTTTTGATCAGTATCTTTATCAGTAGACGGCTCTGTGTTTGGTTTTTCACTGTCTTCAATTTCTGTGGGCAGCTTGAGAAATACTGTTTTAACAATGGGACTTGGTAATGGGCTTTCAGATTTAATCTCATCTCTATGCAAATCATCAGTATCATCTTGTGATATTTCAAGCACAGCGGATGATTTCCTGAGGTTTTCTCGTTTCTGTTTAAGAGTTAGTGGACTTTCACAACCAGAACACTTTGAATTGTTTTGAGGCGTTAGATTTTCAAAGTCTTTTTCATCTACAAGACCTACTGACAAAATGTTCTCAGTATCTAGCAAAGAAGTCAGACCAAAATCCAGACATTTTGACTCTTTGGAGCAATCTTCAACATTAACTTTTACAACTGGAGTGACATTTAAGCTATGTGATACAGTATTGTGAGAGACCACATTAGTTTTTCCATTTGGTTTGTTATTAGGGGTATTCTGCATTTCATATTCCTCATCGCTCTCTACAATTCTGAGAGGGGGAAGAGGCACAAAGACCAACGAATCGCTATCAGAACTTGATAGAATTGATTGTTTCTCAGGGGCAGACGATGAGTCAGAAGATAAGTCAATCAAATCACTTTCTTCTTTATGAAAGGAAAGATGTTTCTCAGGAGATTCAAGTTTTGCCTCAAGTGTTTCTGTGCAGCTGAGTCTAACTTCTGGTATTAATGGTCGTTTCCCTTCTTGAGAGTTTACTGCAGCTGAAGACTTTTCCTGATGCTCTCCTATTTCTGCATTGACAGACAAGTCTTGCTCTGGTCTTCCATGCATGCTTTCAAAGTGAGGATAGCAGGAAGGAAAACTTGCTTGTCGTAATGATTCGTATCTATCCAGACATGACTTTCTGCGATGTTCATCTAAAGAATATAGGACAGAATCTGCATTTCCTATATCAAGTGACTGCTGCTTAATTGCATATAATTTCTTCTTCTGAGCAACACCCTCTTGCAATTGAGGAGATGTACCACACCGCATTATATTGTCTGGCAAAAGGCTGGAATCTCTGTATTCTGATAGCTCTATCTCTGAGCCTAAAGGGAAAACCATGAAAGTTACAAAAAGAATAAATGCACACAATTTCAACAAAATCCAATAAAATTCACAATTATGCATCAGCTATACATTCATTAATTAGTATATGACAAAACATACAAATCACACCAACAAATAAACTGAAAAGGAGTTGATTCAATCTAAATTTTAAAAACAACAGTTGCCACCCAGGCATATTTAGAATTGAGTTTCTAGTATTTACAAATCTGCGTTAAGTCCCAAGTTGAGGATACTAACAAATATGGGTGTTCTGACTTATCACATATCGGAGGCAAAAATACGAAGAATCCTCATTGCAAATATTTAAGGCCATAAGTTTCAAATAAGATATTCTAGCAAATGAAAAACAGAAGTTGCTTGAGATGTCAAGGTTTTAGGAATTGTGGGCTTGGGACCATAGGCTGGACACCTTGATGTAGGTCATTATAGTCTGAATGACATTAACCTCTCTATTTAACTTTGGAAATCCAGCAATCTTTTGGATTTGGGCAGGCCCATTGTACAGTTGTTGCAGTTCTGTATGGACGCTTTGTTCCTGCTGATTTTGTGAACGTTTATTTACGGGATGTGGACAACACAAACAAGGACGGGAGGATCTTTAAAATTAAGCAATTTAAATTGCAACCTTTTCTGCTTGTTAACGCTTTGGCCATAATTTTAACTTGTCTTTTTATTTATCTGGCTGGAGTAGGTGCAGGACATGGGAGTGTGTCAAGGTCAAAGGTACGTAGCAATTTTCTAATAGGTGCACACAGAATTGGGAAGCACATTAAATTACAGGCTTCCTGACATGTAACGCTGAATTGCCTCTGAGAGCCTTATGTTTCTTCTATAGGAGTATAAAAACTTACTCTTCTGTGCATTCATCTCTACTGGTTGATATTTTACTGATTTACTTCCCCCTATCCTCTTCAGTCTTGCAAAGAATGTCTGTGGTTCCTTGTTGCAAGCTCCAACTGGTGTGTCATGTACATCTGATTCATCAAATACACTATCTTCTTCTGGTGAGAGGGGTAAAAAAATGCAAACATTAAAATACTCTCCAGATCTAAATATGAAAGACACTTCAATTGCTATTCACAATTGCAGAAGTTGTTTATTGGGGCATCAAAAAGAAATCAAAAGTGTTTCCTTGTTTAAAATGCAGCATACACTACTAGACTCGCACATGCACCAATACCCAGACCATGGACTGATAACATTTAAAACAGTGTCTATAAGTTTCTATATGGCAAAATGCTGATAATATGTAGGGCATGGTTATTTTCCTAAGGTGAGGAAAAATAATGCTGACATCAAATTAGATAGATTTCTTTCAGAAAGCATTTTGGCAGATGGATAACTAGCTAGATGACAAGGGGTTTTTACAGCATGCTTGGGAGATAAAATTGACTTTGTGCCTATGGTTCATATAAAACTCTCCATCCTAGTGTCATTTCTGGACTAACTGTGCATTAAGTGAAGAGATTGATTGATGTCATTTCTCAACTACCCCACTATAATTGTATCAAGTAGGAACCAGGAGTAAAGGCACTGGCATAAATCTTTGAGCATATTACCTGCCTGTGATCTTAACCTGCAAAGGGTGCAGGAGTAGGAAGACATGAAGAGCTGAAGACAACAATTAGGCAGAAGGAAAATAATTAACACAAATATTGAAACTACACCTTACTATAATGGAACGATCAGTTTTATTACATAAAATATAATAAATCCCTGTTTTAAACTCCAATGTCTATCAACATTAATAAAACATATACACAGGTTTTTTAAGCTCGTATTTGTTCTTTATTTTATAAAAGTTAGCAAATATTAAGAAACATGTGCTTTACAGCTTTATATCTTACCTTTTTCTTTCTCACTGTATTTACTAATGTTACTATTATCACTGTATAGGGGTCCAGCAGTGGGATGGGGCTTACAGCTATGGTATTGTGCATTAAGCGTATTGATTGTGATATAGATCAGATGCAATACAATTTTGCTGATATCAGAGTCCCTATAGGGATACTAGAAAGAAAATAAAGAATGTTAGTGCAATGTATATCTGTAAGAAATAAAAATGTATTTGAAAGCAAGCATATCAAATATTTCTATTTCCTTCTTCATTGTAGAGGCTACTTGCTCACATTGTCAACCTGCTAGAGGATCTAAACTGTTCCCTCTCCATATAATTTATGCTGTATGAATTGCTGCTGGCGTAAATATTTGAGAAACTCTACTCTGCAGTTGCCTTTACCCGCAGAGGTCAATTAGTTTAATGTCTGACAATGGTAAAATGTTATGATCTACTATACAAGATGCAAAAGCAGAGCATTTAAAGTATCATAAACAAAGTAGAGTCAGCATGGAGTCATGAAAGGTAATCATGTTGGTAATTTTATTACAGTTCTTTGAAGAGATAACAAGTAGGACAGATAAAGGGATCCAGTAAATATAATATATTTGGATTCCTAAAAGGCATTTGACAATGTGCCATACAAAACATTACTTAATAAATCAAAAGCCTATGATGTTGGGAGTAGTATATTAGCACAGATAGAGAATTGGATAAATAATAGACAGCAAAAATTTGTACTAAAAAGGACATGTTCAGGCTGGTAAAGTGTAACTAGTAGAGTATCATAGGGATTTCTGCTGGAGCCACAATTATTTATATAACTTAGAGTGTATGTGCTATCCAAGTTTGCAGATGACAAAAAGTGGGGACAGCCATATAGTGGAGATGACACAGCGTCTACAGAGACATACTGTACAGAACAGGGTTACTGAGTGGGCAGAACTTGGCAGATGGAATAGAATGTGATAAAAGTGAGGTTATACATTTTCATAGCAAGAACAGAAAAACTGAATATTATTTAAATGGGGAAAGAGTGCAGAAAACTGGAACTCAAATGGATTTGGGAGTCCTAGGTAATGAATCACAAAATCTAACACCAAGTTCACCGGGTAATAGAGAAGGCAAATGAACAGTTGGCACTTATTTCAAAGGAAATGGAGTATAAAAATAGAGAGGTCTTGCTAAAACCATACAAGGCAGTAGTTAGACCAAGCATGAAATATTGTAAAACGTTCTGGTCTGCTCATCTAACGAAACTTATATTGATTTTGGACGCAGTCCAAAGTAGGTTCATAAGGCTGATTCTGGGTACGGAGGATTTTCTTATGAGGAGAGTTTGAGTAGGTTGGGCTTGTAATCATTGGAGTTTAGAAGGATGAGAGACCTTATTGCAATATACAAGACTCCTAGGGAACTTGACAGAGTAAATATAGAGGGGTTGTTCCTCTAGTAGGAACATCTAGGACAAGTGGGCACAATTTTAGAGTAAGGGATTATCAATTTCAAGAGAGACAAGGATTTTTTTTCAGACGATAGTGAATCTGTGGAATTCTTTACCACAGAGGGCTGTAAAGGCTGGGTTGTTAAGTGTATTCATGGCAGAGATAGGCTTTTAATCAGCAAGGTGATCAAGGACTATGGGCATAAATCAGGAAAGGGGAGTTGAGGATTATCAGATTAGCCATGTCATGAACGGCAGAATAGACTCAATGGGTTTAATGCCTAATTTTGCTCCTACATCTGATGGACTAAAATTAGGGGGTGCAGTGGTGTAATGGTAATGTCACTTATTAGTAATCCAGAACCCTAGGCAAATGTTCTGAGGACATTGGTTTGAATCCCACCATGGCAGATGGTGATATTTGAATTAAATAAAAATCTTTTAAAAAAAATTAACGGCGACTGTGTAACCAATGCTAATTGCTGTAAAAAACCACTTGGTTCACTAGTGTCCCCATTTAAAAATTTCACTTTTATTGTCAAACCAAATTTCTGTTAAGATAACAAAGTGGTCAAAGGAGTCCATGTAATGTTATATGAGTCAGAAGGATCATCAGCTTGCTGAATGTTTTCTGCAAATCCAAATATATATCAATGGATGTCCTTTGATTTTGCCATTTTTTCATAGGAATCAGAGGGTATTGCGGATTCCAATTTGTGAATACTGTAAATTATATAAGTTGCAATGAAGCAGGCAGATGCAGTCCTTAATTTGTGTAAATTCTAAAATGACTGATAATTTATTTCCTCAGTTATTGCTTTAAGAATTCTAGAATTTTGAAATTTGACAGTTGCCTTGCAACTGAATTCCTTCAAAGAGAATTAACTCCCATAATGCAGAATATACAAAGGCTGAAAAGCAAGCGTCAAAAGCCCAGATTTTGTGATTGCAACAACAGCGAAACTGTCAAGGTCTGCCATTATTACCCTTTGAAATCACAAGCAACTTCTAGTGTCTGTACATGTGCAGTTAAATATGGAAATCCAGATGCAGCTGTTGTTGATTGCCCACTCATCCATGGGATAACACATCTAAAGTCCTCACTAATGGAAGTCATCTAGAAATCAATGCAGTGATGTACATTATTTTGGCTACTAAATAAAATTACAATTTGTTGAATGAGGAGTAGTTCTATTGTAAATGGCATACCAAGTCATCAGAAGCACCGAACAACACCCCTGGCCTTGAAGGTGTAACCTTAAAATTAAGTAGTATCACGTTTTTCAATACCATGACAAAAATACTATAGAATTTTAAAATATTTACTTTTAATTGTAAAAGTGGAAATAACATGAAGTTCAATCTTGTTTATATGTCCAAATCTTTATTTTCTTTTCTGTAAAGTGTCAAAAGTCAATTATAAAACTTTGTTTGTTACTTCCTGTTCTGCTTTTAGAGTAAACTCTGCCTTGTGATTGGCTGCTTAATCTGCTTGATGTCATTATTGTTGCTGAATGCCAAGGGCCAGATTTTCATACTTCCAGCCATGTTGGAAAGAAGGTCTCCAGGATTTAAAAAGGCTTAATAAAAAAAAAACCCAAAAGAACTGTGGATGCTGTAAATCAGGAACAAAAAAGAAGTTGCTGGAAAAGCTCAGCAGGTCTGGCAGCATCTGTGAAGAAAAAAATCAGAGTTACGTTTCGGGTCCAGTGACCCTTCCTCAGAATAAAGAAGTTTTTGAATAGCCATTTGTTTATTTTGACAGTTTCCTGAGCATCTCAAAAGACTTCCTAATGTTATTATATGCTTTGTGAGTTCAAGTACTGGGTGAGTGAGTATGGGGTTAAGGAGGGAACATGGAGGGTACATGACAATGAAGGGGTGGGTGCCCAACATGACAAAACTGGGCCAATGTCTTAGTGAATGGAGGCATGCCTAATAATGACTCCACATTAGCATTTGCTGGTCTTTGTTCCTTTCTCAGGCCTGTTTCCAGAAGCAGCAGCCTGACAACAGGCCATCTTGCCATGAAATTACTATACACACGCACTGCTAGACAGGAGGCATGATCATGTTTTGCAAACTGGCTCAATTTGCAATTCTTGCCTCCAGAATGAAAATCCAGGTCCACAGATTCCCTTTAGTTTGTCCCAGAATGAAATTAACATTGGGAAGGATGAAATTCACAAAACAGAGTTTGCCAGTTCTTCAGTCGCAGATTTCTTCAAGGTCAGTAGCGAGCACCATTGCTTTGCAACAGATGGTAAAAACCAACAAAGAAGCTACGGTCCGGTGATGCCAAGCCTTGGCTGTAAAACCGATATATTTTAGAAATGAAAGCAGGCTAAGGGTATTGTACGGATATGCTTCACAAGATTTAAAAGTTCAGAGGCAATGAGGTTTAGGTGATGCAGCCAAATAGATCTTCAAAGGTGTGACTGCAGATGGAAAATGCAAGAGGAAGACAATTCAGGTTCTAGGTTTTGTAATGAAGCATCAATTATACCAGCAAGGAATGGGCTGAAGTTGGCTTAACAAGACTTTATAAATCAGAAGTTGACTATTACAATTCTCTCACACCCACTTATAGGATGTTAAAGCCACAGGCGTAATGCACCAAATATTCAGTGCAGCAATGAAGTCTGAAAACTACACTTTTCCAAAAAAAACCAAGCAGCTTTAATGAAAAAAATAAAATTCTTCAAAATTTGATAGGCTTGTGGTGTAAAAGAGTGTTATTACTTAATTATAACAAGTCAGTATGAAAGCACAGACAACAAAAGAAACAGAAGGAGGATGTTAGGAAAATAATTTTAAAATGGGGAAATATGATAATATGGATTGCTTTACCAACAATAATCTTTGAGACAGAATCACTAACATAAGATAAAATTGTGATGTGTACAGAAAATTAAAATATGAAACAGTGAAAGGAAACAGCAAAAAAAATGATTGGGTTGGAGTATGGGGTCTTCTTGAGCAGTATATTTCAATGATGTAGAGTTTTTCAGGAAAGCTGCATTATTCTGATTTAAAAAAAAAAATCACTAATATCCTTGAGAAAGGAAAATGCCATGACTATCAAGGTAAGCTTTCATGTTACATTAGTACCACTATATGTAGTTGATCTGCTGAATTGACCTAGAAAGCCACTCAGTTGTAAAGAAATCATTAGAGGTCAGAATTACATGCCAAAAAAGTTAAATTAGTGTACACTTAGGCAGTCCTAAACCCATTTATTTTGCAAAGAACTCATTAATATCTAGAAATATTCACATGGTAAGAGCTATTCTAAAGTCGAGTCAAACAACAGCCTGACCAACATTTGTATCTATCCCCCAAATATCTATTATCCCACATCACCAGTTGAGTATAAAATGTGCCAATGATGGTATCATAGAATCCCTGCAGTGTGGAAGCAGGCCATTCAGCCCCCCAAGCCCACACCAACCCTCTGAAGAGCATCCCATCCAGACACACCAATCCCTGTAACCCTGCATTTCCCATGGCTAAATCTACCTAGCCTACACATGCCTGGACATTATGGACAATTTAGCATGGCCAATCTACCTAACCTGCATTATGGATTGTGAAAGGAAACCAGAGCACCCAGAGGAAATCCATGCAGACATGGGGAGAATGTGTCAACTCCACACAGTTACCTGAGGGTGGAATTGAACCTGGGTTCCTGGCGCTATGAGGCAGTGGAGCTAACCAGTAAGCCACGGTGCCGTGTGTAGAACAATGAAATACAGGTACTGGAATGTAGTTAGGAGGGCTTGTGCCTCAACTCTGACTCTAGACAATCTGAAGTTTCATAGCTTCAGGTCAAACATTAGTAAGTAAATTTCCTGAGATAACAAGGTGTACAGCTGGATGAACACAGCGGGCCAAGCA
>JAHRHZ010000133.1:59826045-59879755 GCA_024137785.1 Ginglymostoma cirratum | reverse complement strand
AATCTGAAGTTTCATAGCTCAGGTCAAACATTAGTAAGTAAATTTCCTGAGATAACAAGGTGTTCATCCAGATCTTCACCTTGTTGTCTCAGATTCTCCAGCATCAGCAGTTCCTACTATCTAAGTAAATTTCCTGTTTATTACCAGCTACATCCACTGGGTCAACCAACGAAACAATACTCCAACATGCTGGAAACTACTTAAAGAAATCTCTGAAGGAAGCAAGGACACAAAAGGTACTTTAACTTATGCCACCAAGACTGATCTGGTGGTTATAACACTAGTTGAAGTACTGAAGGACACAGTTTCAAAACTGGGCCTGCATCAGGTGGTGAGGGCATTAGCTCAAGGGAAGGATCTACTTGATCTTAAACTCATCAACCTACTTGCTTCAGACATATCTGGCCACAACTTTGGTAGGAATGACAATTAAACAGTTCTTTTGAAAGCAAAGTCTTGACTTCAGAGTGATGGCATGCCACATTATGTAGTGCAGTGCCAGTAACTCACAAGCAGAATTGGAACTGTTTAAATGCCAGCAAATGACTATATTCCACAGAAAAATCTGAACAAAAATAGTTGAGTCAACTCCATCTTGACTTCTGATTGCAAATTAAAGTGTTTATCTAAAATTCTACAAAGGGCTTCTCTGAGTTACTAAAGAAATGAGAGAATAACACTTTTGTAGTTATTGTTTCACATGAAAGACTGCCTACATTTCATGCAGCAGCTACAGCAAAGGCATGTTTTTAACTTAGAACTGCCCACAAACGGTTTGGAAAAAAATCCCATGTACAAACATTTAATGTCACTCAAATAGTTACAAATTATTGAATAATCAATTGCAAATATCTTGCAAGCCCCAGATGTGATAATTTACTAAATTAGAAAGTGCTAACATGAAATTAATATTACTTCATGATATTCAATCAGTCTCACTTAAATTTAATCATTAATCATCTAGTTGGTGATTTAATTTAGCATAGAGAAACTCAATGTTTCATTCATATTTCTACATCACTAAAGGATTACAATCAAGGAATGTTGTCTAACCATAAATTCCTTAATGCAATCTCTATGCATTATCTGGGATAGGCAATCACCCTAGCCAAGACTACAATATTAATTTAGTTGAACACGTAGTTATACCTTGTACAGAATCACTAGCAGAGCCTTCAGCCACATCTGTCGTATGTGAGGTTTCAGAGTCCAAAGGGAACAGCGTGGAGGTTGTTGAAAGTAATGGCGTAGCTGTGGACAGGTACAATACTTAAGCACTTGCACCACCAAAGGAAGGAGCTGGTTGCCCAAACTAATATTGTAATCCATAACCTACAAGAAATGTGGAATTAAATATCAAACATTTCATGACTACTTGTTTTACAAAACTGTGAACAAGTCAATGAAACCAGTAAGGTAGATTGCCTCCTACAAATGATCACATATGGCACATCAGAGAATTATTCCACACTATTAGTTTCATGCTTCCATAATTTAGGGAACCTAAGTTGCATTTCAGTTGCCACCCTAAAGTATTAATTTTGCCTTTTATGCTGAAAATCCACATCACAAAAAAGGGGAGTCTTTAATGTGTGCACACTTCAGGAGAAAAGGTAACTTCAGTAAGGCGCTAGTTCTGTTTACTAGTAACATCATTGGATCTGAATAACCATGCATTACCATATTATTTATACATAAAATTAAAACAGTCTTGGAATCATCAGATCAGCAAACTGGCTCATCACGCAGCATGCAGTACATCTGGGACTAACTGTCTGATTATAGGGCTGAAGTGGGGTCAAGAAGTCAAACCACAATTGGCAATGGGAATGGCAGACAAGCAACAAGAAAATGAATAGCTTCAGTTATGTCAGCAATCAATTGCTGCCAGAACCATATGTAAGCCTGAATAAGTCAAACAAAATGGGTATGAAACTGGCCTGAACCAGGAAGCCTAAAAGGGCTGAGATTACCTTGCTGTCTGCTATATTGCACGCAGCTCCATTAAAGTCAATGAAACTGAATATCGAGTAATCCAGTTACACAGGCATTTTTTCTCCCAAAGTGTTTTATTCTATTTAACTTGCAGCCCCGTGGAACAGGATGTTCATAATTAACCATAGTGGTGTTTCATAATTTATTTTCAAGGAAGATCTAGCAGGGTATAGATATTGATGGAAATACAGGGTTAGAAGAAAACTGCATTCTTCACCAATGCCTACTCAAGGCATTAAACACGTATGTAAAAATTAAGGGATGCTAGAATACTGACTGAATTCAATCATAGCAGTAGAAGGGATAAATGCTAAATTTAATTTAATCAAAGATGATTACTACAACTCAACATTTTAATAATGATTGGTAGGACAATAACTTTTGTTCATTTGTTTTGGTTAATGTTTTCAGAGAAACAAAACAGCGAATGATTAGCAAAAGTCTTTCTTTCTTTGTTGAGGAGTGCCATCTGGTGTTCTTTCTGCTCATTTCTTTCCCAGAGAGGAAGAAGAGATGCAGCTTATTTCTTAAACAAATTATGTTGACGCAGACAGGGACACTACTGAAGCATTCAACCATCAGAGATACTTTTCTGGTCAAGTGCTCAAATCCAAGAAATACTTAGCATCAAGCTGCAGTTACATAACTGTGGGCATGTACTGTATCAAGGCAAGTCAAGACAGTTAACTGGCAGATCTCCTCTAAAGGCAGCAATGCAAAGCCACATCAAGGGAATTTCAAACCATCAAACTGTTTTTCTTCCAAAATCACACTGGATGATGGGCTACTTGGAAATCCTTACCACTTGAGGTGAACTGGGCTGACTCAAAGCCTACTTAAAGTAACAAGGTTGAGATCCAGGGGCCAGGGAATGGCGAAATTGTCCATTAAGGGAAGGGAACCAACGGGATACTGCAAGGTCAGCAAGGGCAGAAATATATTGCCATCCACTAAAAGCCAATTATCAGAAAAGCTGTAAGATTTCTTGACACACAATATCAGTGTGGTCCGCAGAGACATTTAGAATAGCCATGAAAGTGTTGTGGGATAAAATTCGAGGAAATTAATTAGCAGCCACATTTCTTTCTCTCTCATGTCAAAGGATATGTTTTAAAGTAAGGGGTTATACAAGTCTTCATACACTCTTCAGATTTCTTCAAGTACTTGAATCAACAAAATCACTTTTGAAAGATTGTTATTGTTATTTTGTAGGCACAAGGAAGGGAAGAAGACTGGTCCCCTCTTCAGTTCATTTGTAAGCTTGAATCATGTTTATGATCAGTCAGTAGGTTCTGTAGGGGCCTATCATAATTCCTTTGGCAGCAATAACAGGTTTAACAGGAAATGTAACATTGTCTGATATTGATCTCCTGTGTCTGTCTCATTTCTTATTCATGTGATTTGTGGGAGGAAATATCAGCACCAATAAAAACCAATTTCTTTTCATAGAGGTGTTAGATTTCTTAACATACAATGTTGGTATGGTCTGCAGAAAAGTATAGGTCAGTTGTGAAAGGATAAAGTCAGAGGTAATTAACTCTTTAAGGAGTCTTTAATCTTTAAGGAGTCAGTAATCTTTAAGGAGGAAAATAGCACGTTGATTTTACAATGGCATGTGGATGACAATTTTACAGACTGCTTAATAGACACAACACTCAGTTACTTGGCATATTTACTAAACAATCTTACAAAGGCCAAAAATAAACTAAAGCTTTGCACTACAATTATAAATACCTTAATACTGACATACTCTACCTGTGCTATTCCAGCAATAAAAGCATTGAAGCAAGTGGACGTTCTCATTTTTTGAGGGGCAATCATGAAACACCCCTCCTGCTGGTCATAACCAAGTAACACATATAGATGCCGCTTTACTGTGTTGAATGCTTTGGCGCTGCTGATATCAGCTTCAGCACTGCTCTTATCCTTTGCCATGAATTTCATTAGAACTGTGATTAGCTGATGGACTGTTTGATGATCAATGCCGGCATCCTCTGGTAAAGGATCCTTAATAATTGCATCATCCTCTGAAGAATGCTGACCTGCATGTAGCACAAAACCCAATGTTTAGTTCTCTTGGCTTTTTGTTTTATTCTCCACTAACTAATTTAAATGGCAAAAATAATAGAATTGGTCACAGAGTTGAAATTAAGCGAGAATTGACTCAATTAATACACCAGCAATGGTAATTAAAGGGAACATTTAAATTATATGCCAAACAAGTTGGTGACAAATAATGTATGTATAATATTGTAAGTTAAGTATTTCATTTTAGATAGTTCACACGAACATAGGGCCATTAGCTATGAGGACAGGTTGGAGAAACTTGGGTTGTTCTCACCGGAAAGATGGAGGTTGAGGAACAACCTGATAGGAACAGGAACAGGCCATTCAGCTGTTCTGGCCAGTTCCTCATTCAATGAGATTACACTTATACTGTGGCCTAACTACAAATACTTGCCTTTGGCCCGCATTCTTTCAATAATTTCCCCAAGAGAACTGTTAGGCATACGAATTTATAATTCCTTGGTTTTCCTCTTTCGCCATTCTTAAGAATGCGTGCGACATGTGCAATTTTCCAATCCAGAATGATGTCCCCTGTATCTAGGGAAGTCTAAAAGATTATAGCTAGGCCATTTACAATGTGCTCCCCTACTTCCTTTAACACCCTCAGATAAAATCCATCAGGTCCTGGGATCTGTTGTTCTATATTTCCATTAATTTCCTCATTATCATCTTTTACTTAAGTTAATTTTATTCAGTCTCTGTTCCAGATCCACTATTAATTTCCTAAGGACTTCTGGCAAGTTATCTTCCTTTTCTACTGCAAATAGTGAGGCAAAGTATTTATTCAATGTATCTAACATAGTCATTGACAATATCCCCACTTTCAGTCTTTAATGGGCCAACATTGTTATCCCTCTATCAATTCATACAGTGCAAAAAAGGCCCTTTGGCCCATCGAGTCTGCACCGCCATAAGTACCACTAAAAGTGCACTAATCCCAATTTCCTGCATTTGTCCCATTTCCTTGAATGTTATGCTATTTGAAGCACATGTCCAAAAGTTTTTAAAGGTTGTAACAATAAAACTTCTTCTTACTGATTTTAATGTCCCTGGCAAGTTTCTTTCACAATCCCTCTTCGTAACTCTTATCAATTGCTTTGTGGCCCTTTGCTGGTTTTATATCTTCCCCATTCGGACAGGTCTACGTTGCATTTTTTTGCATTTTTATAAGTTCTTTCTTTTAGTTTTATGCTGTTCCTTATCTCTAGTTGTCCACAGCTATTGTTTTCTATTCTGTGAAGTGGATCTTCACCCTCTTAGGAGTACAGACTGATTGTGTATTGCTTTAAATGTTTCTTTAAACATCCTCCAACATTCTTCAGTTGTTTCACCCATTAGCCAATTTGCTCAGTTTATTGTGAACAATCTCTGTCTCATGTCACTAGTTTATCTGAATATAAAATTCATGTAACTGATTCATGCTTTTCACTTTTAAAAGCTACATTGAACTTATTCACGTTATGATCGGTATTTGATAAATGTTCACGTACAATTATGTTACTAATTAAATCCAGCTCTTTACTCATTATTAAATCTAATACTGCTTGTCCCCTTGTTATAGCCAAGGCATATTGCTATCAGAAAGTATCCCAGGCAGGTAGGAGAGATCCTATTCAGAGTGAGACACAGATCCGAGTGTGTATATAGTTAAGGGAATTTGGAGGCAGAATGGGAATTTGATGCAGAGGGTGGTTTTTGTTTGGTCTTTTGGCTCATAGTTTGTAAGGTTTTTAACAGGATAAATTGAAGCCCGGCATCAGACACCCAGCACAAGAGCGAGAGTGACATCATGGGAAAACCAAAAGTTCATTGGTCGGGAATAGCTACTAATTTAACTATAGGTTACATTCGGATTGAAAATAAGTAGGGGAAATATTTACAGGTTACAAACTAGAAGACAAGTAGGAATTTTTTGTTAAAAAAAATCAATACATCAAATTAAGAGCTAAGTAAATAGAGATGCAGGGCCAGGGAATGTGTTGTACCTGCATAATGTGGGAACTGGTGAATCCCACCGTAGTTCACAGTGACCATATCTGTCACAAGTGTTGGTTGTTTGAGGAACTCTAGCACCGAGAGACATATCAGGGCAGGGGAGAGTTACCTGGATTTTTTTTTCAGGAGGCAGTCGCACCCCTTTAGATTAACTACTTCAAATTTGATCCCTGGTAAGGGATCACTACGAGCGAGGCAGGTATAAAAGTTCTGGAGGTAGTGCTGAAGGAGTTTCAGCCCTTCAGCTTGTCTAACAGGTTTTGAGGTTCTTGCTCCCTTTGTGGATGAGTGGGGCTGTAGCGAATGATGAGCAAACTAACCAAAGCACTGTGGTACAGGGAACTTTTCAAGACGGGGGAGAAAGGAGAAACATAGTTGTATTTGGGGAGAGTATAGTCAGGGGAATAGATACTGATCCTTGCAGCCAGCATCAAGAGTCCCAAATAACAAGGTGTGGAGCCGGATGAACCCCGCAGGCCAAGCAGCATCACAGGAGCAGGAAAGCTTGATGTCTCGGTAGGCCCGAAACGTCAAGCTTTCCTGCTCCTGTGATGCTGCTTGGCCTGCGGGGTTCATCCGGCTCCACACCTTGTTATCTCAGATTCTCCAGCATCTGCAGTACCTATTATCTCTCAAGAGTCCCAAAGGCTGTGTTGCCTGCCTTGTACTTGGGTTCAGGATATCTGAGCTGCAGAGGAACTTGGGAGTGGGAAGGGAAGACCTAGTTGTTGTGGTCCACATAATTACCAACGATATAGGTCAAAAGAGGAAAGAGGTTCTGCTAAATATAAGCAGTTCGGAGCTAAACTAAAAAGCAGAACCAAAATGTATAATCTCTGGATTACTACCTGGGCCACAAGCTAATTGTGACAGGATCAACAAGATTAAACAGAATTAAATACGTGGCCCAAAGACTGCTATTTGTGCGTTTGAATTCCAGGGGAACAAAAATGGAAGTTGCTGGTAAAGCTCAGCAGGTCTAGCAGCATCTGTGAAGAATAATCAGAGTTAATGTTTCAGCTCTGGTGACCCTTCCTCAGTCACCAGACCCGAAATGTTAGCTCTGATTTTTCTTCACAGATGCACCTGCTGAGCTTTTCCAGCAACTTCTATTTTTCTTTTTGATTTACAGCATCTGCAGTTCTTTCGGTTTTTATTTCAAATTCATGGGACATTGGCATCAGTACTAGGGAAGGAGGGAGCTCTTCCAATGTAGTTGGCTTCACCTGAATCATCTTTGATCCTTCATCATTGTGGATGGGGTTTCAAACTCAATGGTGGAGGGGTGGATTCAGTGGCATGGAAAATTGTGGAAAATGTTAAAGTGGGGTAAGGGCTCAGCAGAGCTTATTAAAGTGTCCAGAACAAGAAATAGATCAGAGAGTATGGAAAGGATCAGGAATCTAACTTCAGGCACCTCAGATAAGGGCACAACTACGAGAATGGGGTGGTTAATGTGAGATTGAGGATGCTGTAGTCAAATGCACGCAGCATACGAAGTGATATTGATGGGCTTACAGCGCAGATTGAAATTGGCAGGTACAATGTTGTGGGTATCACAGCAACATGGCTGCAAGGAAATCACAGCTGGGAACTAAATATCCAAGGGTACACATCCAATCGAAAAGACCAGCAGATAGGCAGAGGCATAGAATCTGTGTGGGTAGACTTGAGGAACCACAAAGGAAACAGACCCTGATGGGAGTTATGTATAGGCAGCCTAACAGTAGTCGGGATGTCGGGAAAAAAATAAATCTGGAGATAGAAAAGGCACGTAAGAGAGGCACCATTACAATAATTATAGGGAACTTCAATATGCAGGTGGATTGGGGAAAATCGGGTTGGGAGCAGATCAAGAAAAGGAAGGTGTGGAATATCCACAATGTGGATTTTTTGGAGCAGCTTGTGGTAGACCCCACCAGGGAACACGCAATGCTAGATTTAGTCATGTGTAATGAGGCAGATTTGATTAGGGAGCTGACGGTGAAGGAACTTCCCAAGAAGGGAAGGCGACCATAATAGGATAGAATTCACCCTGTAGTTTGAGAGGTAGATGCTTGTGGATCAGTTATAACATTATTATAATTGAGTAAAGGTAATTACAAGGACATGAGGAAGGAGCTGGCCAGAGCTGATTGGAAGGGCAACCTAGCAGGGAAGATGGAGGAGCAACAATGGCAGGAGTTTCTGGAGTAACTCGGGAAGCACAGCAGGAATACATCCCAGGGAAGGAGAAACGTACTCAGGACAGGATGTGGTGACCATGGCTGACAAGGGAAGTCAGGGACAGCATAAAAGTAAAAGAAAAGCATACAACGTAGTGAAGATTAAAGAGAAGCCACAAGAATGGGAAGCCTTTAAAAATCAAGAAAGGATAACTAAAAAAAAAAGCAATGAAGAGTGAGAAGATGAAATATGAGAGTAAGCTAGTTAGTAATGTAAAAGAAAACTGCAAGAGAATTTTTCATGATATCTAAAAGGTAAAAGAGAAGTAAGAGTGAACATTGGACCAGGGGAAAATGAAGCTGGAGAAGTAGCAATAGGGAACAAAGAAATTGTGGAGGAACTGAATAGGTATTTTGCATTAGTCTTCACGATGCAAGACACCAGCAGCATTCCACAGACAGTCAGGGAACAGAAGTGATTGTAGTGGCCATCACTAAGGAGAAAATGCCGGGGAAGCTGCAAAGTCTGAAGGTGGATAAATCACTTGACCAGATGACTACACCCCGGTTCTGAAGGAAAAAGCTGAGGAGGTTGTGGAGGCATTGGTGATGATCTTTCAGAAATCAGTGGAGTTAGGGAGGGTCCCAGAGGACTGGAAAATGGTTATTCCACCTCCTCTGCTATTTGTCCAGTCCATCCTGTAAACCTTATAACCTGGTATGTTCAGTTCCTAGTCCTGACTATCCTGCAGCCACATCTCAGTAATGGCTATTATATCCTAATCTCCCATTTGAATTTGTGCCTGCAACGCCTTTAATTTATTCCTTACACTCAACGCATTTATATAGAAAGTTCTTATTTGGGCCGTACACACTAACCTGTCCCTCAGCACTCACACTTTAGACATTGTATAGGAAGGATATTGTTCAATTGGAGAGGGTGCAGAAAATATTTGCAAGGATGTTACGAAGACTGGAGAGTTTGAGTTATAAGGAGAGGCTGGATACGGTGGGACTCTCTTCACTGCAGCGTAGGAGGTTCAGGGGTGACCTTATAGAGGTTTATAAAATCATGAGGGGTACAGATAAGGTGAATAGCAAAAGTCTTTTCCGTAGGGTAGGCGAGTTCAAAACTAGAGGGCTTAATTTTAAGGTGAGAGGCGAAAGATTTAAAAAGGGACCTGAAGGGCAACTTTTTCACATACTGGGTTGTTCATATATGGAATGAACTGCCAGAGGAAGTGACAGACGTAGGTTACAACATTTAAACATATTTAGACAGCTACATGAATAGGAAAGGTTTAGAAGGATATGGCTCAAATGCAGACTAGTTTAGTTTGGGAAACTTGGTCAGCACGGACGAGTTGGACACAAGGGTCTGTTTCCATGCTGTATGACTCTGTTTATTACTTCTTTCTTCTGATTTATTCAATAGACTTTTTATAGTTTTGTCATACCTGCTGTACCTGAAGTAGGATTCCTGACTATTTCTTCACTCTCTGTCCCGTTACTTGATTTTGAAACTGTTGTCTTCCCCTGAGCTCACATCCCCCCACTGCACCCCAACCATTTACTAGTTTAAAGTCCTGGCGACTACCCCTTGACTGGGACATTGGTCCCAGATTGGTTCAAATGGAACTTGTTCCAATGGTACAGTTCCTTCCTGTACCAATTCTAATGCCAGTGCCCCACAAAATAGAATCCTTTTCTTCAGCAACACTCTTTTTCTGCACCACTCCTTTTCCCATGTGTTTTTCCTAAATTTCCTTTCTTCAACTGCTAATTTGCACATGGGTTGGGTTATAACTCTTGAGGTTCTGTACTTTAATTTTCTTCTTAATTCCTGACATTCCCCAGACAGGATGCCTCACCTACTCTTGCCTGTGCTGTTGGTCCCAACACACACTACAACAACTGGATTCACCATCTCCCTCTCCAATTTCCTTTCATGTCGGCTTGAAATGTCCCTTTCGCACCAGGTAAACAACATACCATGTGGGACTCTCAATTCTGCTTACACAGGATGCTATCTGTATCCATCATCATAGAATCCCAACCACTACCACTTTCGTTTTTGCTCCCCCTGCTTGAATGGCCTCCTTACCATGGTGCTTTGATCAGTTTGCCCATTCCCCATACAGCATTTTTCCTCATCCACACAGGGAGCAGGTACCTCATACCTATTCGACAAGGTCAAGAGCTGAGGTTCCTCCAAAGCTAAATTCAGGGTCCCTGTACCTGCCTCATTCATAGTCACACCCTCCTGCCCCTGACCACTGGCCAAACTTGAAGTACTTAATCTACAGGGTGCGACTACCTCCTGAAATACAGCATCTAGTTAACTCTCTGACACATCCTCGATGTGCTGCAGTGTTCAAAGCTCTGACTCCAATTCATCAACTCTGAGCAGGGATTCCTTCAGCAAACAACACTTATTATAGATGTGGTTACTATGAACCACAATGGGGTCCGTCAGCTCAAAGAGCCTGTTTCCACACTAGTGATTCTATGATCCATGATTCTGTAATCATGCAACTACAGTACATCACTTGACACAGTCTCTATTTTATTTAATTAGTTTTAAAAATTTGTTGTATATCTTGTATAGTTTTATCAATAATTCCCACTTACAATACTATGGATGTTAGAGAATGGAGAAACTCAGCAGATCTGGCAGCATCTATAAAGAGAGAGAAAGAGTTAACCATTCTGAAGGAGAGTGGTAATTCTGCCAAACCTGCCGAGTTTCTCCACCACTTTGTTTTTATTCCCTATTTTTGTATTCTATTCACTTTGAAATGAAGGCTAATAGTCCATTTGCATTAATATTACCTGCTGATTTTGGATGCTAGCATTTGTGATTCTTGCACAAGGACCCCCAAATCCACATGTGCTGCAGCCTTCTGCAGTCTCTCTCCGTTTAAACAATATTCTAAACTTCCATTCTTTCTGTCAAGGTGCATAATCACAAATTTTCTTGTAATATATTAAATCTGCCGAGTTTTTGCCCACTCACTTAAACTGGCTATAACCCTCTGTAGACTCTGTGCCATCCTCCCTACTTGCCTTCCCACCCATTTTTGTGTCACTCACAAACTTGGCAATACTACATTCACTTCCCTCGTCTCAGTCATCAATATATCTTGTAAATAATAGTGACTCCTGAACTGATCCCTGTGGCACTGCAGTAGTTACAGGCTCCCATCCTGAAAATGTCCCCTTTGTCCCAACTCTCTGTCTTCTATTAGGTAGCTGATTCTCCATCCAAGCTATTATACTAACCCCATCACCATGGGCCCTTATCTTATTAAGTAGCCTTAGGTGCAGTGTCTTATCGAAAGTTCTCTCGAAATCTAAATAGATTACATTCACTGATTCCCTTTTATCCAGCATGCTAATGGTGTAGCAGCCACTTTATGGTCTAGTAATTTAAATTCAGTATTCCTTTACCCATGACAAAATGGTCAATTATGCACTGGCGTAACATTCTCACTGTAAAGTTCACTCTCCCTCCTTTTGCTCAGATAGCAAAATTGGTGGGGAGGGGTTAATTTCAGGATTATCACTGAAACGAATTTAGAGAAATATTATTTATATATTTTAAAATAGGTTTTAACATTGGAACCTCTGAAAGGTCCATCTGCTGCCGGAAGCAGCATTTAACACAATTATGAATTACAATTTGATAATACATTAGGAACTGGATGTTACTGAAATACCAATAGTGTCCACAATAACTTAGAAACATTGGAAACATTGATACTGGTTTACCATGCATAGCATGCTCCATCATTGCACCAAGAGTTGGAGCTGACTGCTCATGTCGAGTCAGTCGCAAAGCTGCAAAAATTAAAAACAAAATAAGAACATATTACAAAAGATATAATCATGGAATTTTCTGAATACAAATATAATTCCCTTAACAGGTCATCCACTGTTGTCATTTGCCCATCTGAGCTCAATTCTTGAAAAAACTATTATGTTTATATTAGTAACATCTGATTTTGGAAGTTAGCAGTCAGCAATGGTGGAAATTTGAGCAGTTACTTTTCCATCAACTGGGAAACTGTAATTCTTAATGTTTTCAAAGAGCATGAAGTTGGTAGGAAAGAATTCATACGGGAAGACATTCTGTTAAATTTCACAAGTTACAGGATTATTTTGCACAATTAACACGTGGCTGTAAAATCAACAAAGGGTTAATTTAGATAATTTCCAAAAACAGGCAAAGGGATCAAAATTTGTGAATAGTCCCCGCCCCCGAATACATTGCGGGCAGGACACTAACTTTCTTTAGCTGGGACATTTCCACAGTTGCTTTGTGTAGCTAGCACTCTGTAAAATGGCAAATTGGCTGCATGTCTGCATCATCTGGTGACCCAGCTTGTTTGCCCCCACTTAGGAGAAAGTGCATTATTGTTGCTGGTGATATTGAAATTCTTCTGAATATTGTACTAGGAAAGATTCCACAATGGTTGATCACAGCAGACAGCATGCACCACAAGTTTATAATGTTATACTGGAGAACTTAGTCTAAGGTGGAAAGGAGGTGTGATGTCCTGTATGGTCAGGATGGCCAGAGGTCTTCAGAACATGTGCACTGAAGGCATTGGCAAGCTTTAGCAATGCTTAATTTGAGAAGTGTACACCTACTTACCCCTTCTTCCCACCCAGCTACCTCCCAATCCCCACCCCCAAAGATCTGAAGGTTGCTAAAGGATTTAATGATCACACGAGTTGCAAAGCCATGACCTCACTGAATAGCAGAGTAAGCCCAAGAAGCCAAATGGCTTTCTCTTGTTCCTAACTTGTATGTTTGCATATCAATTTCAAGACAGAATCTTCAAATGTCATATCATATCAATTGTACCACTAGCCTTAAATACTGTGCAATTCACTGCACACCCATCATTGACCTATGAACAATCAATCAAGACAAAACTCCAACATTCATAAGCTTTAGCTCAACTTCCTACGAATAGAATCGTTTCAAGGCTCGTTGCAACATTTCATAGCTTGCACAATCTATTCAACTACGTGTGCCAACCATCCTAACATGTCACGTTCCCCTTTCTTGCACAGGAAGACAGTGCAGCTTCTAGAATGCTGTCTTTTAGTCACTGTAAATTCCAAGCCAAAGCCCTGATTGCTCAGAGAGCTACTGTAGATACCAAAAAGCTGATTGGCTTCCTTCTCTGCTGTAACAATTCTGTGATAACAGTCCACACTAAGAACCTCAACATGACATTGTTCCCAAGCACTCTGGTGTGGCCTGTGTGTAATGTAGATACTATCTTTCTCCTAAACAAGCACTTGTAGCACCAAGACTTCCAGCACCATGGAAGCAAATTTTGCACTGGATTTTTATATCTATATATGAAAAAAAGAGTTTCCTAGCATACTAAATAGAACCCAACTCATCTGAAATAACAGTTCTTATAATCTAGCCATAAATAATCACAAAAATGACATTTTCAGACAAAAGACACTTACGCAGTTTGGTGCTTAGAGTTTCTGGAAGAGAAAGCGCCCTCTTTGACTCTGCTGGACCTTTCACACTGTCCCTAAGGGATCGCACACTTCTCTGTCGGTTTCGTGCAAAGCGAGCACGTTTGATCTTCCACATGGCAGCATCACTTAGATTAGCAACATTTGTCCTTACAGCAGTTATAGCTGAAGAAAAGCATATACAAACATGAAAAATAACTAGTCAAATGAAAACTGTTGATAATAAAAGGTGCTTTTGCAACTCAGATATCAGAGATTTGCACTACATGCCTGACAAAGGTGCACCAAGATAATCAGTTCATTTCTTGACAGATAGAAACGCTGTCAAACTTGTATGTAATTCTGGCTAGACCACTATTCAAATACTGTGCACAGCTATAACCTCTATATTCTAAAATGGATCTTGATGTACTGGAAATGGTGCAAAAGCAATTTACAAAGATGATATCAGAACTAAGAGGAGATGCACAGCAGGAGAGATTGAGCATGCTGAAGCCCTTTTCTCTATTAAGAAAAGGCTGAGCTGTTACCTGTTAAAATGGTTTTACACAAGCATTTGATAGGGACAATATATCTAAGTCAGACATGAGTATACTTAATAGGAAATTCAGGAGATACGTTGTTACCTGGGAGAATGGTAGGAATGTGGAACTCTACTATGACAGGCAGTTGAGGAAAATAGCATAGATGGATTCAAGTAGGAGCTACACAATCACAAGGGTGAAAGGAACAGAAGGTTAACAGAGCATACAGTATGACAGCTCTGGGTGCCACATTTAAGAAAGCATTAAGCACACTGAAGAAACTGCAGAAGAATGTTAAAAGCTTGGTTCCAGGGACAAGTTATGAAGGGAGGGTGCTCTCTTCCTTGGAGAAGAGAAAGCAAAGAGCAATTTTGATTGACGTTTACAAAATTACGAGATCTGGACAAATTAGACAAGGATAACTGTTGCCACTTGTTAACAGATCAAGGAGGGCACAGATTTAAAGTCAATTAAAAAAGAAGTAAATATTATGCAAGAAGAAACTTTTTCAGTCAGCAAATGGTTCAGGTCTGAAATGCACTGCCTAGAAGCATGATGGATGCAGATTCAATTTAAATAATGTGTAGCACCATGGAGAAAGGATAGGAGAATGGGACTAAGTTATACAATTTTTTAAAAGCGCTGGTGCAGACACATTGGACCAAACGGCCTTTGTTTGCTTGTAGCAATTCTGTGCTTTGATTAAGCTGTAGAATTAGCTGAACTGGATGAGAGGAGGTATAAATGGAGGGTAAATAGAGACACAGACCATCTGAATTGAACGTCACGTCTGCGCACTGCATAATTAATTCAATACTACACAACTACTTAATTTTTTATATTTTTATCAAAGGTAAATGATATAAATTGAAATACCAAAACTTAATCTCATATCTGCAAGAAAAAGAAATCCCAAGAATTGGTCCAATATTAAATATTGTTCTAAGTACCACATATGCAGCACTACATTGTTACTTTAAATCTTGTACCACAGTAGAATAGCAGTGCCATTCGGAAATAAAAACCAGAAAATGCTGAAAACACTTAGCAGTCAGCATTTGTGGAGGGAGAAACAGAATTAACATGTCTGGTTAAAGAACATTCATAAGAATCTTGATTTGAAACATTAGCAGAAATTTATCAGCAGCAGATGGCTCACATCCTCTGATGAAAAGTTGGCGGCGAGTCAACAAATATAAAACAAGCCCATCTGCAAACATAAAATGCTACAGGTGACTAAATTAGTGCAGGATGAGACTTCTGTCCCTCAGCTCCAATTGCCCCACATGGTGAACGCTGCTTGGTTTGAGGCAGGCCTATGGAAGGAAGCCCACTCAAAATCAGTGAGGCTTTGGGTAGAGAGGACTTACCCACTTTAGAGGCAAGGTGCTGGGGGTGGGGGCTCGAGGGCTGGGGTAAATGGAAGTGTAGTCCAGCAGGAATGATGGGTGTTACTACCTTCTAGGATGGGGTGTGTCCCTGATGGGCAAAGACCACCCTCCAAAATGGTGGCATGCCTCACTAGGGAAGCACAATGGAAATTAAGCCCTGCTATTCTCCAAGTCATCAATACCATTAATGAGTTTAAAATGTACGCAGAATTCTCTAATTTACCTGTCTTTTAGGCACAGGCTAGCAAGAAGATTTTTATACTTAACATGAATTCCAGTTGAAGAAAAATAAGTAGATTCTAGCTACAGATAAACCATTATGAACTGTTGACATATAACTACTAGTTAAAACTCTAACTCACTAATAAACCTCCACCTCTACACAAACACACATACAGACATACAGACAAATACAAAAATAATTTGGTGTTATGGGTTGAATGAAAGACTGGGAAGGCAGTTCTGTGATCACTGTCTGCAGGGTTTGCTGAGATGACCCTTCTGCTGATCAGATTGTAGGCTTTTAATTTCCCTTCTCAGGACACCTTCACCTGTTCAGAGGCACTCCCTCAAGATCTCTACCTTAATAAACAAAAATCACAGCTTAAAGCAATGAGAAGGGAAATAAGTGGCATTCTTCAATCCGGAGATGCTTTCTACTGCAGAACAAAAACAGTTCCTTCCTTTCCAAAGGTCTAATGGCTTCTGAGCCGAACCTTCATTCCCCAAGCTATTCAGCTGGGAGCCTGTCATATAGATGTTGGTAAACCGAAGGCCTTCATTTTCAAAAACTGATCACTAGTCCATAGACCAATCACCTACACATTGTCAGCCAAAGGTCTATTTGTTCCCTGCCCTGGCACCAGCCCATCTGTTCAAATAGGAGGCAAAGTCTTGATACAAACAGCTGTATAAACAACACTTGCAATGAGGATCATGGTTACTTGCTTCTTTTAAAAAAGCGCAGCAGTCCTTCAACAATCATTGCATTTTAAACCAGTTCTTTTTCAATTTCAGTCCATGTCAGCAATACATGAAAATAAAAGGAAAGAATCTTTAGTATAGTACAAACTTGCCTGCTTGCCATTTAAAAACTTTAAAAAAACAACAAGCTGCCCACTCCAATCTGTCTGCCCAAACCAATCACATTGTAGCATTAGTCATGTAATACTGGGGTCAAATTTCCCTTTCTAACAAGGTCAACTTCCTGATTTAGGACCAGATAGTCCATTTTTTGGTTAGGGAAGCAATGTTTCCCTTAAGGTGCTCGGCCGCCATTCCACGGTTCCATGTGTTGATGCAATGACTTCCAGTTTTGGAAGTCGATGCTACACACAGACCTCAGTGGTACACATACTGAACAAATAAAAAGGGAGCATTGCCCAAAACTGTATACCAGACATCAATAAACTGCCTTTTAAAATAAATAAAGTACCAGATATGACAGGACATACCAAAATGGGGTTGAAGACTTTTTGAAGCATATTTACTCCTGCAATGTTGGAAACACAACAGAATAATGACTAGATTATCTGTTTTAGTGGCTTTGATTTTTTAAAAAATTGATTGAAAGTTGAAGAACTTTCAACTTTCTTCTTCTGTAGTATATTCATTCCTGAAGTTTCAATGAATTTTTGTACAATGTAAATCAAATCCCATTAGAATGAACCTGTCCTTTCTCCTTTCTATGGTTTTAGAATTGGAAATAGGTGGCACTGACACACTCGAGAAAGAGGATTAGAAAGTCGAAGCTGAAAATGACTACTCACTTGTAGGAAATGGAAATTCCTTGTTGCAATCCAAATGAAGTTGCGCCTCCAGAGACAAGGTATCAAACCTATTGACAAAAAACTCCCAGCTTAAAGCTGGAATGTCTTGTTTTAAGAAATGAAGAAGAAATAATTTGCTGAGGATTGTTGGCCTATCCTTCACCACCGTGTCAAACTGAAAATCGAGGCAAAGACAGAGACCCTACGTGAAAATAAATAAAATTTAAAAGTTAATCACACAGGCTGTATACATACATATATATTTATATATTATAGGGCTTTCAAATGTTCCATGTTTTCCATGATATCATGTCAATGTGTTATTTATTGTTTACATACATTTTTGCAAACTCAAACTGCTGCCTTTGGCATCCTTTCTATGGGGAAAAAAAAACAAGTAACTCAAATGTGATTCCAACTCAAATCTTAATCTTTTCAAAGGGTGAAAAGTTACTGAGGGTGGAATGAAGAGGATGTTCTGGGCTAGTGTGGACTAGTCTCTGAAAAATAGAACCACTTTTATAATATTCACTCATGGATGTGTTCATCGATGGCAAGGCCAGCCCTTATTCCCCATCCCCAAATGCCCGTGAACTGAAAGGCTTGCTGGGCCTTTTAGGGAGCAGTTAAGAGTCAACCACATTGCTATGGATCTGGAGTCAAATGTCGAACAAACCAGGTGATGACAGATTTCCTTCCTAAATGACATCAGAAAACCAGAATCGTTTTTACAATGATCAGGAATGGTTACACGGTCAGCATTAGGCCAGCTTTACTTCCAGATTTCCATTAAATTCAAATGTCACCATCTGCCAGGACGGGATCTGATCAGCAGAACATTAGTTTGAGGTTCTAGTTACTAGTCCAGTGACCCTATCACTACACCATCCATGTCAAGTTTGACTTCACAACATGGTTTTCTTTTTGACCTCTACTACTTGGTAATGTAGTTTTACTGTCATTCATTCATTACTGGTTGCTGGATGACTACGCTCAATTGTTTTAGGTGTTCAACAGCAGGAAATCCTGCTTTGTTTTGTTCATACTACACTCTTAGAAATATCTGACACTCCTATCATGCCTTATTACAATCTACATTTAGCAAGGAAATATTTTCCCAGCCAGATGATGTTCAAGGGATGAGGAACGTTCTGAGCATTAACACTGGTGCTTATTTTTGTACACAATCCTGCTCCTGAGGTGGCACAAAGTGCCTTGTAAACACTCATCTTGGACTACCTATTAAACATAACAATAATAATTTACATTCATACAGTGCCCTTAAGAAAATATAACAACCCAAGACATTTCACCAAAGTATGGAAAGGCGTAATATATTCATGGCAGAGACTAGTATTGTGCAGGTGTCACTTCTATCAATATTATGGGTAGATGTTTCAAAAAGAGATAGGTGGGAAGACACGGTCAAGCAAATTACTTCCTTATGTTGGTTACCTCACCATCCAATGCAAGCCCAGTCTGAAAGTGAAATTTTTTAAGCATGAACATGGGCAGATAGCTGTGTTACTACCAAGTCACCCTTGGTGCCGGCTAGTAAAGTCCTTTTATCAGGGTACGTTCTGTGCTCATGTTGCTCTTACAACTCCCTCTGTGAGATGCTCAGCATGAAGGAGAGCAATCAATAGTCTCCTTGCTATTGTCTTATTTGAAGCCATGAGGCTTCATGGATCTAGCGTCAGTATTATAGGCTAAGAATGCTCCCACCAATTCATTACCATTCTACAAGGCATGTCTGTACAAGATTTATCAGTTAACACAGAAACAGGGACGTTTAAACAGGAATCTTTTCCGATTATGGGCTCCACAACACTCATAGATATGATTTTGAGAGTACAAACAGGTCATCTAGTTGGTCTACAGATGAACTCTGAGGTTTTAGTGATGTCACCTGGCATTATCCATGTCAAAAGGTAAATCTGATTTCCTTCTTCCAATTAAAGTTTGTAACAATTGCTTTAAGTCCACAGAAATTTCTAGGCTATTTCAGAAATAATTTTTAGCCACATGTAAGGAAATATAGCAAAACAGTTATATAAAAGCAAAACACTGTTCATGCTGGAAATCCGGAAAAAAAGTGTTGCAGAAACTCAGCAGATTTTTTATTTGCTATTCATTCACAGACGAGGGCATAGCTGGCTAAGCAGCATCCCTAAAGTCTATCCCGAATTGCCTAGAGGGCAGTTCAGAGTCAACCACATTGCTGAGAGTCTGGAGTCACATACAGGCCAGACCAGTAAGGATGGCAGTTTCCTTCCCTAAAGCACATCAGTGAACCAGATGGGTTTTTCTGACGATCAACAATGGATTTATGGTCATCATCAGATTCTTAATTCCTGATTTTTTTAAAAATCAAATTCAAATTCCACCATCTGCTGAGGTAGAATTTGAACCTGGGTCCCCAGAACATTATCTGGGTCTCTGGATTAACAGTCCAGCAATAATACCACTAGGCCATTGCCTCACCATCCAATGCAAGCCCAGTCTGAAAGCTAAACTTTTAAGTATGAACAAGGGCATCTGGCTGTGCTAATACCAAGTCACCCTTGGTCAGTAAAGTCAGAGTACTTATCAGAGTACAATCTGTGATCATGTTGCGCTGGCAGCTGTGGAGACAGAAACAGAGTTAACATTTCAAGTCAAGTATGACTCTTCTTCAGACCTGAAAAGGGCTGAAATATGGTGTTTTGTTTTACATAGTTTTGACAGAGGCAGAGGATAAGCAACAGGAACAGATAGTTTGCAAGTCCAATGCAAAAGGGTTGCTAATTGGTATGAAAGAGAAATAGAGAAGTAAATCTGGTGTAAAGTAAGGTGTGGATGGTTGAAAATGGGCCATTTCAGCTGAAAGCAAAGTAAACAAAACACAAACAAGACTAAAATAAGAAAAATGGAGAACACACTCTGAGGTCAGGCTCATTATGTGGAATTCCTATCGAGTTCTAGAAGCTGTAAAGTGCCTATGCGAAAAATGAGATCCGTCCCTCGGGCTTGCGTTGTGCTTCACTGGATCGTTGCAGCATCCCAAGATAGAAATGTTAGCAGGAAAACGAGGTGGTTTATTGAAATAGCGAGCAACGGGGAGGTTGGGGTCATTTCTATAGTCAGAGAGGTGGTGCTCTGCAAAGCCATCATCCAGTCTGCATTTGGTCTCACCATTGTAAAGGTTACTGCATTTTTAGAGCAAATACAGTAGACTAGATTGAAAGATGTGTAAGTAAACTGCTGCTTCACTGGAAGGTGTGTTAAGGACCTTGGACAGTGAGAAGTGAGGATTGGGCAACTGTTATAAATACAGTGTTGAGCTGTAGAGGGAGGAGAGCTGGGGCTGGGGGAAAGTAGGTGGGATGGTGATAGGTTGGTGCAGGTAGGGGGTAGTGGGGATTGGTCAGCGGGGAAGAACATGGACAGGTTGTGTCAGGTTAAGGAGGCAGGGATGACAGGGAGGGTTGGACATGCCATGAGGCCAGGAGTGGGGTGATTTTGAAAGTGGTGATTTCTATGTTGAGGCCATCAGGCTGTAGGCTCATGAGGTGGAATTTGAGGTGTTGTTCCTCCAGTTTGCGTGTGGCTGTGTAAAGTGACACTGGAGGAGGCCCAGGATGGACATGTCACCCACGGAGTAGGAGGGGGAATTAAGGTGGTTGGCAGCTGGAAGGTGTTGTCAATTATAGCATACAGAGCACAGATGCTCTATAAATCAGTCATCGAGTCTGCGCTTGGTCTCACTGGATGTACAGGAGACCACAGAGCATTTGGATACAGTAGACCAGGTTGGTGGATGTACAGATTTGTCATATCCTGTCAGATTTGGAAAGTTTGTCTTGGGCCTTGGATGGAGGTGAGAGGGGAGGTGTCCGGGCAGGCGTTGCACCTCCTGCAGTTGCAGGGAAAGGTGCCGGCTGTGATTGGGTTGTTGGAGAGTGTGGAGTGGACAAGGGAGTCACGGAGTGAGCGGTCCCTACGAAAGGCAGATAGAGGTGGGGAGTATCTCTGATACCTCCCTCTCCTTCCTGAACCTCTCCGTCTCCATTTCTGGTAACCACCTCAGCACCGGCGTTTATTTCAAACTCACCGACTCACATGGCTACCTGGACTACACCTCCTCTCACCCACCCTCCTGCAAGAATACGATCCCCAACTCCCAATTCCTCTGCCTCTGCCGCATCTACTTCCAAGATGGAGTGTTCCACTCCCGGATATCCCAGACGTTCTCCTACCTCAATGACGGCAACATCCTCCTCCACTGATCCAAAATGCTCTCAGCCACATGTCTTGCATTTCCTGCATTCTGCCCTCAAACCTGGTCCCCCCAACTTAATTAAGGAAAGAGTCGCCCTGGTCCTCATATACCACCCCACTAAGCTCCGCATCCAACGCATCATCCACCGCCACTTCCGCCACCTGCAATCCGACCCTACCACCAGACAGATATTTCCCTCCCCACCCCTATTTGCCTTTTGAAGGGAACCTTCACTCCACAACTCTCTTGTCCGCTGCACACTCCCCACCAACCTCACCACACCCGCACCTTTTTTTGCAGCTGCAGGAGGTGTTACACCTGCCCCTGTATCTCCCCTCTCACCTCCATCCAAGGCCTAAGACAAACTTTCCAAATGCAACAGGGGTTCACCTGTACACCTGTAATCTCCTCAACCCTGGCTCATCCCATGTCCAACCGTCCCTCTCATCCCGGCCTCCTTAACCTGGCACTATCTGGCCATCTTCTTTCCCACCTATCCACCCCACCCTTCCCACTGACCAATACCCACTAGGCTCTCTTAAAAGAAACATATTCAGTATTATCTTTTAGAAAAGGAAATCTGCTATTTTTGCCTTGTCCAATCTATTTGCGATTCCAGACCCATGACAAGGTCGACTCTTAAATGCCCTCTGAAATGTTCTGGCAAACCACATAGTGATGACCACTAAACAGTGGCTCTGCTGATCACATCACAGCTGCAAATGAAGATTTTCTTTTTAACAAACTAGACAGGTAAAGTGGGAAACTTTCTCTGAAGTGGGGCATTAGTGATTCAGACAGGTCTTCATGACAATCCATAATTTTTCATTATTTTGGTCGTGCTAATCCACAAATCTCCAAGTTCATTATTTTTGACAGTGTTTGCCAAAGCTTGACTTTAACCCACACCTTTAGATTACTAATTGAGTGTCATAACACGAGGCTATCCTTACTTATATAACTAATACACAGAGATCTTTTAGAGAGAAAAAAAGATGGGTAAGGGTTCTATTTTGCATTTATTGTTAAATGCTGTCTTCAAACAAAAAACAGCTCATCTTAACTGAACCAGAATATGGTACCTTTTTTCCATTATTATAAGCATTTCTTCTTTGGCCAATGAAATGAGTAGAAATGAAATAATACAAGGATCATTTGAATTTTAATAAAATACTGCATCTAGGCATGTGTGCTCTTACTTGTAAAGCTGGTCTTTTGATGGAATCAAGCAAAAGTCTGGCTCTTGTAGCCACTGCTGGATTAACATCTTCAACTGCAGCAAGGAAACAGCAGAAGGCATGGGCTAGAGAGTACTTCAGGACATGATTCTTTGTCACAGATTGGATATCCAGAAATCTGCACAGAACCACTACTTTCTCCACTACAAAAAAAACACAACATTGAATTAGTCCCAAAGACAATAGCAAATGTTTGAATGTCATGACCTAGACTGTTATGCGTAACTAAAGCTTACAGCTTGCATTCACCAGTTCCAGTGCCCTTAATGAAAAATTATTTCCTGTTTCATTTACCTGGAAATTAAAATTTTGTTTTATTTAGCAAATCTAGTTCAGAACATTAATCATTCTCAGAGTCAGACGTTGTAACTTAAAGATCTGATGTCAACGTAATTGAAATTAATGCCTTCAAACCTTGGCATCCAGAACTGGGGGACATAGCCGCAGAAAAAGAGACCATTTAGGACAGAGATGAGGAGGAATTCCTTCACTCCAAGAGTGGTGATTCTTTGGAATTCTCTGTCTCCAATATCTTTGTAGGCTCAGTCAGTATGTTCACAACAGAGATCAATAAAATTTTACATATTAAAAACACTAAGGGATACGGGAATAATGCAGGGAAATGATGAACAAGCAGAAACAAAAGCAACACTCTCACCAAATGGTAGAATGGGCTCAAAAGGGCTGATCGGCTTTTTCCTGCTCCTCCTTATGGTCTTGTGATGCAAGGTCCACCCGAGTAAATACTTCTGATGGACAACTTGTTCCTCTGCTACCAAAATGTCTCTTTGGTAAAGTGATTAGAAGCATAAATTACTAACCATGCTTTTACTACCCTTTCTATATCTTCACCAGAAGTAAGGTAAATACCATGGGCTCTACCAGCAACCTATTGTGCTGGTCAACAACTTCCAGACAGGAATTTTAGAAGGCTGAGCCTAGACTTCCCAACTCGAAAGTTCCTAGTCAAGGACTATTAATACTGATCCCTCAACTTTTCAGATAATTACACTCCCTTCTGTCCATCCTAACTATTGAACATCCAGATCTACTAGAGCAAATCTAGACAACAACTGGACTGCTCACCATTTATTACATTAGCCACTCAGCCATTTTTTTTTTCAAGGCATAAACTCAAATTCACCAAAACAGAAAGATAGCTTTGGTCAAGAAAATCTTAATTTATGAAATTATATTTCATATTCCAGGTTACCATGGAATAAAGGCTGCAAATGGGGAAAAGTAGATGAAGAAGAAAAGGCAACTAAGTTGATATTGATGTCAACTAGTTACTTGGGAATGTTCAGATGAACAGATTAACTGGATTGAAGGGAAATAATCACTGTTAACAAAAAACAACACAGATTTAGCCTTAGATGAATTTAGAAGTAATTTACACATGGGATAGTACAAATACACAAAAGATCACCAAGGAAGCCAGAAATCAGAATTAAAAATCAAAGAAATCCAACTATGAGCATACAGGACATTAGAAGGACATAGAAGGTAGAGTTTGTAACTTTTGGAATTCATCCAATGGATGGAAATAGTCTTGTCCAGTTCTATTGTGATGGATAGCAAACTATGTATTTTTGGTAATGTGTCACAGATATCCACAATCACCTGCATCTCATTCATTGCTTTACTAATGGGGGAGGGGGAAATTTCCAGATTTTACCCTTAAATTGATCATAGGTTTTTCTGCCATTTTTTGTGCCCGAAGATTTACTATTTCCATCAGCCAGGGAGGTGGTGCAACAGTTGATACAAAATAGGATAAGAACTGACTGTTGTTCCCCATCTTTCTTTACATATTTACTGCACTGAGCTAAGCAATAGCAGGATAAATGTGTACCCAGGTGAGAGATGGAGAAGACATGCAGAGAACTGCAACACAAGGAATTATAAACATCCAAAAAGACCATCTGGAAGCCACGGATCTTCAGTATCCTATAAGTCACATTTACACCCTGTTAGTTTGCTCATTGACGAATGCCTGCCTTATGCAATGCTCAGCCAGACATCAACCTACCCTTCATTCCAGTCCTAAGCCTCAGGAAATTACTGAAATCCCACTACACTGAACATGTCGTGATAGCATACATACATTGGTGCAAATATGTGCAAAAGAAATGTATAATGCATATGTCAATACTAACAAGGCAAGTAAGTGCTTCTGGAATCATTTTTTTCTTCTGAAAAAAGACCTTAAAACTTAATATTATAGCAAGTGACCAGAGTCCCAGAAGACTATAGGGCTGGGCTCTCATTAGAGAGGGAGGACTAGTGGTGGTTTAACCTGAGGGTCACCACTCCTCAGGCAGGGAGCAGGTCAAGAAGGTGGGGCCTTCATGGTGACAGAAATTACAGTCAGAAATAGGCTATCATCCAATTATTTTAATATTTGGTCATTCAATTAGAAGGAAGAACTCCAATTTATGGCTATAATGTTGCTACAGTATCTATTTTAGTAATAGAGTTGACAAACGTCATTAAAATTGTAAAAATCTACCATGACTAAACTGCAGCACTGTACATAGCACAGGCAATTCAGTATCTCACCTCTGGCTACACACACTTTAATTTCAACTTTCATTCCATTTTGAATTGTTACACATATTTGTAATAAATTCGATATTTTGGGAATGGAATACTCACCTCAGTACATTGTGATTTCCAAAGTGTCTAAAAATGGCACACTAGCTATGTTGGCATGCATAGAAAGCAAAACAAATAACAAACAATATACATGGAGTGCAGTGATAAGTAAAATCTCATGGCATCAATCCTGATTTGTGCAATAGGTAAGCCTGAGTTTTTTTTAAAGTATGAGCAACAGTTGCACCAGATTTTGTTGGAGCAGCAGAATGTGTGGATTATACAATGGTTTTTGTTGGCTTATCAGTCAATTCAATGTATGGTTAATGTGTCTTTCTTCATTGTCCTTTGACTGATTTCAAGATAGTGCGCAGGTTAAGTAATATAAATATTCCTGCTACATTTGCCCAACACAACACAGCTTTGGGATTAAAAAAAAAGAAACTTGCAACCGACAGTATTAATTTTAATTCTGACACCTTGTTTCATTAAGACTTTTTTTTAAAGTAAAAACGAATACTTTATTGCAGAATTTTTTATCTTAAGTTAGGGTTTATGAGTTTTAAAAGTTGTATTTGAGTTTTAATAGCTTACATTCTTTGCACTGTGTATATTATTTTCATCTTACCAGCTTCAAAACGCATTTTCCAGTCTTTGCTGTTAAAATTGCTATCAATGATGCCCCAGAATATATCAGCACCACCAGAAAGAGAAAGAGCGTGCAGGAACATGGGTATTGCCACAGAGGCAAGCTGTGAGAATTCAGACTTAAGTACTTTCCATAGGCTGCAAAAGACACAAGTAGAAATGAACTTTGGATGGTGTCTTCCGTTTTTATAAGCTATCTGCACAAAGAGAATGCATTTGTGTACCTTCTTCCTTCGCGTCACAGATAATTTTATCACCTGGCCACTTTGGAACTCAGTATTTTTTACTGTCTAATGTCAACCTAGAATTTATACGGCCAGTTACTTAAAAGGAATAATGGATAGCTGGGGTGAATCGCAAGCCAGCAGTTTCATTGAGATATTTAGATGGCATTCAGGAACTGCCACAGTGTTAGGCAAGCAGTCTGAGACTATCTTCTAGACATAAAGATAATACACGGAATTTGTAATCTGGAGAAGCAAGATCACTTGCTGCTGATATCAAAGGAAGTTGTCTACAAAGATCTAATTGTCTCTCTGGCACAGATTTCCTTTTCCCAAGAAGCTGTTTAAATTCAGCACCGAGTAAAAGGGATCTCTTTGCATGCAGCAGCAGTGATGTCAACAAAACAGGAAGCAGTCAACCACAACAAAGTATTCACACACATCAAAAACAGTTAACATCTTTTTCTTGCAATTTAAATTGGGATAACAAAGTAAATAGTCACTGTCCAGTTGGTTTAAGATATACTAACTCATTTTCAAAATTAATTTTAAAAATGTACAATTTGTTACTCTATTATAAACCTTTCAGGACCATTGTGTTTAGTAATAATTATGAAGTTAGTACATTATTAAAAACTGTTACACCCCATTCGACAAGGAAAAACTTTGTCAAGGCTTTTTTTCAAACAGTGAAACCAAAAGCATGAGATTAGAACTTTTCATTAGTTCAATTTCCCCATTAACCGCAATGTGATGGAGGGAAATGTGAGGGGGAAATGCCTTAAATGCACAAACTGGTGAAGCATAGAGTTACTCATATCAACTTCTGGATTTCCAAATTGTCCTTTGCACGTGCAGAGTCAAGCACATGCTGTAACTTTCAATGGAGCAATGGTTATGCTGGTGGACAATTTCACCACCATTACAACTGCAAAATCCAGGCTAATGCTTTCAATCCATGTTAGACTAAAGAACTCAAATAACAGCAGACACCTTCTTTTTGTTTATAAATCTCTCTCTCAATATTTAATGTATTTAGCGGCCACGTAAACATATCACGATACAACCACACCCTTCCAACAGGAGGCACTCCCACAACTGGCAAGGAGCCTCCAACAGAATGTTTTAACTGGCAAAGCTTTTGTTGTCTTCCAACATTAGAAACTGACCATGGATACTGTGCTGTTCAAGAATCCTACAAATACTTATAACAGCTATATATACGTCGCATTTATGAAACACAAAGGTCTTCAGGTAACATTAAGCTATTGGGTTATAACAGAGGAGCATGCTTCAAGTCACAAAGTATACACAAAAGAAAAATAAAATACAAATGATACTAAGCTAGGGAGAATAGTGAATTATGAGGTTACACTGAGTGACTTCAGAGGGACACTGACAAGTTGGCCAAATGGACAGACATCGGACAGATGAATTTCAATGCAGATAAATGTAAGAGAGTGTACTTTGGTAGAAGGAACACGGACAGACAATACAGGTTTCAATGGTATAACTCTGAGTACAGAAGCAGGGGGACCTCAGGGTTCAAGTGTATAATTTTATGAAGGTGGCCATACAATTTAAAAATGTTAAGAAGGCTTCTAAGATCCTTGGGTTTATAAATTGAGGCATAGAGTATTAACGCAAGGAAGTGATGCTACACCTCTACAAATCATCAGTCACACCATATTTGAAGTAACGTGTTCAGTTCTGGCATATTATTTAAGAAAGGACGTTAATGCCCTGGAGGGAGTGCAAAGGAGATTTATTAGAATAATACTGGAATGAGGGACTTAAGATACAAGGATAAGAAAAGAAGGATTTTCTGCTTCCACTAGTTGGTATGTTAGCAACTAGGAGTCACAATTTCAAGATGATCAGCAAGAGAGCTAAGAGTGAGAAGTGAAGAAACTTTTTTACTTAGAGTTGTTAGGATTCAGAATGCGCTGCATGGAACAGTGGTGGAGGAAATTCCACAGTAGGTTTCAAACGAGGACTGATATATAGTTGAAAGTGATGAATTTCAAGGGCTATGGAGATAGGGCTGGAGGATGGCATAAATTGGTAGCTCTTTCAGGAGCTGGTACAGAAACAATGGGCTGAATGGCCTCATTCTGTACAATAAAAGTCTATTATTCAATTATTTTATTACTTCAAGATGTAGACTGCATTACATGTGGACACTTTGGTCAAGTTACACTCCCATCATCTAGCCTCATTTTTCACAAAGATCTCCGAGTGCAGTATCAGTATTTTTTAAGATTTACAACATATTGTGCAATTCATGCTTTTGGAGCTATATTATATTCTGTTGTTATTATATTATTGTTTTTTGCCGTTTATGGATAACATGCTTGTTGCACTCCTTGTTACTGATCCAGTGTTATGTCCATATTTAAGGGCTGATTCTTGCATAAGATCTGGGAGTTGATTTAACAACTGTCATGAGTTGATTACCAGGAAATAAAACTGCTAGAGTATCATAAGATTTGAAATAAAACGCTAAATCACCAAATTAATGATTGCTACAAAAGCTTCTATCATAGAATCATTGAACACCTACAGTGTGGCCATTTCGGCCATCGAGTTCACACTGACCCTCCAAAGAGCATCCCAACCAGGAACCCCCCTCCCCACCCTACCCTGCAACCCTGCATTTTACCATGGCTAATCCACCTATCCTGCACATCTTTAGTCTATATTTCTGTAAAAGTTTCCATTAATCAAAGTTAAGAGTCAGAAAATCTGGAACCAAGTTCCAAATATGTGAACAAATTACAAACTTATTAGGAAACTTTACAGTTAATGGGGAGACACATGTTTAAAGATTACACATTCTAACAATTATTGATAAGTTACTCATCTTTCACACGTTGCTAACCTTACCTGGAAATCAACATTTTCTCTTGAATATAAGCAAGGAAGTTTGGATAATCTTTTCTGGCAAGATACAAACACTCCCCATGGAGACATAGTATTTTTAAACAGTTGAGCATGTTGAAAAGAATGTCTGGCTCCTCACAATTTGGGATTTCCTGTTGACACACACAAGTGAAGCACGGAGAAGAAATTAAAAGACACAAGTGTTGAAATATAACTGAACATGTCAAATCATGATTACCTGCAATATTGTATGTATTAACTTCAACGTAGCAGGAAGTTGTTCATAATCAAAGCTTCTCTCTGCATTATTTTTCATTTCTATTAAAATAGAAAAAGTGTTAGGAACTACACAACTACTAATTTTTCTCAAGGTACAACAGAATTATTTGTTAAATTGTAAGTTACTTTGATATTAGTTTGGAGCAGAACAAATTATACTTGAAGTAATTTCTAACAAATAGGACTGAATTTTATCAAAAAATTGGATGTGTGTCAATTTCAGGGAGTTTGGAGGAGAGTTTCTCTCCGTGAGCTCCGGTGAATTTTCTCATGCTATTCTCCTCAGCTTGCCTCATTAGTTGTGCACCAGACCTCTACGGCACTCTACTCACTTTATCTTGTGCTGAGCAATGGTGGAAGTACTCACCACAGGACCTCCCCAGATTTCAGGTCCTGGGGCTATGTTTACAACACAGTCATGCCCCAGATCACGTGTTCCCATGCAAGAGCTGCATTTCACACTGCACGTATTGCAAATGGAGCAAAAAGAAGCAAAGCTTCTGACGGCACAGAAGTTCTACAGGTGGTACTTCATTGTAAATACAAGTTGATATTCATTGATGTATTGCTGTTTTACATCATCACCTCTCTGGTCAGCCATCAACTGCAGTTATAAGAATCAAGCTACAGAGGCTACCCTTCACTAGATCTTTTGTTAATGCCCGTGTAGCATAACATCTTCTCATTTTCATTGTGGGATAATGACATACTGGAATGCCTTCAAGCAGGTGAAAACGAGATAAAACGTTGGAGCTGGATGAACACAGCAGGCCGAGCAGCACCAGAGGAACAGGAAAGTTGATGTTTCGGGCCTAGACCCTTCTTCAGAAATGGGGGAGGGGAAGGGGATTCTGAAATAAATAGGGAGAGAGGGGGAGGCGGATAGAAGATGGATAGAGGGGAAGATAGGTGGAGAGGAGGCAGAGAGGCGGGGTTAGAACCAGTGAAGGTGAATGTAGGTGGGGATTTAGGTGGGGGATAGGTCAGTCCAGGGAGGACGGACAGGTCAAGGAGGCGGGATGAGGTTAGTGTGTAGGAGATGGGGGTGGGGCCTAGCTGGGCTGGTTTTGGGATGCGGTTTTGGAAGCTTGTGAAGTCCACATTGATACCATTGGGCTGCAGGGTTCCCAAGCAAAATATGAGATGCTGTTCCTGCAGCTTTTGGGTGACATCATTGTGGCAATGCAGGAGGCCCAGGATGGACAGGTCGTCCAAGGAGGCGGGGGGGAGGGAGTTGAAATGGTTCGTGACTGGGAGGTGCAATTGTTTGTTGCGAACCAAGCACAGGTGTTCTGCAAAGCGGTCCCCAAACCTCCGCTTGGTTTCCCCGATGTAGAGGAGGCCACAACGGGAACAGCGGATACAGTATACCACATTAGCAGATGTGCAGGTGAACATCTGTTTGATGTGGAAGGTCTTACGACAACAAAAGGTAAACAAAGAAAAGCTGCAATTACTTCTGGGATCACATAAGAACTACTTGGCTTTTTGAGCAACAAATGTACAATCAATGAATGATCACTGCGCTTAGCACACATCTGTTCAAACTGGATGAGATAAGTTCAGTTGATGTTGTTTATATGCATTTTAGCAAAGCTTTTGACAAGGTCCTACATGGGAGACTGATCAAAAAAGTTAAAGCTCATGGAACTGAGGGAAACTTGGCAAGATGGATCAGAAGCTGGTTTAGTAATAGGACACAAAGGAGGCCAATGTGACTGGAGATTGGTGTCAGCAGTGTACCACAATACTGGATCTTTATTGTTTGTTATATACATAAATGATATATATGAAAATGTGGAGAAAATATTAAGCAAATTACGGACAACATCGAGATTGGTAGGGTGGTTAATAATGAAGTGGATGGTTGTAGGTTGCAGGCAGACGTGTTGGTCAGGTGGGCAGAGCACTGACAGATAGCACTTAAACCTGATAAGTGCAAGGTGATACATTTTCGAAGAAACAAGATGAGGGAGTATTTAATGAATGGCAGGAACTAAGCAGCTTTGAAGAACAGAGCGATTTTGGGGTAATTATTCACAAATCCCTGAAGTAGGCAGAGTACATGAATAGGATGCTTAAGAAGGTATTTGGGACACTTGCTTTCATCAGTCATGGCTTAGACTAGAAGAACAAGCAGGTCGTGTTGGAGTCGTACAGAGCATTGGTTAGGCCGCAGCTGGAGTACTGTGTGCAGTTCTGGTCACCACACTACAGGAAGGATATGATAGCACTAGAGGAGGTACAGAGGAGATTTATAAGGATGTTGCCTGGGATGGAGAAATTGAGCTGTAAGGACAGACTAGATAGGCTTGGATTGTTTACTTTAGAGGAGAGGAGACTAAGGGGGTCATGATTGAGATGTCCAAGATTATGAGGGGAATGAATAGGCTGAACAGAGAACAGTCTTCCCCTTCATTGAAGGTTCAATTATGAGGGGCATTGTTTTAGCGTAAGGGGCAGGAGATTCAGAGGGGGTTTTTTCACTCAGAGTTGGAAGTCCAGAATGCATTGCCTGGGAAGGTAATGGAGGCTGGAAACTTTACAACCTTTAAAAAATATTTGGATGAGCACTTGCAAGGTTATGGGACAACTGCAGGAAATTGGGATTATCACGCTTTAGTGTTAGTTATGTCAGTGCAGACTCGATCTTCATCTTCCTCCTTCGAAGGCCACTGTCCTTCCCCAAGCTCATCATTTTCCATCACATGCCCTCTTTGCCTGCTCCAATTGTAAACATCACAACAAGCTTGAATTAGGAGTACGCTCTGTCTGCAAAACCATCCACAAGAACAATCCAGCTATCAGAACATCATCTTTGGGAAGCCCATCATCTGCTCTATGGTAGCCCTGGTTGAAAAATTGCTGCGTTACTTCGACACTCAGCCTCAGCTAGGGAAAGGTATTCGTAATGGAATTATCAGCTGTGTTTGCAGAGGGTAACCATTGTGTCCCAGCAGCCATCCTTATATGGCATCTGGCCCAAGAAATGAAGCAGAAACATTGGTGTTCTCCAGGACATAGGCATCATGGCAGCTCCCAGTGTATATTATGCAGATTCTAAATGTGATGAACTGACAGAATGGAACCCATTTTTAAACTGTTGACAAAGTCTGCTGCATTTAATAAGATGCATGTAACATTGATAGTACCCAGCCACTATGGGGAGCTGGCTGTGGAAGCTACCTATGGCCTGAGCTATGGCACTGACATTTTCGGAGGAAAATGAGATGAAGCGATGTGATTTCGCACAAATTGAATTGATAAAAATCTCGATATATTTGTAAGTTGAAAGCTACTGGATATTACACAGGTTCCCTAGTGGATCCTTGGAAACAGCCAGTTGCAAAAACAAATTTATCACACGGTGGTTCAGTGGTTAGCACTGCTGCCTCACAGTGCCAGGGACCCGGGGTCGATTCCAGTCTTGGATGACTGTCTGTATGGAGTTTGCACGTTCTCCCTGTTTCTGCATGGGTTTGCCCTGGGTGCTCCGGTTTCCTCCCACAGTCCAAAGGTGTGCAGGCTAGGTGGACTGGCTGTGGTAAATCGCCCTTAGTGCCTACGGTGGGAAATGCAGGAGCTAGGGTAGGGGGTGGGTCTGGGTGGGATGCTCTTCGGAGGGGTCGTGTGGACTAGTTGGGCCAAACGGCCTGCTTCTACACTGTAATGATTCTTCTAAGATGTCACCTTGACAGCCAGTGGGATTAAAAAGGCCATCTATGTTCCTGCCAAGGTGCTTAGCCGCATAGCCATGTGGAAGTGCTGCATGTACCAATCAGCATGCCAACATACTGATTGCTGCACATAGAAGTCACTGCCGAGTTCCAACCTTAGACGTCAGCGCAATTGGGAGAGTATGGATAAGTAGAGGGAAAACACAGATAGCCACGCACCCCTTCAGGTTGCAGATTTTGCTCCAGCAGTTCAGACTATTCTGTGAGTTTCCCAGCACTGCCTGAGGCTGCAGAAATACTGCACTTCGCTCATCTGGTGGAAATGGCATTAAGGACAATAGATTCTGGGTGTCCTACAATTCTGATTATCCTCAGGGTACTTCAACTGTTCAACCATTGGAGGTTGCGGCTAGTCCTGGGCTTGCTGGCAGATTTGTTCCTCCTCTATTCACAGTTCCAATAAACCTGTATGGGGAATATCAGAAACGGACCAAGTTTTTTGTAATGTGAGTGGTCACGCTGTTGGTGATTTCCATCCAAGATGGAGGTCCAAAGGAACAAGTAGTGAGCTGGAGCTGCCAAGTTATTGCTCTAACTTTCATGTCAGGAATTATCGCCATCTGTTTTCTATTTGACTGCAGAAGAACAGGAACCTCCAGAACACTGAGGAGAAAATAGATACTAATGGACCTTGATGTTCAATGGCATTACCATCACCACATCTCCCACTATCAACATCCTGGGGATTACCATTGACTAGAAACTCAACTGGACTCGCAATATTAACAGACCGTCTACAGGATCAGGTCAGAGGCTCGGAATCTTGCAGCGAGTAATTCATCTCCTTACTCCTCATAACCTGTCCACCATCTACAAGGCAGAAGTCAGGAGTGTGATGGAATACTCACCACTTGCCCGGATGAGTGCAGCTCCAACAACACTCCAGAAGTGTGACAACATCCAGGACAAAGCAGCCCGCTCAACTGGCACCACATCCTCAAAGATCCGCTCCACCCACCAATAACACTAGGAGCACAAATGTGTACAATCCACAACATACACTGCAGAAATTTGTCAAAGATCCTGAGACTGCACCTTCCGAACCTTCAATCACTTCCGTCTAGAAGGACAAGAGCAGCAGATATATGGGAACACCAACCCCTGAAGGTTCACCTGCAAGCCATTAACCATCCTGACTTGGAAATAAGTTGTCAATTCTTCACTGTCACTGGGTCTAAATTTGAATTCTCTCCCCAGCAAAATTGTGGGTCTACCTACAGCACACAGGCTGCAGGAGTGCAAGAAGGCAGTTCACTACCAGTTTCTCCAGGGCAACTAGGGGCGGACAATCAGTAGTAGCTTAGCCTGCAATGCCCACATTCTACAAATGAATTTTAAAAGTAGGCATGCAAATACATGCATTTAGGCCATGCCGTTCACTAGCACTGTTCAAAACCTTGTTGCAGAATTTGAAATTTTTCCTCGAATTGAGAATCTAATTTCTTCCAAATTTTGCCATATTTTCCCAACTGACTCACCATTACCCACAACATTCAGAGCTGGGAAGATTCCACACTTGGTCTCTCGATAATTGCTACAAAGACAACACACAAGGAATTCATAGTCAAGGTCATGGCTCCTTTGCCTCCTCCACATACAGGAATGTATGGAAGTCAGGAATACAATGTAACATGCAACATGCATCTGAATGTAGCACAATACCACCCAGTTCAGATTAGTCCACTTAATTCAGGTCCCTTCCCCCTCCATCATCAGAGGACTGCATTTATAATATGTGCTAGCTATGGGATGAGTTGTGACAAATCAACAAATTTGCTTTGACAGCATCTCTATCCTTGTGACTTCTACCACAAAGAAGGACAAGACCAACACTGTTTTGGGAAGACTATCCGCTTCAAGTTCCCCACTTAGTCACACACCATCTTCACTTGGTTAGAAGTTACTGACCAAATATTCTAGATTTTCCTCAAACATCATTGCAAGCATACGATCAAAAGAAGGACCAAACTGACCAATATTACTGGGGGTAAACTGACGCCACAGTCCTCCTGATCATCCACTGTAACTTCAGTGGAAGAGCCATGGAATGACAGTATTAAAACAGGTTAGAGGATTTTTTTCAGAGTTCACCAAGTTACATCAAACAGTTGGAAGAAATTCAGCCCAGTTGTCATTACCTCTCAAAAACAGTTTCACTACAAGAGGTACAGATCCGTTTAATCAGTAGCTTTTATCCAAAATGCACTAACATTTTAATGCAGAATGTTACTTACTTTTCATTTGATTTACATGTGAGCATATAACATTAGGTTCTATAATTATGACAAGTCATTATTACTGATCAAGGTACAAAGTTAGATGTGAAATTTAATAAACCTTTGTATACAGATTTAGCAATTAAATTGATGTGTTTTTAAAAAAATCAACTCATTCATGTCACATCACATCCAATGATGTCTCCAATAAATCATCTTTGAACTGTCACTGCTTCCATTATTGTCAATGAAAACTTGTAAGCAGCCAGTTTCAACCACAGCACATCTTGTAAAGATAACTATTAACTATACCAGGGTTTTCTTCACATCCGTTATTGATCAGTTGATTTTCATCCTCCTTCGAATTATCGTCTCTCGAATTATCATCATCTTCTCCTTCAAAGCCTATAGTGAATTCAGGCCTAGAAAACAGCATACTGTCTTCAAAGCTGTCAGTGGGTTCCTAAAGGAGAACAAATACATGCTGACGTGGGATTTACATGAACTATCATTAGATAGAAGTCAGCAGCATGAGTTTCAGGTGGTGTCTGGAACTGAAGAAAGAAACAGGGCTTGTCTTAAATGATACTGGGGGAGTTGGGAGTTTGGCAGAGGAGAATGAAGCCTAAATCTAAAATAGTTATCACAGATACACCCACATTTGCTCCCCCTTGAATTTAGAGAATTAAGATGGGGCTGTCTACAATCAGAATACGAAGGAATAGCCATTTTGCCATGGACAAAGATACACAGATTAACACTGTGCTTCAGCATTAGGAAAGTTTCAATTTTCTAAACCTACAGGAACACATTAAAAAGTAATTATTAATGTCATCTCAAAAATATATTCAAAGGTTGAATTTTAAGGGGTGCTGTAGTCCAGCATTCCCCCACCCCTGGCCCCAACTAAAGGTCAGAGGGGAACCTGCCCACAATCTGACAGTTGTCTTGCAGCAATTTAATAGTGGAAGCAGTGTTAAATGTTTTAACAAGAGACTTCCACCACCATCTTAGGGGGATGTCCACCACTTCAAAGACTTGCAGCCAATCCAATTGGCCAGCAGTTCTGTATTCCCAGTAGCACAAAATGAGAAACTGTGGTCACTGCTGGCACTACAAGCAGACCCAGCTCACCAAGGAGTCCAGGTAGATTCGTGATTGAGGATCTCAGTGATGAAGCTAGGAGGACTGGATTCAATATGTCAGGGGGATGAGCAATGACCCTGGGAAAGCGTGATAGGATGGCCCGCAGAACCTCAAAATAAGGAAGCCTCCTCCAGGCCCGGCACCAGCCCATGGTGCTAATTATTCAGCTTTCCACATGGGATGGGCCTCCAATAAGACTTAAGGCAGATGGCATGTAACATGTCAGGCAGGTCAGAGGTGAGTGACTAGGTGGAGGAAGACCAGCTGGTAGATTTCACATATCACCAACCTTCTTCCTCAAGTACTTTCAAATTTGTCAGCCGGGGAAGTGTAAAGTTCAGTCTCAAGAGCAAATATGCAAAACACATTTCACCCTGTACCATTCTCTCCTTACCACCAGTTTGATTTCCTCTTTAGGTGCCAATCGCTCCAGCAGCTCACATGCAAGTTGGTAGCACAAAATACTGGATTGACACAGATTGCATTCAACTGCACTTTCATCTTTCTGGCAGGTATGTGATCCTCCCCATGGGGCTTGGAATACATTGTTTATGATGGAAATTATGTCCCTGGATAATCCATGATCGAGACCCAGAACTATACCATCATCTTGCAATTCCATCTGTAGCATTGAGACAGAAATTTAAACAAGATTTAATTGCTCCATATATATAAAAAACAACTTTGCTGTTCCTCATAATGGCTTGGAATAACATTACGCTAACACAGATTTGAACTGTATTTTCAATATGAAATGATACAGTAACATAAGCTAATAGGAACATGCATAGGACATTCAGCCTGTCAAACCTGCTCCACCAAATATGAAAACATGGCTGATCAAACACTTTTACTCACCCATCACCATAATACTGTACGCCCCAGTAATCACAAATCTATCAATCTCTACCTTAAAGATACTCAAAGGCTGAACTTTCACAGCCCTCTGTGATTGAAAATTCCAAAGGCCATGATTCTTTGAGTGAAACAATGCTGAAGAAGGGTCCAGACCCGAAGCATCAGCTTTCCTGCTCCTCTGATGCTGCCTGGCCTGCTGTGTTCATCCAGTTCTACACCTTGTTATCTCCTTATCTCAGACTCTTTATGTTTAAATTGCGTCCCCTCACAATTATGTCCACTTTTAGACATGTCATCCAGGGGAAACATCTTACCTGCATCTAGCCTGTCTATCCCTTTCAGTACTTTGGAGGTTTCAATGAGATGGTGAGCAAATGAGTATCCCTGGAGGGCAGGTCATTGGGTGGGTTTGTTGTCACAGACACCCCAACAGTGAAGTGCTGGGGGAGGTGCAAGATATAACTGCAATGAGTAGGTGATTGTACAAGTGGGTGAGTCCTTGGGGGATGAAGGAAGAGGTGGCATAGGAGAGTCAAGGCAGGGTGGGGTGTGTGAGACCCCAGCAGTGAAATAAGAACTTTCATTTGAACAACATTTGCTAAACAATCCAACATGTGCCAGGAATTACACTTACAACTAGCGTAGGACTGTTGTCTTTTGGACTCTTAGGTGGTGTACTTGAGCATACTGGAAGCCTGAGTCAGTGAGGTTTGTAGGCATCATTATTGGGAACCTTGCTGTTTGTGGTATTTATAAATGATTTAGGCCTGAATATAGAAGGGCTCATCAATAAGTTCAGGAATGATACAAAAATTGATGGGGTGGTAAGTAATGAGGAGGATAGCCTTAGATTACAGGAGGATACAAACGGATTTGTCAGATGCGCTGATCAGTGTCATATGAAATTCAGTAACTGTGAGGTGGTGCATTTGGGTAAGATAAACAAAGCAAGCAAAGGCATGATGAATGACAGGGCTCTGGGAAACACCGAGGATTAGAGGGACCTTGTTGTGAATGTCCATCAGTCCCATAAGGTAGTGGGACAGATAGGTAAAGTGGTGAGGTTGACATCTGGGACACTTGCCTTGAAGCACAGAGTTTTCAGAACAGGGTGGTTATGCTGGAACTGTATAAAACACTGTTTAGATCACAGCTATTATACATTATGATGTACAGATCTGGATCCACATAATGGAAGGGATGTGATTGCATTGGAGAGGGTACTTGCCAGGGCACTGGCTTGCCTGGTCAGTTTGTGTTATAACAAGTGGGATTCAATATACTGGAGGCGTTTTTTTTTTGGAGAAGTGGGGCCATGATTGAGATGTATAAAATTATGGGGGGCTCAGCCTATCTGCTTTCAGTTTTCTAACCAGCCTCCAAAGCGGGAATTTATCAGAGGAGTGCTGTACATCTAAGTACACAATGTCCATTGGCTCTCCTCTATCAAATTTGACAGCAATATCTTCAGAGAAACTCAACACTTTCAACAAGCACAATTTCCCATTTACAAATTCATACTGACTATGCCCAATCAGATCGTTATCAACCAGATATCTATTTAACCGATCACTTATAATAGATTCTAGCACTTTCTCTACTACTGATGTAAGGCTGACAGGCCTGCGGCCCTGTTTTCTCTCTCCCTTTCTTGTTACATTACTACCTTCACATCCACAGAAATCATTCCAGAATCTGTAGACGATTTGAAGAAAATCAGAAATGCATTAACTTTCCCTACAACTACCTACTTCAACCCTCTGAGATGAAGACCATCAGGTTCTGGGGTTTCATCAGCTTACAGACCCATTAACTTCTCCAGCACAATCTTCTTACTGATTCTAATTTCCTTGAACTTGTTTTCCCTGACCACTTTGATCTCTATTTCTGGGAGATTTCTTCAATGGTGAAATTAAAATACTTGTCCCAAGAAGCTGTAACATATTCATCTTTAAATCGTGCACAGAATAACTTAACCTGAAATGTCACATATGATATACCAGGAAAAGGAGCAACTAAATCATTACCTGTTTCAATATCAAATCAAACATCAGAATAAAGCAAGACAGGTTCATCTCATCATCATCAGAATCAAAGTCAATAGCTCTTCCTCCTGCAGATCCGAAATTCTTAAAACAACCACGGAATGGACTGCGCAATGGACTGCGGAATGGGCTACGAAAGGGACTAGGAAATGGACTAAGAGTAACATGTTGGCCTCTGCGTCCAGGATCTGATACAACACTAACCTATGGAAAAACAGTGCATTCATTAGGACAATGGCTCGAAGAAAATAAAACTAAAGTCACTATAAAATATACAGTCAAGGCCCACCATTCACATGCCGACCTTTCCTGAATTTGCTTATCGTACTGCGCACCCACTTTAAGGCTAAGCTTCACTTATCTATGCCTTTAAAGACAAAAACTGGAAAAAACTTCCTTCTGGACTATAAAGTGCATGCTAAATAAGTGTCCTATGCTGTGCCTGCACAGTTTGTCAAGCCCGCTGTTTGTAAAACTGACAGTTTAGAGGATTTTGAGGAACATAACCAATGTAAATAGCAGGACTTCACTTTACATTGTGAGCAGAATAAAATAAAAAACCGCCAGCTTAAGCAAATTTAAACGAGGCACATGGAATTTAAACATTAATATTTCAGTGCCATAAAATGTTTAATCACAACACACTACATGATTTGCTGGGGGAATGGGGGGGGGAGAAGAAGATGTGTTTGATAGTGGATCTCTCTGAAGGTGCAGAAATGGTGGAAAATGATCCATTGAATACGGAGGGTGAAACAGTTCATCGAGTGGTATAAGACTGCTGGCCAAAGAAGTGAACATCGAGGCAAAGGCAACGAAAGGAGACATTATAATAGGGGTGTTACAGGATAGAGCTGAATCTTTCTTTTCATTCATTTGTGGGATGTTTGTGTCACTGGGTGGGGCAGCATTCACTGACTATCCCTTATACTTTGCTAAGAACAGATCATTCAACATCAGAGATCACAACACAGAAGTACAGAAACTAGCAGTAGGAGAAGGCCATATGGCTCTGCAAACCTGTTCTGCAGGTCAGTATGATCATGGCTGATCCTCTCTCCCAATGCCATATTCCCATTTCTCTCCTTACTACTTAGAACCTTAAATGGTTTGAATCACAGGTTCTCTGGCTAGTGCAGCCAGAGCCCAGCTGCACAAGGGCAACAAAAAAAAGGAGGAGCAATTCTGATAGGAGACTCAAGAGTGATGGCAACATCAGGTGCTTCTGTGGTCGCAAATGTAACTCTTTGATAATGTGTTGCCTTTCTCGGGCCGGGAACAAAGATGTTGCTGAAAGGCAGTAGGGCATCGTGAAGAGGGAAGGTGAACAGTCAAGGATCACGATTCACTTTGGTATCGATGACAAAAGGAGAAAGAGGGATGAGGTTCTGTAACAGGAATTTAAGCAGTCAGGTAGCAGATTGAAAAGCAGAACCTCAATGATTATAATCTCCAAATTACTCATAGTGCCTCATGCTGGCAAGTATAACAGTAGACACATGCAGATGAACTGTGCAGGAGGGAGGGCTTTAGATTCCTGGATCACTGGGTCCATTTGTCAGAATGATGGCATTTGTACAAGTCCAATGGGTTGAACATAAACATACTTGTAGCGTGTTTGGGGGGAGGGGGTGGTTTGTGAGTGTCATTAGTGCCATTTAAACTCATTTGGCAGGGGTATGGGTTTTGGAATAGGAAATGATGCACAAACAAGTACAGAAGAAAGACCAAAGACCATTTCTGATGAAGGGTTTAGGCCCAAAACGTCAAGTTTTCCTGCTCCTATGATGCTGCTTGACCTGCTGTGTTCATCCAGCCCCATGCTTGTTATCTAGAAGAAAGACCAAGCCAGCCAGAAAGACAGGCCGAATACAGTCATGTTAAAATACAAGGGAGCATAGCCAGGCAGGATTGCACTTAAAACTCATCTCAATCCACACGGACAAGGAGGACCACGACTTCGACTGGGACAACACCAAGATCCTGGGGCAGGCTAGGCAGAGACAAGCACGAGAATTCCTGGAAGCATGGCACTCCACGAAGCAGGCGATTAATAAACACATGGAACTCAACCCCATATACGTTCCACTATGGAGGAAACCCGGAAGTGAGGCAATCCATTGTAACGGACCCCAGAGTTTAAAAGCCAGGCAGGAAAACACACCGACGCTTCATCAGAGGCTGCACTGAGGATGTTACCAAGCACGGTAACGAAACGTCTGCGGAACAACAAACCAGCTCAGCGAGCCAACCAACCTCAACAGGATAGCATTTATTTTAATGCACAGAGTTCGCCAGTAAGGCAGATGAATTCAAGATATTGACTAACTCATGGAGATAGGACATCATTGCTATTATGAAGACATGGTTGAGGGATGGGCAGGACCGGTAGCTTAATATTAGGGGTCATACGATCTTCAGATGAGACTGGGAAGGGTGTAAACAGGAGCTGGTACTGCAATACTGACACCTACTGAAACAAGAAAGGATGGTACTTTAGAAGGTTCCTCAAATTCCCCTACAGGGAGAAGCAAAAAAACCAAAAAAAGGGGGCAGTCACATTGCTAGAAGTATAATATCGATCCCCAAACTATCAAGGAGAGGTAATTGGACAAATACGTCAGCAAATCTCAGACAGCCATAAAAATAATAGTAGGGTATTTCAACTTCCCCAATATTAACTGGGATAGACAGTATGAAAGGCTTAGAGGTGCAGAACTTTTAAATATATCCAAGAGAATTTTTTAAGCCAATTTGTAGAAAGTCCGACAAGAGAGGGGCTAGAACGGGACTTAATTTTAGGGAACGAAGCCAGACAAGTGGTACAAGCGGTACAAGTGTCACTGGGGAGCATTTCAGTGATATTAGCTGTAACTAAATAAGATAGCAAAGACTCCGAATTAGGGGAAGGCCAATATGATGAAACAGAACATGGCCAAAGTGTCTGGGAGCAGCTATTTGTAGGGAAGTCTACATCAGAACAATGGCAGTCATTCACAAAATAACTAATGAAAATGCAGGACCAACATGTTCCCATAACGAAGAAGGGCGGAACAAACAACTCCAGAGAACACTGGATGTGCAACCTAGATAAGGTTTTAAAAAAAAAAAGCTTTTGGCAGATACTGAGGTCTCAAAATAGTAGAGTATATATATGTGTGTGTAGAGGAGAACAGGGCTAGGGGTAGCTTCAAAAACTTTAGAAGAATGAAAGACACTGACTGGTAAAAGGCATTTTATTATTATGGTAGAGGTAAAAGGACAACTATGGGAAGAGCGGAGCCCATTAGGAACCACAGTAGCAATTTGTGCCTGGAGCTAGAAGAGGTCAGAAGTCACTTGACACCAGGTTTAGTCCAACAGGTTTATGTGAGGTCACAAGCTTTCGGACTGCTGTTCCTTCGTCAGGTGAAGTGGAGCTAGAAGACCAGATGAGGTTTCAAACGTGATCTGTGCATCTGTGTTCACTATAGACAGAACGATTTGGGTACAGAAATCAGGAGGGGTCCCGCAATATAATTGAACAAATTGGCACTGAGGAATGGGGGATATTAGCAGTTTTGGCAGACTTGGAAGTGAAAAAATCCCCAGGCCCAGATGCAATGTATCCCAAGGTGCTATGGGAGGCAAGAGAAGAGATTGCAGGGGCTCTATCATTGATGTTCAAATACTGACCGGCTACAGAAGATATACCAAAGGACTGGATGGCAGCTAATGTGATACCATCATTCAAAAAGGATGGTAGAGACAATCCAGGAGACTACAGGCCATTGAATCTAACAGCAATGGTACAGAAACTATTAGAAAAAATTCTGATGGTGAGAATTAATCTACACTTGGAGGGGCAAGGAATAATCAAGGATACTCAGTATGGCAATGTCAGGTAACAGCAGGACAAACAAATTTGACTGAATTTTGAGGAAGTGACTAGAACATAGAACATAGAACATTACAGCGCAGTACAGGCCCTTCGGCCCTCAACGTTGTGCCGACCTGTGAAACCAATCTGAAGCCCATCTAACCTACACTATTCCATTATCATCCATATGTTTGTCCAACGACCATTTAAATGCCCTTAAAGTTAGCGAGTCTACAACTGCTGCAGGCAAGGCATTCCATGCCCTTACTACTCTCCGAGTAAAGAATCTACCTCTGACATCTGTCCTATATCTATCACCCCTCAATTTAAAGCTACGTCCCCTCATGCTAGCCGTCACCATCCGAGGAAAAAGGCTCTCACTGTCCACCCTATCTAATCCTCTGATCATCTTGTATGTCTCTATTAAGTCACCTCTTAACCCTCTTTTCTCTAACGAAAACAGCCTCAAGTCCCTCAGCCTTTCCTCATAAGACCTTCCCTCCACACCAGGCAACATCCTGGTAAATCTCCTCTGCATCCTTTCCAATGCTTCCACATCCTTCCTATAATGCGGTGACCAGAAATGTACGCAATACTCCAAGTGCGGCCGCACCAGAGCTTTGTACAGCTGCAACATGACCTCATGGCTCTGAAACTCAATCCCTCTACCAATAAAACCTAACACACCGTATGCCTTCTTAACAACCCTATCAACCTGGGTGGCAACTTTAAGGGATCTATGCACATGGACACCAAGATCTCTCTGCTCGTCCCCCCTACCAAGAATCTTACCATTAGCCCAGTACTCTGTATTCCTGTTACTCCTTCCAAAGTGAACCACCTCACACTTTTCCGCATTAAACTCCATTTGCCACCTTTCAGTTCAGCTCTGCAGCTTATCTGTGTCCCTCGGTAACCTGCAACATTCTTCTGCACTATCCACAACTCCATCGACTTTAGTGTCATCCGCAAATTTACTAACCCATCCTTCTATGCCCTCATCCAGGTCACATATAAAAATGACAAACAGCAGTGGCCCCAAAACAGGTCCTTGCGGTACACCTAGGTTGAAGATGAGGGCAGTGTGGTTGATTTGGTCTGTATAGACTTCGACAAGGATTTTGTCGAAGTCTTACACGTGACAGAAACATAGAAACATTGAAGATAGGAGGAGCAGGAGGCCATTCAGCCCTTCGAGCCTGCTCCACCGTTCTTCACAAAACATGGCTGATCGTCCAATTCAATAGCCTAATGCTTTTTCTCCCCATAAACTTCGATCCCATTCACCCCAAGTGCTATATCTATGTCTAGCCTCTTGAATACATTCAATGTTTTGGCATCAACTACTTCCTGTGGAAATGAATTCCACAGGCTCACCACTCTTTGCGTGAAGAAATGTCTCCTCATCTCCGTCCTAAATGATCTACCCCGAATCCTCAGTCCGTGACCCCTGGTTCTGGACACACCCACCATTGGGAACATCCTCCCTGCACCTACTCTGTCTAGTCCTGCTAGATTTTATAGGTTTCTATGAGATCCCCCCCTCATTCATCTGAACTCTAGTGAAAACAATCCCAACCTAGTCAACCTAGCCATCCCCGGAATCAGCCTGGTAAACCTTCGCTGCACTCCCTCAAGAGCAAGAAAAGGAGTCTAAAACTGCACACAATATCCCAGGTGTAATCTCACCAAGGCCCTATGTAACTGCAACAACACAACCCTGTTCCTGCACTCAAAGCCTCTCGCAATGAAGGCCAACATACCATGTGACTTCTTTACCACCTGCTGCACCTGCATGCTTACCTTCAGCAACTGGTGCACAAGGACACCCAGGTTCCACTACACACTCCCCTCTCCCAATTTACAGCCATTCGGGCAGTAATCTGCCTTCTTGTTTTTGCTTCCAAAGTGAATTATCCAAATTACATCTATCCAAATTATACTGCATCTGCCATTGATTTGCCCACTCACCCAACCTGTCGAGATCATGCTAACGATATCTGCATCCACGTCACAGTTCACCCTCCCACCCAACTTGGTATCATCTGCAAACTTGGAGATATTACATTTTGTTCCCTCATCCAAATCATTAATACATGTTGTGAATAGCTTGGGTACCAGCACTCATCCCTGTGGCACCCCACTAGTTACTGTCTGCTAATTTGAAAAGGGCCCATTAATTGCTATTCTTTGTTTCCTCTCTGCCAATCAGTTTCCTATCCATCTCAAAGCACTTCCCCCAATCCCATGCGCTTTAATCTTGCACACTGATCTCTTATGTGGGACTTCATCAAATGCTTTCTGTAAGCCCAAATATACTACATCAACTGGCTCCCCCTTGTCAACTCTACTAGTCAAGAGATACTGGTCAAGAATGTAAAACCCCATGGGATCAAATGGCAGGAGGCAGAGTCTGATGGTTGAAGGTTGTTTTTATGACTGGAAGCCTGTGTCCAACGGCACCAGTGGATAAGGTGTTTAAGAGATAAAAAGGTACTGCAGATGCTGGAGAAACCAAGATAACAAGGTGTGGGGCTGGATGAACACAGCAGGCCAAGCAGCATCATAGGAGCAGGAAAGCTTTTCTGATGAATGGTTTAGGCCCGAAACGTCAAGCTTTCCTGCTCCTATGATGCTGCTTGGCCTGCTGTGTTCATCCAGCCCCACACCCTGATAAGGTGTTTAAGGTGGCATATGGGATACTTAATATTATTAGTCAATGCATTCAATACAAACAGCAGGGAGGATATAATGGAACTGTATAAAACATTAGTTATACCACCCCTGGAGTACTGCGTACAATTCTGGTCACCACATTTTAGAAAGTACGTGATTTCACAAGAGAGGGTACAGAAGACATTCACTAGGATGTTGCAGGGCCTCAAACAATTCATCTATAAAGCTACCACAGTCCTACTCTTGCATTTTAGCGAAACAGAGACGACTGGTAGAAGATTAACCTAACGACGCCACATCTCAGAGGAGTTTGAGAAGGAGAAACCTTCATGAAAGCGTTGGCCAGTGCAAGAATTGAACCCATGCGGCTGGTATCACCTTGCAATACAAACCTGCTGTCCAACAACCTGAGCGAACCAACTCCCAAGTCAGATACGAAGAGAGGCTAGATATGCTAATGCTGTTTTCATTCGAGCAGAGAAAGCTGACACAGGACCTGATTGAGATGTAAAAAATTGTGGGGGACACAGATGGGATAGGAAAAAATCTTTTTCCCTCAGTTAAGGGATCAAAAACCAGGGTGCATAGATTTAAAACAACAGGCAAGAGGTGTGAACGGGATTTGAGGAAAACGTTTTTCACGCAGAGCAGGGGATATCTGGAACTCGCTGAATGAAAGGGTAATTGAGGCAAGAACACTTAAAACATTTAAGGCATTATTTAGATGAACATTTGAAATGCCAAAGCATCCAAGTCTTGAGACCAAATGCTGGAAATTGGAATTAGTGCAGATAGGTGTTTGATGATCAGCACGCATACAATGTCTGGAAAGGCCTATTTCCCTGTTGCAAAATTCTATGTCTAAAATAGTTCTAGATGATTTCAGGCACTATCAATTAAGGAGCTATATTAACAAAACACCAACTTTTAAGCATTAAGATTTAACTCAACTGGCAGGAACGATGGCGGCAAAATTGAAATTACATTTAAATATATGCAGAAAATTTAATCTGATTTAATAAGGGAACATAGGAATTGCCTGAGTCAGCTTAGCCCAGCACAACTGTCTCAATTAATAAAATTAAAAGCAAGGAACAGAATCATTGATAATACTGTCCAGTCAATGGAAGCAGGCATAAGTAAAAGTTACCCGTCGAGCAGTTAGATTTCCTGGCTGGTCATTGGCTCTTGCTTTTCTTTGGTTCGCCAATTCTTTGACTGAGTTCACTCCATCAGAAAACATACTGATCAATAGCTGGAGAGGGACGATTATATCTAGTTCTGATAAAACCTAATCAGAAGGATCGACCGAAACTGCATTTGTTAGACAGCAGAACATTGAAACCAGGAAAGTGTGCAAACACAACTTAATCATTTGCTATTTGAAACTTTTAAATTTAACAAGCTTCTGAATAGATTATAATTTTCAAACAGTTTGTTAAATTGTTGCATGTCTGATACTTAAGTTGGATCTTCAAACAGTGGGTATTTAATCATTAACAGTAATACAAAAGAAACTTACATACACATACATACAATATTTAAAGTCATACTGCGATTGCACAACAGTTGACTCTTTTTACATAGATTTATTCTTTTGCAAATAGTTGTGGCAAGCCCTTTGAACTTTAAGATTATGCACCTGTATTAAACTCATCCAATAACTACTGGGCACTAATTAGCAAATCTACTTGATCTACAGAGTAACACTTTCAGGAGTACCATAATCCCCAATAATAACAATCAAATAATTATGATGCTTTTTAATTAATGTTAGATTTAAACAAAAATGTGCAATTTGTATTGTACATATTATTCATGCATTTGGTTTGCAAAAATGCTAAGCAGCTGAAATTTGAACCCAGAGCTACCATGGAGTCTTATTTGACTTCAGAACAGACTTCGCTTCTGGGTTTATGCCACATCTTTACAAAGGCAATACAATTTTATGCAGTAAATACATGACAACAATCAACAGTCAAGGCTGGAACTGAAATAGGTTTAATAGCAGAAACATAGAATTTTAATAATTTATATCACAGACACTATTCAAGTGGAACTGAACTGTAGACGAGAATTAATACTAAGTTTTCAAATTAAACCTCGTCGATAAGGATATTTACTTACATGAAGCCAAAGTAAAGCTTGTTCCTGTACTGAAGCAGGGTAGCCAGTAAATCTACAGCTAATAAAACCAAACATCTCTTCCAAGGAAAAGGGCAATGGGCAAAGTTCAATATCAAACATTTTGCTGAAATAAATCAATGTTAACATTAGCTTCCAATCAGAACCGTGACAGAAATACAAATAAAATGAAGTTCAGCAATAGAATAGTGGAGTATTACTGCATATCTCATTTGTATTTCAATTTTATGAATATTAAATAATAAGCACCTAGAGTTAAATAAAGCAATTTCATTATAAAGTACTTGCCCCACCAAGCTTTCCCCAAGGGTTAAATTTTATTACTTCCCACAACTCTTATAAACTAACAATGTTCCAAGCTCACGCTCAGACGACGTTGTCATTGCTAAGCAAATATATTTACCTGGCAGGCAGGAGACTGAGTACACTATTATTTCCAGATGCTGTTTGGAAGCCACAATGCATTTCCTAACCTGGTATAAAATAAGTTATACTCTTGTTTGCTACGGACAGAGAAAAGCTCACCCAGTATCATTTGTGGAGAATCAGACTACAGCACAAGTGTATAAGCCTACTAATTTAGGCTCCCAAGGGAAGAAATCACAACCCTCAAGCACTTCAAACAAGTTACCACCAGTAATCAACCCACCAGGGACTTAGAATTGCCCACAGGTAAGTGAGGGAGGTAAGAGGAGAAAGAATTGTTGGCTGGGGAGCGACAGGGTCAGAGCCCCATCCCCGTCCCTGCCTTCCTAATGCCAGATCCCTCAATCATGCACTGGTTGCCTTAGAATGATGGACTGAAATCCCAACTCATCTCCGAAGCCTGGAAATAAGTCCGCCAATTTCTTTCTGGGGTCCACAAGAGCGGGATGAGACTCTAAGTGGTCATTAATTGGTCACTTAAGAGCATCAACTAGCATCTGAGCATTCTGGCTTACATTTAGTAAGTATTCATTGGTTGTAAAGGGTTTTGGTGTATTAGAACAAAGAACATAGAACAGTACAGGCCCTTCGGCCCACAATATTGTGCCGAACTTTTACCCGAAAGCTAAGGTCTATCTAACCTCCGCCGCTACCTTATACTATCACCCATACGCCTATCTAATAGCCACTTAAATGCCTCTAATGAGGCCGATTCCACTACCCTCTCCAGCAATGCATTCCACGCCCCTACCACTCTCCGAGTAAAGAACCTACCTCTGACGTCTCCCCAATATCTACGTCCTTTCACTTTAAAACTATGTCCCCTCGTAAAAGCTATCTCCACCCGAGGAAAAAGTCTCTGGCTGTCTACTCTATCTATACCTCTGAACATTTTGTACACCTCTAATGCTTCATCGTTCTAAAGAGAAAAGCCCTAGCTCTCTTAACCTTTCCTTGTAAGACCTTCCCTCCATTCCAGGCAACATCCTGGTAAATCTCCTCTGCACCTTTTCCAACGCTTTCACATCTTTCCTGTAATGAGGTGACCAGAACTGGACACAATACTCCAGATGTGGCCGAACCAGGCTTTGGTATAGCTGGAGCATAACTTCATGGCTCTTGAACTCAATCCCTCTATTAATGAAAACTAACACACTGTACGCCTTCTTAACAACTCTATCCACCTGGGTGGCAGCTTTCAGGGAACTGTGGACATGAACCCCAAGATCCCTCTGCTCCTCCACACTGCCAAGAATCTTTCCATTAACCCTGTATTCTGCTTTCAAGTTTGTCCTTCCAAAATGAATCACCTCACACTTTTCAGAGTTAAACTCCATCTGCCACTTCTCAGCCCAGCTCTGTATCCTATCAATGTCCCTTTGTAACCTAGAACAGCCCTCCGCACTGTCCACAACTCGACCCACCTTTGTATCGTCCGCAAACTTGCTTATCCACCATTCCACTCCCTCATCTAAATCATTTACAAAAATCACTCATAGAAGAGGACTCAGAACAGATCCTTGTGGTACACCACTTGTAACTGAGCACCATGTTGAATATTTTCCATCCACTGCCACACTTTGTCTTCGAAGGGTCAGCCAATTCTGAATCCAATCTGCCACATTTCCCCCATCCCATGCCTCCTTACTTTCTGCATGAGCCTACCATGGGGAACCTTATCAAACGCCTTACTTAAATCCATGTATACCACATCCACTGCTCTACCTTCATCCACATGTTTGGTCACCTCTTCAAAGAATTCAAAAGGATTTGTGAGGCATGATCTACCCCTCACAAATCCATGCTGACTATCACAAAACAAACTGTGCCTTTCCAAGTGATCACATATCCTGTCTCTCAGAGTCCTTTCCAATAATTTGCCCACCACTGATGTAAGATTAACTGGTCTGTAATTTCCGGGGTTATCCCTGTTCCTTTTTTCAAACAAGGGAATGACGTTTGCCTCTATCCAATCTTCTGGCACTATACCCGTGGACAGTGAGGACGAAAAGACCATCACCAAAGGCCCTGCGATCTCTTCCCTCGCTTCCCATAGAATCCTTGGATAAATCCCATCAGGCTCGGGGGACTTATCTATGTTCAAGTTCCTCAAAATTCCTAGTACATCTTCCTTACTAACTTCGACCTCCTCTAGCCTACCAGCCTGTTTCACACTGCCCTCCTCTACAACTAGGTCCCTCTCAGTTGTGAATACCAAAAATAATTATTCATTAAGGACCTCTCCTATCTCTTTAGGCTCCGTACACAAATTCCCTTTACAATCCTTGATCGGCCCTACTCTTTCTCTGGTCATTCTCCTATTCCTCACGTACGTGTAAAAAGCCTTGAAGTTTTCCTCAATCCTATCTGCCAAGGTTTTCTCATGCCCCCTTATAGCTCTCCTAAGCCCCTTCTTCAATTCTTTCCTGGATAACTTGTATCCCTCTAGAGTCTTTTCCGTTCCTTGTTTCCTAAACCTTACGTAAGCCTCCTCCTTTCTCTTAACCAGTCGTTCAAACTCTCTTGAGAACCAAGGCTCCCTCACTCGACCGCATCTTCCCTGCCTGCTTGGGACAAACATATCGAGCACACGCAGTACGCATTCCTTAAACAATCTCCACATTTCTGTGGTGCTCTTCCCTGACGGCATCTGTTCCCAATTTATGTTACTCAGTTCTTGCCTAACAGAATTATAATTACCCTTCCCCCAATTATAAACTTTACCCTGCCGTACGTACCTATCCTTATTCATGACTATCGTGAAAGAAACAGAGTTATGATTGCTACCACCAAAATGCTCTCCTTCCAACAGGTCTAACACTTGGCCCTGTTCGTTGCCAAGCACCAAATCCAAAGTGGCCTCTCGTCATGTTGGGCTATCTACATACTGTGTCAGGAATCCTTCCTGAACGCACTGGACAAAATCTGCTCCATCTAAACTATTACAACGAAAATGTTTCCAATCAGTATTTGGAAAGTTGAAGTCACCCATAACTACAACCCTGTGACTTCTGCACCTTTCCACTATCTGCCTCCCAATCCGCTCCTCTACTTCTCTGCAACTAATAGGGGGTCTGTAAAAAACCCCCAACAAAGTGGCTGCTCCTTTCTGGTTCCTGACCTCAACCCAAACTGACTCTGTAGACATATCATTCTCAAACTGCCTTTCAGTAGCTGCTATACTCGCCTTGACTAGCAATGCCACTCCCTCACCTCTTTTTCCACCCTCCCTATTTCTCTTAAAGCATCTAAATCCCAGAACTTCCAACATCCATTCCTCTCCCTGAGTTACCCACGTTTCTGCAATGGCCACAACATCGTAGTTCCAAGTACTGACCCATGCTCTAAGTTCATCCGCTTTATTTCTGATACTTCTTCATTGAAGTATAGACACCCACAACCATCTTGGCGTCTGCAATTATGCTCCATCGACCGCATTTCTTTATAAACCACCTCACTCCCTGTTGCGTCTGTTGGAAGGCCGAATACCTCATCCTCTGAATTATAAATCCGGTTCCCCACCCCCTGCCAAACTAGTTTAAACCATCCCATACAGCTCTAGCAAACCTCCCTCCCAGGATATTTGTGCCCTTCCGGTTCAGGTGCAACCCGTCTTTACTGTACAGGTCCCACCTTCCCCAGAATGTGCTCCAATTATCCACATAATGGAAGCCCTCCCTCCTACACCAGCCCTGTAGCCACGTATTTACCTGCACTCTCTTCCTATTTCTTACCTTGTTATCACGTGGCACTGGTAGTAATCCAGAGATAACTACCCTGTTTGTCCTGGACTGCCACTTCAACCTAACTCCCTGCACTTGTTTTTCACATTCTTGGTCATTTTTCAACCTACGTCATTGGTACCAATGTGTACCATGACTGCTGGTTGCTCACCCTCTCCCTTAAGGATCTTGAAGACACGATCCGAGACATCACGGACCCTGGCACCCAGGAGGCAACATACCGCCCTTTCATCTCGTTCGCCTCTTACTATTGAATCCCCCACTACAATTGCTCTCCTATTCTCCCCCCTTCCCTTCTTTGCCACAGGGTCAGGCTCAGTGCCAGAGAGCTGTCTGCTATGGCCTTCCCGAAAAAGGTCATCCCCCGCAACAGTATCCAAAACGGATATTCTGAGCTCATTAAAGGCACTATATTCATGCAAGCCTATTTTTGTTCTTATTGAGCATTGATTGGATTGGTAATTGTGTGAAGACTGTATTGATCAAGTGACATGGAGGTCTAACACAACAGCTTGCCAAATGCCAGATCAACCATTAATGAAACAATTCTGCACAGGCAGTTCAGCATTATTGCATCTAGTGTATTAATGGCCAAACAAGTGGATCAATTAACTTCTGTAACAAGGGTAGTTTCAGGAAATCCTCACTGAAGTAGGGCTACTACACTGCAGCATCACATCTCAACACACACAATCATGAATGAATTCTCACTGAAAAACTCCCAATGTTTTTTATTGGGGAAATCAATTTTCTTAGAATTTAACATAATAAAACTAGAAAAATATTCTGGTATGTTGTTACTTCCATGAAAGTACTTGTTATTTTGTTCCTTTAGTTTTATTGCCAGACCATGTTATTAAAGTCATATTTCCAAGATATAAATTAAGAAAAAAAATGGGAGTGAGGAATTGAGCAACAAACTTCGTACGTACCTTAAAACCTCTTTAAACTCTTTTAACTGGTTGTCTGGCACCTCAGTTCGGATAGATTCCAACCATTCTGGCATAATGCATTCCCACACAGCTTGATTAATAACATTATATGGAATAAGACACAGGATTCGATTCAAGCCTTCCTTTAGCTGTGTCACAGTACTGCAGCGCTTGTCCCAGTACCCACCAACCTGAAAATACACCTCACCTCAGTACAACTTGTGTTTGTATGAACATCTTTCTCATAGAAAAACATCCAGAAGTGCTTCCCCTAATGTGCAATTAGGCAACAATTGACAGTGAGCCACAAAGTAGGCATTGGGAAGGACAACTAAAACTGTTTTCAGAGAGTTGATAGAGATAATAGGAACTGCAGATGCTG
>JAHRHZ010000133.1:58952317-58975737 GCA_024137785.1 Ginglymostoma cirratum | reverse complement strand
TCTATCCGCCTCCCCCTCTCTCCCTATTTATTTCAGAACCCTCTTCCCCTCCCCCATTTCTGATGAAGGGTTTAGGCCCGAAACGTCAAGTTTTCCTGCTCCTATGATGCTGCTTGACCTGCTGTGTTCATCCAGCCCCATGCTTGTTATCTCTCTTCTTTTCCTCACATGATTTATTGCCTTCCTCCTTTAGTCATCAGGATAATTTAGTAACTGACAAGTGCAAATAAAAGACAGCAAAAAAAAATCTCATGGATTTTGTATGAGAATTTCAATTTGGGGTCTGCTGCCTGTTTGGGTGAATATGAAAAGATCCTATGGCAGTATTTATGGGAGCAAATTTCTTGTTTACTGCCAGATATTCATATCTCAACCTACACCATAAAATCCTCTACTCATTTAAATGGGAATGCCAACTCCGCCTGCCTGAGATATGCCAACTAACAAAATTCCCAACTAAAAAGCAACAAACCTCATCTTAACCAGAACAGGCGGATGCCAGTGGGAGATAAATTAACGGATAGATTTAATCAGCATTCATTACTGGGGCTGAAACCAACACCAATTACTTTACAACTTGGCATCTATCCTGACTGCTTTTATCTATATTTAGACTAGCAGTTACTTAGTCTCATTTTTGCATTCATTTTAAAAGAAATATTTTGCATAAGTAATTTAGTTTGAATTAATTTATTTTATATTTAAAAGCAAGGAAGATTTTCTAACTAATGGTTGCAACCATGTTAGAATTATTCAATCACCTGTGGTCCCTGTTTCACATCATAATTCATCCCAAAATGACTTTGCCTGTTTTTTTGATAATTTTTGGAGGTTTACGCTATGTAAATGCAGTCACAAAGTGTTGGGGTATTGTGTCTGTGAATGTGTCAATCAAAGCAATACTTTGTTGGAAGAATTGGAATCAAAAAATAGTACTTTTCTTTCTCATAATAGCACTTTTCCTCCATGAATCTTGTCATGGAAACAGATCATGACTCCAAATTACTTACGGATATATTGAACTCCTAAGTACAACATGTGTTTAATAGAAAGAAGATCTATAAGCCAAAAAATAGCTGAGGTTGTGAATTCAGTGGCTTTTGAAAATCCTGTATGGATTACACTGAATCCAAGGAGGAATCTTGGAATGTCACACTGAAGAGTGTCCAGAAAACTGCAGATAGTAACAGTAAAAAAACTGAACTGTGATCTGGGTGAAAGACATGCTTGTGTTTTATCATTCCAGGAGTGCATAACAAAGAGGGTTAAAAACCAAATGCAAATTCTGGTCTCTCTGTGCTAGAGAGCTGACAGGCTAATTTGCTATAACAAGGTGTAGAGCTGGATGAACACAGCAGGCCAAGCAGCATCAGAGGAGCAGGAAAGCTGATGTTTCAGGCCTAGACCCTTTTCTGAAGAAGGATCTGCAGTTCCTACGATCTCTGAGGCTAATTTGCCAGCTTAGGCAAATTAGGTCTGTTGTGATGGGGCATAGCTGAGAATTTCTGCTAAACACCCAGGTGTTTGCAGGCAAAAAGAAATAAAGTCACTTTTATTGCTGAAAATAAATCATCAGCAAAACTGCTGCTGAAGGAAACTGGACCATCCCTGTTCAGCTAATGGCAGAAACAAGAATCTCTAAATAATCACTCTACTGCCAAAATCAGTACTAGCAGAATCATCCACCTTAATAGCTGCAATGTTTCACAATCGATTCATCACGGAAAGGCCAAGTCTGCTTTGTATATCCAGGTTTCTTTAAAATTTTTTTTTGGTCTCCCCTCACCTTTCTCAACTGTGTATATGTGTGTCATGTTTCATTGACTTTTATCGCACTTTAGCAGTTTAAAAAACTTTTTCTTTATCTCAAGAAAACCTGTTCAACTTGGATTTTTTTTCAAAATATCGATATACTCGGGCTGACAAAAGGTAGCCATGAGTGAAGGGCTCCTTTTTTATATTAACTTTGTTGCAACCAACTGAGGGAAGGGTTGAGTAAAGAAAGGAAGTCAATTCATTGCTCCTCATGCAGGAACATATCCATTTGTGAGTATCCCATTCAGGACTGTAATTAATAACGGATGCTTGCCTGGGGTCCAGTTGTAACAGTAACCCCAGGTTATTGAGTATGAAATAAGCACCTTTGGATTTCATCTAATGTTTCCCAAAACTTATATATCAAAAAATGCTTTGTTTTAACTGTTTAATTTAGTGAACAATATAATGTGCTGTACATTTTTCTTTTGCTGGATAATACTGGGTCCCCATTTAAGTTAGCACAGTGTACTACAAGCAGCAGAAAAATATGGGGTGATACTTAAAACAACCCAGGAGGAAATATTAGTAAAACAAGAAAACAATAGAGACTGGTTTCCAACTCATCTAGTACACTTCAAAAAGTGCCATTATGACCAATGTGTTAATTTCCAAACACAACAGATTTATTACTGGATTTTCTAATGTGTAACGTCTGTTTTCTGGTCAATATTGGGCTATTAACAAAAGGGAAAAAAATGGTGATTTTAAAAGTAAGTAACTGTTGAGCAAATGATTTCATTAGGGGTAAAAAGAAAGTTTGTAAACTTCTATTGTAGAGATAGGATATACTCTGAGGTATACTCTGACACAACTGTGATCCCGGTAGTAATGTGCTAGGAGTCTGCAGGAAGGCAGTAACTGGAGCAGCTTGGAGCACAGATATAGAAGAACCTCCTGTGTCAAGTGCAAATAAATAACTCTTTGAACAAGCATCTTGGGGTCTGGCCTATGTTTATCTGAAAGGGAACCCTTAATCGTACAACTATAATCTCTCTCACATTCTCTGCATATACCACATTTTTTCACAGATCATACATTCCTTTTTGGTAGTTGTTTCTTGGTTTGACTAACAAATAAAACAGCTAACAGATAGGCAGATAGGACAGCAATGAGATTAACAGACATTCTAATCTCTTTGAAGGGTTTGGTTGAGAGAGGCTAGGGGAGAACTCTTCGCTCATCTTCACCATGGTGTTGAGAGACCACTTGCCTTCACCTGAATAGGGAGAAGGGGTTTAAATGTCTCATTGAAAGACATTTTCTCTGAAATTGCAGCAATTTGTTATGTGCCTTCCTTGGTTAGGCACTTACCTCTCTGGAAATGGGCTTTGATCATGATTTTCTGACTCATGGGCAAGAGGGTTCTATCAAATGGCTGGTACACTATATGAAAAAAGGAAATGTAAGAATACAAACCAATCATAATGTTTCTGTAATAACATTTCTTTACTGACGCTCGAGCAACCTGCGAGCTAGTTGGTATCTTCACAGCCCAGCTGGTATTGTGAATTCTAAAGTCCGATATCATTCAACAGGAGACCACAAACCACCAATTTACTGGCCAGGCTCTGCGTCGATTGCAGAAGTCATTGCAATGATTTCTACAATGACGTGATGCAAAGAATATTTTGGAGATGAATGGAGGAGGATACCCTCCCCCTCAATACGTAAAGGATGTGACAAGTATAGGAGTACATGATGGAGACTGTATATGGTGTGGGTGTGTGAAAGGAATCAACCAATTTATGAGAAGGACACACAGGTGTTCTAGACCCGTGCAAGAAAGCAGCAGCTCTATATGGGGCAGAAAGTAGTAGTTCAAAAAAAATGTGGTACAAATGCTAAAAACATTTGAAACAAACACTGTGGCTCAGTGAGATCAGTATGGTTATGCAAATTATCTCATACACTGTATAGAAGAATAAAAAATGAAGTTAAAAAAGAGTCCCTTGGATCAGTTCACTGTGTCTCAATGAGTGCTGCTCTTACACTGAAAGGCAAAAACAATCCTAGGATAACGCTGGTGGACTCCCACCCTGGGGACAAACTGCTGCCAATGTGTCTCGGAGATCTGGAAGACTGGTGGAAACTGGAGCATTGCATTGAACTTTTGTGTATTGTATGCATTATAGTCTTCAAGTTTTCTGTGATTTATACAATATTTTACACGATGGTGTCTACAGACATGGAGATTCTGCTCAACCCTATTGAGCACTTAATGAGGGTACAGTGTCATTTGGTGATACTTGTTTAGTTATACCTATTGTCAGATAGCAAAGAGAAAATGCTAACCATGTATCTGCAAGTGAAAAGCCATGATTGAAATGATCACTACCACAAATACAGACGTTTAGATAAAGTAAAGGGTAATTCAGAATGAATCATAGGTTGAGACACCAAACTCTGCCTGAGAAAGGATAGGAATGTTTCTCCTGAACTGCACAGGAATGGAGGCTACAGTAGGGCCAAAACGGAAGGTGCTACGGTACACAACATGCTACTGTGCTCCAAATAAATAATATTGGAGCAACAGTTTGCATCTGTTACACATCATTGCGCAAAGACAAATCTCATATGGAGAATGGATACGAGCAAATGTGAGGCATGAACTGCAAGAACCCAGAGTTGCCTCTGGTGACTATACTCATTGCAATAACTGGGAAAAGCAAGTAAATATCCTGCAAGTATGGCATATCTGGAATACTGTAAATATTGATGATGGCAGAGCAGTACACATTGTTTATATGGACTTTAGTAAGGCCTTTGGCAAGGTACTGAATGGTAGACATATTAATAAAGTCAGATCATATGGGATTCAAGGTGAACTTGTCAATTGGATACAAAATTGGCTTGATGGTAGGAGACAGAGGGTGGTGGTGGAGAGATGTTTTTCAGACTGGAGGCCTGTGACCAGCATTGTTCCACAGGGATCAGTAGTGAGCCCAGTTTTGTTTGTCATTTATAGAAATGATTTAGATGAGAATATCGTAAGTTTGCAGGTGATACCAAAGTAGGTGGTACAGTGGACAGTGTAAAAGTTGCCCAAGATTGCAAACAGATCATGGTCAATAAGGTCAATGGGCTGAGGGCAGGCGGATGGAGTTTAATTTGAATAAATGTGAGGTAATGTATTATGGTAAAACAAGCAAGAGCAGAACTTTAACAATTAAAAGGAGGATCTTGCTTAGTGTTGTAGAACGGAGACACCTAGGAATTCAGGTACATAATTCTTTGAAATTTGCATGACAGATAGACAGGGTAGTTAAGGCATTTAGCACGCTTTCCTTCGTTGCTCAGACCTTTAAGTATAGGAATAGGAACTTCATGCTGAGATGGTCAGGCCTCTTCTAGAGTACTGTGTGCAGTCCTGGTCACCCAGCTATAGGAAGGAGGATATTATTAAACCGGAGAGAGTTCAGAAAAGATATACCGAGATGTTGCCAAGAATGGAAGGTTTGAGTTACAAAAATAGGCTGGGAATTTTTTCACTGGAGGTTGAGGGGTGACATTATGGAGGTTTACAATATTAAGAAGGGCATAGATAATGTGAAGAGCAAGGGTCTTTTCCCTAGAGTGGGAGAGTTCAAAGCAAGGGGGCATATTTTTAAGGTGAGAGGAGAAAGGTTTAAAAAGGATACGACGGTCAACTTTTTTACACAGAAAGTGGTTCGTGTGTGGAATGAACTGCCAGAGGAAGTAATGGATGCATTACAATGAGAACATTTAAATAACATTTGGATAAATATATGAACAGGAAAGGTTTGGAGGGATGTGGGCCAAACACAGGCAAGTGGGACTAGTTTAGTTTGGGAACATGATTGGCATGGGCTAGTTGGACCAAAGAGTTTGTTTTCATGCTGCAAGATGCAATCCAATTAATTGGTATTCATGTCACTGGCAGCTGTTTTTTCCCAATACCCAATCATACATTTGTAATACTTCTAAACGGAGCGACAGAGATTTCAGGGAAGACTGATGTTGCTGTTGGATCACTTCCATCAACTGAAGTTCACCAGCTGGTAATGCAGTTACCGACTACAGCTATTTATTCAACTTGGAGAGACCTGGGAGCACTAAAACACATTGAACACTGAAAAGTTCACCACATGCAAAAGGCGAATGTGTCAATAAAGTATGCAAATTGTCACCATGCAATGATATCCACTTTGATCGCTTTTACGGATTGGTATTCTACAATTTATTCACTACAGAGAAAAGTGTATGGAACATGTTGAAAAAGTATTTACATTGCTAGCTCCTAACATGTTCTCTGTGGATGCCTGCATTAACTCAGCAGTATTACAGCAACGAATGGTGACCTTTACGGCTGCTTGGTGGAGCCATTTAGATTGTTGGAAGAACAATCAATAATGATAAGTGAACAGGAGGGAGCGTTTGCAACAAACTACCCAACAAATTAAAAGGAATTCCCCAAAGCGCGATCAATTTGAAATGGTTTAGACAACTCAATCTGACCCACTGGCATAACTGACCCACAGATTTTAAAAAAAGTCCAAATCTAATTCACAAATGGTTTGATTTCAAACCTGCTGATAAAGACTGTAATCAGTTAACTTATATTTGAAACAAAAGTTAGTTGATGAAATCTGATCAGTTTCTTTTTGTATCTTTTGTACAGATCGATGGGGAATAAATGATATTAATAGAAGCAGCTCAACCCTCTCCTCGTACACAGACGACATGACCACAACGGCTGAAATACACTTACCCCTGGTGGCTCCCGCTGGAGTATTTCTTTGACTTTTTCTTTCCTGGTGTTGAGCTGAAGCCACACTGGACAAGTCCTGATGAGTTTATCTGGGATGCTGATACCTGGAAACGGTAACGTCGGCGAAGGGACAGTGGCTGTGGGAAGTTGACCACATTCATCTTTCGCCTCTAGCAGTGAACTAAAGGGACACAGAACGTAAGCTCGCTGCATTATAGATAGAGTTTATGTGGCGATGGAACCGGTCACATCAGCACACTAACACAGTGTTGACAGTTCGATTCGTTGATACAACGGCGCGGGTGAAGTCAGACTTTGCAAAGTTGAATTTGCACGTTAATACAGAAATATGTGAAATGCATTAGGAGAAAGCTCCTGGGATAGCAAGATGTTTCATTTCTCTTTGTAAAAAAAAAGCAATGACCAGTCTGTTAAATGTTAAGCTACATACCCTGGCATGTCTCCAATTTCCACTTCTTGTCCAGATGTTCTCTCCATCATCGCTTCTCTCGATCAGCTCCACTGTGCAGACCCATTTAAAGAAATGTGCTGACTTCAGCACTCTCGTTTCCAAACTAAACAAGAACTCCACATTTCAGTCAGAAGAATAACGTACTTTGCCTCTCAGTCAGAAAGATGGCGTTGGATTGTGCAAACTTTGAACACTAATAGACGTAGAAGTACAGGAAGGCGTGTGCTGTGGGTTTTCTTTCTCTGACTTCCTGTATTCTGTGAACAAACAGGGGATTCTGAGGAAGAAGCAGTTCCAAATGGTCAAGCTTTCAGTATTACTAACTTAAAGCTTTCCCTGGCTCGGAATTTTACACAAAATGTGGGAGGAGCACTGACATCATCTGGCAAGTTTTAGAGCCAAATCCACTTCAAATCTGGCAGAAGCGTCCCAAGTTAAATAAGAAAATTTTTTTTTAGGTTTGCAGATGGGGCCACATTGCTATAACTATTCTGGTGTCATTCAGCTTTTAAGAGTGAGTAAGCCTTCCTTCCTTATCCGCACCCCCTCCTCCATCCCCACCCCCACCCTCACATACAACAAACAGTTCTTTTCCTAAATAAGACCAGACCGTCGCTAAACTTCCAGCACGTTCCAAGCAAACCCAGGCACTGGAAGTCTGTAAAGTTTTGAAACTGCCTAATTTGATTCAGCGACGTAGAAAAGAGAGCTGCATCAGCACATTTCCTAAGAACAAACCCAAACAAAGTTTGTGTGGTGAGACAAAAGGTTTTCAAAACACGTTAGGAGATAAAGTGATCGGCTACAAAATATTACGAGCAGAAATAATGTGATTTACTTTAAAAATAGAGCAGATCTTTTGGCGTCTTGGATGATGGAAACTAAGTATCCTTTAATAAGCAGCTCCAGGCAACATCTGTTTCCAGGAGTAGCAGTTGAATTCCTTAAACGCTGCGCAAAAGGAACGTCAGACTTCGCTTTGTTACATTATTAAACCTTAGCAACTTGGACATAAATAAAGGAACTAATTTAAACCTTCTCTCTGAAGAAGTGGGTCACTCTGATTTGTGATCATTAAATGAATAAATACTGATTCATTTTTATTTTTGTTCACTACATGCAAAGTTAACATTAAAATTCCGAGAGCATATTTTACAAGTCTTCAAGTTGATTTTTGACAGTAAATGCAATTATAAAGTTCAGAAATATCCTTCTTTTTCACTGTGTAGAATCAGTATTGACCACAAAAGAGAGATCATCGGCTGCAACTATGCTTTCAAAACAAAGCTAAATCAATTCTACAGTGAATTGGAACTCCAGCTCTCACATTAGAGTTGTAGAGATCTACAGCCTCGAAAAAGGACCCTTAGACCATTCTGCACTAGCTGGTCAACAACAGCCACCTAACTATTCTAATCCCATGTTCCAGCACTTGGCCCATAGCCTTGTATGCCTTGGCATTGTACGTGCACTTCTAAATACTACTTAAATGTTATGAGGGTTTCTGTCTCTACCACCCTTATAGGCAGTCAGTTCCAGATTCCTACTAACCTCCAGAGAAAAAAAAATTCCTCATATTTCCTCTAAACCTTCTGCCCCTAACTTAAAGCTATGCCCCCTGGTCATTGATCCCTCCATCAAAGGGGAAAGTTCCTTCCTGTCTATCCTGTCCATGCCCCTCATAATTTCATACATCTCCATCATGTCCCCTCTCAAACTCCTTTGCTCTGAGGAAAACAAACCCAGTCTATCAAACTCTCTTCAGAATTGAAACTCCCTGGACCAAGCGACATCTTCGTAAATCTCTTCTGCACCCTTTCCAGTGCTATCACATCCCTCCAATAATGTGGAGTCCTGAACTGCATACAATACAGTTTACCTGTGGCCTAAACAACATTTTGCACAGTTCCAGTATAACCTCGCTGGTCTTAAACTCTATGACTCAACTAATAAAGGCAAGTTTATGATATGCCTTCTTAACCACTTTATCCACCTGTTCTGATACCCTAAGGGACTGGTGTACACACATGGCAAGGTCCTTCTGATCATTGGTGCTTCCCAGGGTCCTGCTGTTCACCATGTATTCCCTTGCCTTGTTTGTTTTGCCCAAGTGCATCATCTCACACCTATCTCTTTGCCACTCATCAGCCCACCTGACTAGTTTTTGTCCACGACTGTCATAATGTGTAACAACATTTGAACTGACCGGTGTCATTTGTATGGGTGGAGAGTGGAGAATTTGTGCAAAAAGGGTGTGCATTTTTCACCTGCTGCCTGAACATTTATCTGGACTTAAACATTTTTATTCAGCCTGTTTGGATATGTTATAACACAACTCTGCTGTAGGTGGGACTTAAACCTGGACTTTCTGGCCCAGAGGTATGGACACTACCTCTGCACCACCAGGCACCTATCACTTTGAGCCTCCTTGCTATAGAACAGACAATTATAGAAACCAATTGCAATCAACGAAGATGAAAATTTGGCAGTTTCTATATTATAGCCATTTTACATTCAGAAGGTAATTTGAGAAACTATCTTGACGTAAGTCCTGCTAATGAACAGGGTAGGAAGTCTGTCCCTACGCCTGGTGGTGAAAAAAAAACTATCAAATTATCAACATGTTTTTTTCAGTGACTTTTGTTTTTAGTCAAAGTTCTGTTTTTACTGCAATGAGACACAGATTCAAACTTAAAAGAGGAAAGGTGAATTGAGATAACAAGGTGTAGAGCTGGATGAACACAGCAGGCCAAGCAGCATCAGAGGAGCAGGAAGGCTTGACGTTTCGGGCCCAGGTTCTGCCAACATGATTACAATTTGATTGTTCACTTCTCAAACATTATTCTGAAAGAAAGGGCATCAAAGTCTTTAGCTGAGTCCTCTGACTGTTTCAACCTAGTCTTGTTCCCTGGTTAGCTTGGCCGTCCAGTTGCCTTTCAACCAATCGTAGCTGGAGCTCATTTGAGATGTGAATTGAACCTGCTGGACAGGGCTCTTGTGGTACAGGAGGCCTGGGTTCAAGACCTACTTACTCCAGAAGTGTGCAATAACATCTCTGAACAGGCTATTTAGAAAATGTCTAAACTACTATTGGTTGTTCTCCTCAGCAATAGCACAGTCTCCTAGAGACATAAAGTATAGAAACTGACCTTTCAGTCCAAACGGACCATGCTGAATATAGTCCCAAACTAAACTAGTCCCACCTGTCTGCTCTTGGCCCATATCCCTCCAAACCTTTCCTATTCATAGAGTCATATGTACTGATCCAAATCTCTTTTAAACGTTGAAATTGTATCCACATTCACCACTTCCTCAGGAAGTTCATTCACACGTGAACAACCCTCTGTGTAAATAATTTGCCCCTCATGTGTTTTTAAAATCTCTCTCCTCTCACCTTAAAAATGTGCCCCCAGCCATGAAATACCCCAACCTAGGGAATGAGAGGAATGGGCAATAAATGCTCGCCTTGCCAATGATGCCCACATCCCACAAACTAAAGAAAACCCTCCCTCCCTAACTACCATCAGCAAGGCAAGTTGCTAATCCAGGTTGGAAAACTCATGGGCCATTTTCCTGCCATTGACTAATGAGGCAATGTATATTCTGAACTAAAAGCTGCGCAGTATTCACTGGCAATTTATTTTTCTCAAATCCCCTCTAAATTTCCTGCTCCTTAACTGAAAACTATGTCCACTGGCTATCGGCCTCTCTACTAAGAGTGAATAAAGGTTTCTCCCTATCTGGCCTGCCTATGTCACTTAGAACTATGCACACCTTAGTCGGATCTCCCTTCAGTCTTCAGTGCATTTTCCTTTTCAGAGGACCAGCCTGCCTTTAGGAAGGGCAGGCTAAATGTGCTATGTAGTTTGTGAACAATGCTTTTGGGCTCCCCTCCAGAGCCCAGATGCAACTGACAATTTTAAGAGGTAGGAAGGAGCTTGGGATTGACAGTAAAAAATAAATGTTGCAGGAATAAGAGTGCCCAAATAATACAAGCTGACAAATCTCAAACAATGCTGCAATGAATATATTTCTAAGTTTGTCTACACAAGTGGCATAACACTTATTTGTCTCTAGGTGTTCACTGTACAATCACTGTTTCCATGGTATCTTGTCAGGTGAATTATTTGAGGGTGTTTTAAAACCTTAAGGTTGGATGTGTTGGTGGCAGATGTGAAGATAAAAATCTATGACCCACCTTAGTCACCCACTTTTAGTATTAAATCAGGCAGGTTAGTGTCTATGTAGCTGTCAGGAGGCAGGCAAGTGACTCAAACTTTTAATAAGACCTTAATTAAGCTTTTATTTTAAGCCCATGGAGGATGGCATTCCCTGGCTTTGGGAGATGAAAGAAGCTGATTGTGTGTTGATTAAAATTCTTTGCCATCCAGGTGGGATCAAGACAATGAAATGATGGTATTTCAGACTTGGATTGCACTGATTCCATTGGAGATCTTGAAGTAGAGGACAAGACAATTCATTCATATTCCCAGACATAAGACATGCCACATTGAGTTTTCTCATCTGCAGTGCTGGAATGGTTGGTTAAAGTGATTAACTAATCTCTGAAATATGTTGCGGTTTTACAGATAAGCCCAAGCTAATGAAATTATTTATCACTGTGACCAAATTGCAATTTAAAAATGATTTAAGATTCACATTCCGTATTTGAAACCATTTGCTGGTCTTCAGTACAAGTTTATTTGAAATATTCACATTTCACAGTAGAATGCGGAGTAAGAACTGTGTGAACACTTTTTGCTAATTTTGAGAAATTATGAGACTCTTTGCTTTAGTCAAGTTCCTCGGAGTGACAATAACCAACAACCTGTCCTGGACTTCCCACATTGATGTGACGGTCAAGAAAATACAACAACGCCTCTTTTTCCTCAGGCAGCTCAGGAAATTTGGTATGTCCATAAGGACATCACCAACTTTTACAGATGCATAATTGAAAGCATATTGTCTGGGTGCATAACGGCCTGATATGGCAACTGCTCTGCCCAGGACCATAAGAAACTGCAGAAGGTGGTGTGCACAGCCCAGACCATCATGGAAGCTAATCTTTCATCCATGGACGGTATTTACATGGCTGGCTGCTGCTGAAAGGCTCATCAACACCCCAGTAATGATCTCCTACAACCTCTTCCATCAGGCAGAAGTTACAGAAGCCTGAACACATGCAGCAGTAGGTTCAGAAACAGCTTCTTCCTGGCCGTTATCAGACTGATGAACGGACTCTCTAGCCTCAAATAATACTGATCTTGCTTCCGTTGAGATCGCCTAGTGCACACCTTGTGCAGTCTAACCTGTATGCCTCTGTCTAAGTCTTTTTGATCTGTACAACCTTGCTTACTATGATATACCTGTACTGCTCACAAACAAAGTTTTTCACTGTACTTCAGTACATGTGACAATAAATCAATCAATCAATTATGTACAATACCTAGCCCCAAAAACAAACATCTGTTGTCAATTGAGGATGGAATGGATGATCTAAAACTTTCCATTGTCTTTGTAAAATATCAACTAATGCTCAGCCCCTCCCCTTTTCAGAATTGGCCGAACCCCCGGGAATTTGCCCTCTGGGAAGTGATAGAGATGGATTTGCATTTGAACACTTCATGACACATCAAGCTAAATTAACAATGTATTGCTAAAATTGTTTTAAAAATTGTATACTTCAACATCCATTTGTTCAGGCTACAATAGTGCACAATGTGCCAATGTTACATTGGTGACAGTATGGCCAAACAAAGTGCTAAACAGACAGGAGAATGAAAATAGATCCAATTGTGTTAATGCAGTTAAAATAGCCACACTTTATTAGAAACAGTTAAATTCTACTCCATGCTGTAAGCAGAGACCACTTGATGGTTACAAATGGCAAAAGTTGATTGCAATTTGTTATGATTAGCTTCCTGAACCAAAGGCATGAATCTTCTGATCTGGATTGGAATCCCTAGATCTGCCCCAGATCAGACAAAATGTTAAAATAAAACAGAAATGCAGTTTCTGAAAATCTGAAACAAAAACAGAATTTGCTAGAGAAACTCATCTTGAGAAGAAAGAAGAAGGATTCTGGGTAATCCAAATGGAGGATGGGAAATAATTGTGGCCGTAAGAGCTGCTCCTTTTCTCAGGAATTTTCAGTCTTGCAGCTGATTTCCTTGTATTCTGGGAGCAGTAATTTTGCTTTATAACCTGTTGGATTATTTTGAACCTTTGGGACAAAATCGATCAAAACAATGGCACTTTAAAAAGGAGGAAGAAAGAAAAAGGTAGTGACCACATGGGCAGTCAGTCAAATGGAGAAAGAAACCTGCACTGTTGCCTGACCCAGTAGCAACCGGTACAGCTGCTGCCTTTACTGTCTGGTTTCAAGTATCTTTGGACATCGGAGTTTGTTCTGAGAAAAATAAACAAACAATGAAATTTACAGCTGACTTTGGAGAAAGCTGTGTGTGGGAACTCACAGCATGAGAGCAGCTAAGTGGCTTTTTAAAGTGTAACCTTACTGTTTTTCTTTTGTAAAACTACAACAGTGAGTCGAGTGGGTTTTTTGATTATATGTTGTTTTTGAGATCTGTCTCTTGACTAAACTTTAAAAATATAAAAACATAGGTACTAGCTAGCCTAGAGCAGTGTATTTAGAACATTAAGGCTGTGCTATTTTCTGGGGCTGTAGATCGTTAAGGTGCAAAAATGGCCTTTAGTGCTTCTGTTGGACGTGGGAGATTAGAGAGAGTTTCTATGTTACTAATGATTATGTCTGGAGGAAGTGTGTTTGTTTGCGAATCCTGTCAGATCACATGGATCGATTAGCGTGGTAGTTAAAGGCATTGAGGAATTTACAGATGCTGGGTGGTGTGATGGATCAGTTGCAGGGAGGGAAATAACTGAAGATACGGTCAGGGATATGGGGGACCTCCAGGAAAGTCAGGACAGGTAGTGCTGGAGTCTCTTGTGGCTATCCCCATCTCAAACAAGTATGCTGTTTTGGAAAACGTAGGGGGTGATGGCTGTCAAGGGGAATGTAGCATGCACAGCCAGGTTTTTCGTACCAAGACTGGCTCTAGTGTAGCGAGGGGTACACCAGGTTCCAAGCCATCGATTGTGATAGGGGGCTGTCTAGTCAGAGGCACAGACACACATTTCTGTGTCTGACAGCAAGACATCAGAATAATGTGTTGCCTCCCTGGTGTTAGGGTTGAGGATATCTTGGAGAAGGTGCAGAATATTCTCAAAGGGAAGAGGGACCAGCAGGAGGTCATTATGCACATTGGAACTAATGACATAGCAAGAGAAAAGGAGAAGATTCTGAGGAGAAAATACAGGAAGGCAGGAATTTAAAAAGGGTAGAAATATCTGGATTACTCCCAGTGCCACTAGCAAGTGAGAGGATGATAGAGCAGATGAATGTGTGGCTGAGGAGCTGGTTTAGGAGAGAAGGATATACATTTTTGGATCATTGGAATTTCTTCTGGGGTAGAAGTGACCTGGGACGGGTTGCACCTGAATTGGAAGGGGACTAATATACTGGTGGGGAGATTTGCTAGAGCTGCTCAGAAGGATTTAAACTAGCGAGGTGGGGGGGAGGTAAGAGGGGTGTGGGTGGGACCCAGGGAGATAGTGAGGAAAGAGGTCAGTCTGAGACTGGTACGGTTGGGAAAAGTCTAACAGACAGGGCAGGCAGGAACAAAGTAGAGAATGAGGTAGGACTGATAAATTAAACCACATTTATTTCAATGCAAGAGGCCTAATAGGTAAGGCAGATGGACCCAGGACATGGGTAGGAATGTGGGACTGCGATACCATAGCAATTACAGAGATGTGGCTCAGGGATGGACAGTACTGACAGCTTAATTTTCCAGCGTATGGATGCTACAGGAAAGATAGAAAGAGGGGCAAGAGAGGAGGGGGAGTGGCGCTTTGACTAGTGATAACATTACAGCTTTATTTAGAGAGGATATTCCTGGGAATATATTCAGGGATGTTATTTGGATAGAATCGAGAAATAAGAAAGTGATAATCACCTTACTGGGACGGTGCTATAGATCCCCCAATAATCAATGGGAAATTGAGAAACAAATTTGTAAGGTAATCTTAGTTATTTTTAAGAATAATAGGGTGGTTATATTAGAGGATTTTAACTTCCCAAACAGACTAGGACTGCCATATTGTTAAGGGCTTGAATGGAAAGGAATTTGTTAGTGAGTACAAGAAACTTTTCTGATTCAGTATATGGATGTATCCACTAGAAAAGGAGCAAAACTTGCCTTATTCTTGGGAAATAAGGCAGGGCAGGTGACTGAGGTGTCAGCGGGAGAGCATTTTGGGGCCAGTGACCACAATTCTATTAGTTTTAAAACAGTGATGGAAAAGGATACACTGGATCTAAAAGTTAAACTTCTAAATTGGAGGAAGGCCAATTTTGACCGTATTAGGCAAGAACTTTCAAGAGTTGATTGGGGGTGGATGTTTGCAGGTAAAGGGACAGCTGGAAAATGGGAAGCCTTCAAAAATGAGATTACGAGAGTCCAGGGACAGTATGTTCCCATTAGGGTGAAGGGCAAGGCTAGTAGGTATAGGGAATCCTGGATGACTAGGGAAATTGAAGTTTTGGTTAAGAATAAGAAGGAAACATATGTCAGGTATAAATAGCAGAGATCAAGTGAATCCCTAGAAGAGTATAATGGCAGCAGGAGTATACTTAAGAAGGAAATCAGGAGGGCAAAAAGGGACCTGAGATAGCTTTGGCAAATAGGGTTAAGGAGAATCCAAAGGGATTCTACAGGTGCATTGAGGACAAATGGGTAACTAGGGAGAGAATAGGATCCCTTAAAGATCAGTAAGGCTACCGATGGGTGGAACCACAGGAGATGAAGGAGATACTAACTGAATATTTTCCATCAATGTTTACTGTGGAGAAGGAAATGGAAGATAGAGAACGTGCAGAAATAAATGGTGACCTCTTGAAAAATGCCCATGTTACAGAGGAGGAGGTACTGGACATCTTAAAATGCATATAAGTGGATAAATCCCCTGGACATGATCAGGTGTACCCTAAAACGCTATGGAAAGCTTGGAGAGTGATTGCTGGGGCCCTTGTCGAGATATTTGTATAATTGATAGCTGCAGGTGAGGTGCCAGAAGACTGCAAGTTGGCTAAAGTGGTGCAACTATTTAAGAAAGGTGGTAAGGAAAAGCCAGGGAACTGAGCCTGATGTCAGTGGTGGGCAAGTTGTTGGAGGGAATGCTGAGCGACAGGATTTACATTTATTTGCAAAGGCAAAGACTGACTAGGGATAGTCAACATGGCTTTGTGCTTGGGAAATCATGTCTCATGAACTTAATTGAGTTCTTTGAAGAAGTAACAAAGGGGATTGGTGAGGGCAAAGCGGTGGACACGATCTATATGGACTTAAGTAAGGCGTTCGACAAGGCTCCTCATGGTAGACTGGTTAACGAGATTAGATCACACAGAATTGGGGGAGAACTAGCTATTTGGATACTGAACTTGCTCAAAGGTAGAAGACAGAGGGTGGTGGTGAATGGTTGCTTTTCAGACTGGAGGCCTGTGACCAGCTGTGTGCCACAAGGATCAGTGCTGGGTCCACGGCTTTTTGTCATTTTTTTAAATGATTTGGATGTGAACATAAGAGGTATGGTTAGTAAGTTTGCAGATGACAGCAAAATTGGAAGTGTAGTGGACAGTGAAAAAGGTTACCTCCGAGTACAACGGGACCTTGATCAGATGGGCCAATGGACCGAGGAGTGGCAGATGGAGTTTACTTTAGATAAATGTGAGGTGCTGAGTTTTGGAAAAGCAATCAGGGAAGGACTTATACACTTAATGGTCAGGTTCTGGGGAATGTTGCTGAATAAAGAGACCTTGCTTTGCAGGCTAATAAATCTTTGAAAGTGGAGTTGTAGGTAGATAGGCCAGTGAAGAAGGCATTTGGTATGCTTGCCTTTATCGGTCAGTGTACTGAGTATAGGAGTTGGGAGGTCATGTTGCAACTGTACAGGGCATTGGTTAGGCCATGATTGGAATACTGTGTGCAGTTCTGGTCGCCCTGATATAGGAAGGATGTTGTGAACCTTGAAAAGGTTCAGAAAAGATTTACAAGATATTGCCAGGCTTGGAGGGTCTGACCTATAGAAAGAGGCCGAATGGACCGGGGCTATTTTCCCTGGAACATCGGAGGCTGAGGGGTGACCTTAAAGAGTTTATAAAATCATGATAAGCATTGATAGGGTGAATAGACAAGGTCTTTGTCCCAGGGTGGGTAAGACCAAAACTAGAGGGCATAGGTTTAAAGTGAGAGGGGACAGATTTAAAAGGGACCTAAAGGGCATCCTTTTCACACAGAGTGGGTGCATGTATTGAATAAGCTGCTAGAGGAAGCGATGGAGGCTGATACGATTACAACATTTAAAAGGCATCTCGATAGGTATAAGAATAGGAAGGGTATAGAGGGATATGGGCCAAATACTGGCAAATGGGACCAGATTTATTCAGGATATCTGGTTGGCATGGATTAGTTGGACTGAAGGGTCTGTTTCCTTGATGTATATCTCTATGACTCTATAGCTGGTGAGATCTTTGATATAGGTGCACATAGAGAACTGTTACGAAGTTCCAGGATTTTGAACCAGTGACAGTGGAGGTATACTTCCAATCAGAGGGTGTATTGAAGGGGTTCTTGTAGGTGGTGGTGTTCCCATTCTGGACCAGAAAAACAAGTTGCTAGTTTACCTTCCCAAAACTTCTATGGCCAAGTGTTCGAGGCAAGGTCCTTCATAGTGAAGCAGTGCAGCAAACTGAGCAGACAGAAGTAGAGTGGATCATTGCAGAAAACACCTTTTATCAGCTATAACTGTAGTATTCCATGCCCAAAGATCCCAAAGCTATTTAGACAGTGACTAAGAGGCGTTAAGTGTGTAAGCTGAGTGAGGGGCAATGTGGTAGGTGGGTTGGGAATTAGGATGCCAGTTGGTTGAGGGATACAGGCTGGTTGGGAAATACAGGTACCAGGTTGGTGGATAAGAAGGTAGGTTGAGTCAGCTGTTGAGTGCATGCTTTCAGGACTGGGTGGGGGCTGGAGTGTTCGCAGCTGGAGGAATTTCAAGCCAGGTGAGTGTGGAGTGTAGGTCAGCTGTTTGTAGTGGATAGGCTAATGGATTAGTTAGAGATCAGCGGGATCCTGGTGTTTGCAGGGATGTGACAGCAGGGGTGGTCACTGTCTGCAGTAGGGGATAGAGATTTAGGTAAACTGATCTGGAGGAGTTGGGAGTGGATCAGTGTAAGATCTTGGGGAATCCAATGGGAAATCAGGGCCAGGGACTGTAAGTTTTATAGTTAGCTGTTCTTAATCCCTCTGATATTTCTTGGGTAATTATTAAGAAAAGTGATGCTCCAAAGGTCCACTCTAATTCCGAGTTGGGAACATCTTCAGAGGGTTCCAGACCTGAGTAAGTGCCCATCAGAAATTTAAACTTCCAAGAAAATCGCTGACTATTTCAAGACAGGAAAATCTGAACAAAAAATTCTGTGGAAAACCAGTGTTAAAGTATTAAAATAAGCAGACACTTTCAAAATGTAATGCTGAAAGTTTAAATATGCATTTTGTTCAACAGAATCGTAAAATCTAGACCCAAGGTCTATTGGCATTTTTCTTGGCTTAGGTAGAAGTTTAATGCTGCTGACAGGAATATTCAGTGTTGTCAAGGTTATAATGATGATAAAAAATGGGACGTAGTAACACTCTGTAATTGCCATATAAGTTCAAAGTCCCTTCCAGTTGGAAGAAACACAAGAAAATTGTTATGGGTATTGATGATATAGCAAAACAGGTTGTACCCAAAGTTCTTCACACAGCCAACATAATCTGACTGGGAAATCATCATATTTTGTGTAAGTTTGGTTGATATGCTGCATGTTAAAATACATCTTTCAAATTGACTTTCACATGTTGTTATCCCATCTACAGTGCGCATTTATTAAGGTCCTTAATACCTGTCCAATCATTAAATATGTACATGCTATATTTTACTGTTGCTATTTATTAGAGGGTGTTTTTTTCATCCCATTTAAGCCTTAACTACTGAAGCTATTGACAAAGAACCAGAAGTGAGATATGGACAATTTTGTTCCTTTGCAGTGAATAGTTAAGATCTGGAATGAATTACCCAATGGACTCATGGAAGTTAATTCAATATATCCAGGGGGAAAAAAAAATCACAAGGCTATGGGAAAATGACAATGGGACTAATTGGACAGCTCTTTCAAAGAGCTGGCAGAGACTGGATGGGTCATATGGCCTACTTAACAACATAAGAAACAGGAGTAGCAGAAGACGAGAGGACCCTTGAACCTGTTCTGCCATTTCACAGGATAATGTCTGAATAGTCAATAATTGAGCTTCTGTAGCCCTCTGTAGGAGAGAATTCCAAAGATTTACCATGCTCTGAGTGAAGCGTCATTACAGTCCTCAGTGACCAATATCTTATGTTGAGATAATGATCCACAGTTCAGCTTTTCCAACCAGGGAAGCAGCCACTCAACATCTACTCTGACAAGCTCTCTTCGAAGCTTATATGTTACTTCTTCTAAATACCAGAGATGAGGACAATTCTATTTAACATTTCCTTGGAGGACAACCCTTCATCCTGGAAATCAATCAAGTAAACTTTCAATGCACTTTATCAAAAGAATCTATTCTTTTTCCTAGGTAAAGAGAGTAAAATTGTATGCTCCAATCTAGATGTTGTCTGACCAAAGCCCTGGATGATGACTATACAGCTTGGCTTACTTTGTACTCTAGCTGCCCTGCAATAAAAACTCACAGGGTATTTGCTGTGTTATGTATAAAAGAAGACCTAAATTTTTTAAATCCCGAAATGTATTGCTGTCTTGTGGAGAGGTGATGGCCTGCTAGAATTATCACTGGATTGGGAATTCAGAGACCCAGGTAACATACTGGGACCTGCGATCAAAATCTGCCACAGCAGATGATGAAATTTGATATCAATTTTTTAAAAATCTGGAATTAAGAGTCTAATGATGCCCATGAATCAATGGAAAATCCATCTGGTTCACAAATGCCCTTTTCGGGAAGGAAACTGCCAGGCTCACCTGGTCTGGCCTACATGACAGTAATGCCCTTTTCCGATGAATTTTAAAAGATGTCCAATTTGTAATTTATTTTGCCTTTTGTGCTACTTAATGCTATGATTTTGTCCTGTTTAAGTTTACTTCTTACCAAGGACAATGGATAGCGATGAGGACTGTCAGAGGATACAGCAGGATATAGATTGGTTGGTGACTTCAGCAGAGAGATGGTAGATGGAGTTTAATCCAGAAAAACGTGAGGTAATCCATTTCGGAAGGTCTATTCCAGATTGAAAATATACAGTAAATGGCAGAACCCTTAAGAGGACTGATAGGCAGAGGGATCTGGGTGTACAGCTACACTGAAAGTGGCAACACAAGTGGAAAAGGTATACAACAAGGCATACGCATGCTTGCCTTCATTGTCCGGGGCATTGAGTTTAAAAATTGGCAGGTAATGTTGCAGCTTTATAGAACTTTAGTCCAGCTGCATTTGGAATACTGTGTTCAATTCTGGTCGCCACACGACTAGAAGGATGTGGTGGCTTTGGAGAGGGTACAGAATAGGTTTACCACGATGTTGCCTGGTATGGAGGGCATTAGCTATGAGGAGAGGTTGGAGAAACTTGGGTCGTTCTCACTGGAACAATGGAGGTTGAGGGATGATCTGACAGAGGTCTACAAAATTAAAAAAGGCATGGACAGAGTGGACAGAAGCTTTTTCTCAGTGTGGAAGAATCAGTTACTAGGGGGCATAGGTTTAAGGTGCGAGTGGTAAGGTTTAAAGGCGATGTACGAGGCACGTTTTTTTATACAGAGGGTGGTGGGTGCCTGGAACTTGCTGCTGGGGAAGGTAGTGGAAGCAGATACAATAGTGACTTTTAAAGTCTTGACAAATACATGAATAGCATGGGAATAGAGGCATACAGTTCCCAGAAGGGTAGGAGGTTTTAGTTATGACAGGCAGCATGTCGGTGCAGGCTTGTGTTCCTGTGCTGTAATGGTCTTTGTTCTTTGTTGTTCCTAACCCGTCCTACCATTGCATGGCAAAAGGATGCACTGTTCCTGAATATCTGGCTTGTGTAAGAATCCATCATCACATTGACCGATCCATCTCTCAGTGATGTTTTGATCTTCCTTGTTTTAAAACACTTGGCAATACTATGATGCCTTGGTTGAGATCCAAACTGTGCCTGTTGAATCATACGCCAATCCTGTAACACTCGATCATAAGAAATAGGCACTGGAATAAACCACTTGGCCCTCAGACCCACTGTTCTTTTCAGCAAAACCAGGAGGAATCTTGTACAGCTTCTACGAACAGGAAAACTTTGTTGCAGGAGGCCCAAAACCCTGCTCCAGAGGGCAAGATGAAAGTTTGCATTGAAGTTGGGCAGCATGGTGGCTCAGTGGTTAGCACTGCTACCTCACAGCGCCAGGGATCTGGGTTCAATTCCAGCCTCGGGCATCTGTCTGTGTGGAGTTTGCACATTCTCCCTATGTCTGCATTGGTTTGCTCTGGTTTCCTCCCACAGTCCAAAGATGTGCAGGTTAGGTGGATTGGCTGTGCTAAATTGCCCATAGTGTTTAGGTGGGTTGTTGGGGGGGTGGGTTTGGGTGGGATGCTCTGAGGTTCGGTGTGGAGTTGTTGGGCCAAAGGGCCTGTTTCCACACTGTAGGGATTCTAAGTTCTTGAAACTTTAAAGGAAGATTGAGCTTTCCAAAGGCTAGTGCTAGGAAACATCTATTTGCATGTCATACACCCTCACTAAAAGGCCAGCTCTCAGAATGAAGTTCCTCCTCCGAGTTAAATTCTACCTGAGTAAGCATTTCCCAACTTCTGATAAAGAAGGCAAGGAACTGTGCTTGCTGCTGTGTGATGTGAGGAGCCTTTGAAAAGTGTTTGTTTATGCCAGGCATTAGAGACACAGACAAATACAGTATGGAAACGCCTCCGCCTCCATGCATACTTCTCCAACCGTGAATCTAACCCTCCCTCTACTGACCCCTTCTCCCGTCTCCAACACAAGCCCTCCTCTTGGACACCATCCCAAGGCCTCCTACCCTCCCGCAAACTCTTCATCTCCAACTGCCGTTGAGACATCAATCGCTTCAACCTCTCCACCTCTCTCACCCACCCCAACCTCTCCCCTGCAGAACGTGCAACCCTCCGCTCCAATCCCAACCTCACCATAAAACCCACGGACAAGGGAGGCGCATTTGTAGTATGGCGCACTGACCTCGACATCGCTGAGGCCAGGCGCCAACTCTCCGACACCTCCTCCTACCACCCCCTGGATCACGACCCCACCCCCGAGCACCAAACCATCATCTCCCAAACCATCCACAAAATCATCACCTCAGGTGACCTCTCACCCACCGCCTCCAACCTCATCGTTCCCCAACCCCGCACCGCCCGCTTCTATCTCCTTCCCAAAATCCACAAACCTGAATGCCCTGGTCGACCCATTGTCCCCACCTGCTCCTGCCCCACCGAACTCATCTCCACCTACCTAGACTCCATTTTCACCCCCTTGGTCCAGGAACTCCCTACCTACGTCTGTGACACCACCCACGCCCTCCACCTCCTCCAGAACTTCCAATTCCCCGGTCCCCAACACCTCATTTTAACTATGGACGTCCAGTCCCTATACACCTGTATTCCCCATGCAGATGGCCTAAAGGCCCTCCGCTTCTTCCTGTCCCGCAGACCTGACCAATCCCCCTCCACTGACACCCTCATCCGCTTAGCCGAACTCGTCCTCACCCTCAACAATTTCTCTTTCAATTCCTCCCACTTCCTACAGACAAAGTGGGTGGCCATGGGTACCCGCATGGGCCCAAGCTATGCCTGCCTCTTTGTAGGTTATGTGGAACAATCCCTCTTCCGTACCTACACTGGCCCTAAACCCCACCTCTTCCTCCGTTACATTGATGACTGTATTGGCGCCGCCTCGTGCTCCCACGAGGAGCTCGAACAGTTCATCCACTTCACCTACACCTTCCACCCCAACCTGAAGTTCACCTGGACCATCTCTAACACCTCTCTCTCCTTCCTGGATCTCTCTGTCTCCATCTCGGGTAACCACCTAGAAACCGATATCCATTTCAAGCCGACCAACTCCCACAGCTACCTAGAATACACTCCTCCCACCCACCTTCCTGCAAAAATGCCATCCCCTATTCCCAATTCCTTTGCCTCCGCCGCATCTGCTCCCAGGATGAGGCATTCCACTACCATACATCCCAGATGTCCTCATTCTTCAAGGACCGCAACCTCCCCC
>JAHRHZ010000133.1:58935230-58952217 GCA_024137785.1 Ginglymostoma cirratum | reverse complement strand
ACCACCCCACCAACCTCCGGATCCAACGCATCATCCTCTGACACTTCTGCCATCTGCAATCCGACCCCAGCACCAAAGACATTTTTTCCTCCCCACCCTTGTCTGCTTTATGGAGGGACCACTCCCTCCGTGACTCCCTTGTCCGCTCCACACTCCCCTCCAGCCCCACCACACCCGGCACTTTTCCCTGTAACCGCAGGAAGTGCTACACCTGCCCTTCACCTCCTCCCTCACCCCAATCCCAGGCCCCAAGAAGACTTTCCACATCAGGCAGATGTTCACCTGCACATCTGCCAATGTGGTATACTGCATCCGCTGTACCCGTTGTGGCCTCCTCTACATCGGGGAAACCAAGCGGAGGCTTGGGGACCGCTTTGCAGAACACCTGCGCTCAGTTCGCAACAAACAACTGCACCTCCCAGTCGCGAACCATTTCAACTCTCCCTCCCATTCCTCAGACGACATGTCCATCCTGGGCCTCCTGCAATGCCACAGTGATGCCACCTGAAGGCTGCAGGAACAGCAAATCATATTCAGCCTGGGAACCCTGCAGCCTAATGGTATCAATGTGGATTTCACAAGCTTCAAAATCTCCCCTCCCCCGACCGCATCCCAAAACCAGCCCAGCTCGTCCCTGCCTCCCTAACCTGTTCTTCCTCTCACTTATCCCTTCCTCCCACCTCAAGCCGCACCCCCATCTCCTATCTACTAACCTCATCCCGCCCCTTGACCTGTCCGTCCTCCCTGGACTGACCTATCTCCTCCCTACCTCCCCACCTACACTCACCTTTACTGGCTCCATCCCCGCCTCTTTGACTTGTCTGCCTCCTCTCCACCTATCCTCTCCTCTATCCATCTTCTATCCGCCTCCCCCTCTCTCCCTGTTTATTTCAGAACTCTCTTCCCCTCCCCCATTTCTGATGAAGGGTCTAGGCCCGAAACGTCAAGCTTTCCTGCTCCTATGATGCTGTTTGCCCTGCTGTGTTCATTCAGCTCCACACCTTGTTATCTCGGATTCTCCAGCATCTGCAGTACCTATTATCTCTGATACAGTATGGAAACGGACTCTTCGGTTCAACTTGTCAATGTCAACCAGATATCCTAAATAAATTTAGTCGCATTTGGCCCATATCCCTCCAAAACTTTCCTATTCATGTACCCATACAGATGTCTTTTAAATGTTGTAATTGTACCAGCCTCCACCACTTCCCCTGGCAATTTCTTCCATACATGCACCACGTTCTGCGTAAAAAAAGTTGTCCCTTAGATCCCTTTAAAATCTTTCCCCTCTCACCTTAAACCTGTGCCCTCTAGTTTTTGACTCCCCCGGCCCAGGAAAAAGAATTTGTCAATTTGCCATATCCATGCCCCTCATGGTTTTATAAACCTCTATTAAGGTCACCCCTTGGCCTCTAACACTTCAGGGAAAATAGCCCCAGTCTATCCAGCCTCTTCCTATAGCTCAAGCCCACTAACCCTGGGAGCATCCTTGTAAATCTTTTCTGAATCTTTCAAGTTTCACAATATCCTTCCTATAGCAGGGAGGCCAGAATTGCATGCAGTATTCCAATAGTGGCCTAACCAACGTCCTGTACAGTCGCAACATGACCTCCCAACTCCTAAACTCAACGCAACTACCAATAAAGGCAAGCATTCCAAACGCCTTCTTCACTATCCTGTCTACCTGCAAATCCACTTTCAAGGAGCTATGAACCTGTTCTTTGTTCAGCAACCCCAAGACCTTAATGTTGGACGATGATAGGCTAATTTCCATTAGGCATTGGGGATGACCAAGGCCAAGAAGGCTGGTGAAGAGTGGGATAAAAGCAGGATGACTCGGTAAGAGTGGAAGGCCTTTCATGTTTAGCTATAAGCACTGGACAGCTCCAGGTAATGCTCCTGGCTTGCAGGGATTGAATGCTCTTCTGGTTACTGTATATGGTTACAGCACATTGGGGCCCTTGAAGTAATGGCAGGGACATTTCTGCCTGCCCACATCACAAGATTCAATATATTCTCATCCGTACATATGTATTGAGATGATGACTGTGTAATTGTGCAAGACAAGCCACACACTCCAGTGAAGTGACGCCAATTCCATGCCCATTGCTTTCCAAAATGGAAGATTCTGAATATCATTTCTGACCTGATCATGGCATGTCCTGAGTGCCCTCATCTCTTCATGATTAAGAATTCCAAAGACTAACAACACTCTAAAGAAATTCCTTCTCATCTCCCTTTTCAAAGATTTCCCATTTTCAGACTGTGACCCCCTTAGTTCCAACCTCGTCTTCAAAGGGAAGTATCTTCCCAGCAGACACTCTGTCAATCTTCCTTGTAATTAATCTGTCATCCTTCTAAACCATAGCATGAACAGACCCAATCTGTTCAACCTTCCCTCGTAAGCCAATCCTTTTTCCCCAGGAACCAGCCTAAACCTCCTTTGAACTGCCTCCAATTTAAATAAGGAGACCAAAACTTGGATGGGCACCCTCTAATGTACTACACCATTATTGAAAGACTTCCTTACCATTACATTCCAGTCCCTTGCATTATAGGGTGTGTCAATGCACCAATGTATGATATACACCTTACGTTCTTAGAAAGAAACAGTTCAGTTGCTTTGATACACAGATGTATTAGTAATCTTTATTTAAAGATGCACCTTGCATTACATGTCAAATATTATTTAGGGATTCATAAATCAATATGCATTTGCTTGATAAAGGATTTTTTTGTAGATTGCTCTGTATACAACATAATGTTCCCATTCTGTTATACACAACAGTCATGGCAAGATAATACATTCAAATAATTACATTTTGTATATAATATAATCTCAGATTATACACAGGAACTCACATCAAGTGGCATTCACAGTGTATTAGGTCACATTCATTCTACAATATTCTAAATATACTTTTGAATAAATATTTATTGCATGACTTTTACAATTTACACAAGATATTGCCATCTTTATAAGAGAATATTTAGATAAATATAGAAATCAAAAGTGTGAGGAGATGATACTAAATAGTTTGAGATTAGTTCTAAACTGTACACAAGTCCAGAGAAAGCAACTAATTACAACTCACATTAACACGTTGCGTTCCCGAACTGGAATTGGGCCTGGGCTCTTTATTTCTTTTAGATCCTTTCAGGTTAGCTCTGGAGTGAAAAATAAATTTAACAGAACTAAAGAAATAACCAGCATTTGAATAGCTGCTCGTCAAGCCCGAAAGTGCTTCACATCTGGTAAATGGACTCATGACTGTTGTCTCAGAACAAGAACACACAGAAGATCACATAAACAGCAAATGAAATGAATGACTAATGCTTGTTATGGTGAAAGGGTAATGTTGGCTGAGATAACCACCTACAGCTCTTGAATTAGCAGTTTGATCCTTAATTTAATGTAGCAAACTTTGCTGACCTTGCAACTAGATGACAGGATCAATGCCACAAATATGGAACAACTCAGCAAGTGAAAAAGCACATCACATTAAGGAATCAACCTGACTTTGATATTTTGATGTACCCAAGGAATAAAAGGATACAGCTGTCGACCCAGGAAAGCCAACCCTCATGCCTCATCCAGAAAGTGCCTTCCTTACTAAGAAACATTCCTCTAGCACTGCATGAGATTATCAGCCAAGATATCTACTCAGGCCCTGCAGTGGGGTTTAAACCCACGACATTCTTGCTTAGAGACAACTGTGCTACCAACTGAACCAAACTGACCTCGCCAGCTAGACACCACAGAGATTCTTTTAATCAATTGGGAAACAATGCCCTCCAAAGACTCAATGGCTGCAACATGTGCTCAAACACTTGCATCTTCAACAGCTGCACGATTGTGACTTTACATGGTCTTTTAAAAAGTATTTGATAACCTTTATGTTCGAAAAACAGAGAAGGCAGAAGGCAGCATGCCCACTTTCACCACATTAACATCGTATGAAAGTGATATATTCTGAATTGGGGACAATGTTTCCAAATGGTAGGAAGTTGATGTCTTTGCAATGTTCAATATTATTTCAATGGAAGTTTGTCAAAAGCATCTGTTGAGGCAAATAGTCCCTATAATTCCTTAATAGTGGCAACATCAATACAAGTCTGAACCCAACATCTGTTAATGGCCTATTGCTGATAAAAATGACATAAAATTCTGAAAAAAGTCTGCACAAAGTTACGAGGATTGCTTTAATGGTAGCCTTGAAAACTGTAAGGATCTAAAATATTAAACTGATCATGGACATTAAAATGGCAATGAAATTATTTTGTGACAAGGTGCAATTTTTCAATTTTAATCAAACTTTCAGCATCCCATTTCAAAAAACAAGAGTTGCTTAAAAGTTGTTTTCCATCCATCATTTCGTATTTAAATAGAAATTGAGAGACGTACGATGAACAATTTTGCTTATGCCAACACATTATAACCAGAGATAACACAGTGTGGAGCTGGGGAATGCAGCAGGCCAGGCAGCTGTGATTTTCTGAAGAAGAGTCCCGACCCGAAACGTCAACTTTCCTGCTCTTCTGATGCTGCCTGGCCTACTGTGCTCCTCCTGCTCCATACTGTGTTATCTCTGACTTCAGCATCGGCAGTTCTTCCTACCACTGAGTACGTTATAACTAGATATTTCTTACACTTTATATTTCAGAGTTAGCTCCTTTTAGACTATGCTATGAGAGATTTTAGTTTAGAGACAAACATTGTACATATATAGTATTACTCCCCATTGAGAGAGAACTGTTTTAAGGTCTGGTCTCAGTCAATATGTTCTGAAGTATTTAACCATGCAGTGTTTAGGAGTCAGAATAAGGCTCCTATCTAGATGGTACTTTGAGCCAGTCTAAACAAGTTGCTACGAACTGGGAAACAACATGGATTTTTGTAGTGCCTGAAGGATAAGATACTGTTTGATTCAAATTTAAACTATACAATTTAGAGTTTACCATGAGAAAATGGCTAATTTATGGTTCACAGCGAGTGGGAGAAGTTGCAATCCTATTTTTTCTAAGTGATTAGAATGAGTGTTGAATGAGGAATTCAGCGTTAATATATTCTGTGCAAGAAGGATAAAGTCCTCAGCTGTGACTGAGAGACTCCAAGCAGGAGAACGGTGGTTTCATCTTCGATATCTATGATAAATACATATGTGAGATTTACAAAATAAACTACTAGTTTCATTTTAATTGTCGGTTTTTAATGAAAAGTTGGATAAATTCATGTTATATTCAGTACTTCCAACAAACACCAGAGTTTTGTAGGCCTTGCATGGATGACAATGAAATCTAAATAAGACAATACATACCATACAGTAAATGAATAACAAAATATTAAAGATGTTTGAAATTCGAAACAATAACAGAATGTTCTGGAGTCACTCGGCAGGCCTGACAGCGTCTGTCAAGGGAACACAAGTGGTATGACCCTTTCTCAGCACATAACATCTTGAGCAAAATTGGCTTTGGAAACTTCAGCAACAGTGCAGAATCCATGAATTCTTTAAAAAATACCTAATAAAATATCCAGTGTCCTTATATAACAAGCTTTTAATAAACTCTCCTTTACAGAACTTACTCAAAATATCAAACCCCAAATATAGTAAGAGCACATGCCAGAAAAATACTATTTCTCTTTCTACACCTGATCCCATTTCAACAAAATAATCATCAGCTCGTTGATCATTGCAGCTTAAATATAATCCTCTACTAATTATAAAACTTTACATTTTGAGAATCTCATAATATAACCTTGAACCTTCGTTAGTAGAGAGAAGACCTTCATTACATTGAAATCTTATCTCCAGCCTGTTCACTAGTTCTCACTAGGCCCGTCACTGATTTCAACAGTGATGTCCATAGTGACATGAGCTTGAGAAATCAACTCAGGTAGCTTGAATACAACAATGCAAAATTAATTAAGACAATCTATGATATTTATGTAAAAAGGTGCCACTCTCTCTTAACACAATTTCACTCACCCAACCACTTAGTTTTAGCTGTGCTATTGATTTCTTGATTTTTTTGGTGCCATTTTTCTGTTCGCTGATAAAACCCGGGTAGTTGACTGCGGTCTCTGAGGGAAGCAGATCTGCTTCCTCCATTTGCCTGGTATACTCACTCTAATTCTTTGTGGCTCATTCTTCTTTTGTCAAGGACACCAAGGGTTGGGCGGTTAATACCAATTTACCAGTGCCACCCATATCCCAAAAACAAAGAATTAAAAATAAACATTTCTGATTTTAACATGATGTTTTCAATAAATTTCCTAAAGATTTGTTAAATCCAATTCATAATGATTATGGGAGAAGGGTGTATCCATGATGGATTAATCATAACAGCGAATGTAAATAGAATGTACTTAATTAATCAATTTCACACTGCAGCCTTTTAGTTTGGTTGCGAGCGGCATGTTGCAAAGCCGCAACTAAAAAAAAAATTATTTTGGTCTGGGTTTGTTCACATTGGGAGGGTTGTTGGTTTCTATAGAAACAGTTTGCTTTCTCTTGTTAGAATGGAGCATACCTGCAGTTATGGTGCAGTGCCACCTGCTGTGTCTATCAGTCTGTAACTGTTGTTCTGATTCATTTCCAATTGTGTGTGGGCCCACTTTCTCCTCTGGTAGGATTGTTTGGATGTTGCAGGGCAGACTGAAGAATGATCTCAAAAGAATGAGTCCTGGGACCATTTTGTGTTTTGTTTAAACTTGAACTAATTATATCTCCTTCCCCTGCCTGTTGTGTGGTTCCAACAAACAGCCATTTTCACCAACTCTAACTGTGATGTGTGTGCAAGCCATTGGATCATCCTTCCTTAGATTTTCTCTTGCTCATTGTAGGGAACTGGGAAGCATGCATTACTTCACTATAATATCACTGTTACGATCAGGTATTCGTCAAGTCAGCAATCACAAGAGCTCAAACCATATCTTACCATCCCATGTCACCATGCTGCCCTGTATTTACCAGTCAATACTATCATTTCAATGTACCCTATGTTAGGATTGTTCCCTATCTCAACGATTCATGATCAGGCATTGATCTTGCAAGCTGTGACATGAACACATCAAACATATCAACCCACTGATGACTGACAATTTATGTAAAACCCAGATCAGCATTTTTAAAAAACAGCACAAAATGTTGAAATCGAAACAGAAAGTTGCTGAAAATACGCAACAGCAGCTGGTAGTGTCCAAGAAAAGGGAAGAGTTAATGCTTCGGGTCCAAACTTCTTTTTCATTGGAAACGAAAACATTAGAAATGACACAGGTCAATCAGCAAGTAAAAAAGGAGATGGTGAGAAAAAGACCATAAGGGAAAAGTCTGTGACAGGGTGAAGAGATTATAAGGGTTCAGGTACAAGACCAAAGTGAGTGGCAATGGGAGAAGTACAGGAACAAAAGTTGCATCTTGAGAAGGTGTAAGTGGCAAGATGTTGAAAAGTGGCAAAAAAAAAAGGAAAAATGATCAGAAAGGGAAAAAGGAAACAAAATGGTACAGAGGTTATGATATAAAATTGCTGAATTCTTTGAGCCCTAAAATTAGTCAAGGGCCCAGGTGAAAGATGAGATGATGTTCGTTAAGCTAGTGTTGAGCCAAATTTGAGCAGGTCGAGGACAGAAAGGTCAGAGTAGGAGAATTAAAATGATAGGCTAACAGAGCTCAGGGTAATAGGTATGGACTGAACAAAAAAGCAATATGGCTACCCAGTGGGCATTTGTTTCCCCAGTGTAGAGGAAATTTCACTGAGATCAGAGAATACCATATACTAAACTGGAAAAACAAAAGCATGTGTAAATCATTGCTTCACCTGGAAGGAGCATTTGGGTCTTTGAACAATTTGGAGACAGGATGCAAGAGAGAGCAGATGTTCCATTTCCTGTGCTTGCATTGGAAAGGTTCCCAGAGAAGGAGAGGGAGTGCGGAAAGGCGATTGAGCAGTGAGTTAGAGTATCACAAAGGTCACAGCTCTATCAGGATGCTGAAAGAGGAGGGAAGGGAAAGATGAGTTTTGTGGAGGCATCATACTGGATGTGGCAGAAATGGCCATTAATATAAAAGTTGATGGTGTAGAAGATTAGATCAAGGGGAACACTATCATGGATCTGAGACAGAGGGTGAAAGTGTGAGAACAGAAATAGGTGAAATGGAACAAATGAGTTTGAGAACCCTGTTAATCATGGTGATGTGGTATCTTCAGTTGAAGAAAGAGGAAAACAGAGGTGTTAGTATCTAGGTTATAGAATCAGAACAGATGGAGAAACTGGGGGAATGGAATAAGCCATCTTTACAGAAAACAGGCTGTGAAGAAGTGTCATCAAAGTAATTGTGGGAGTCAATTGATTCTTAAGGTGTGAAGCATATGAGGTATCAGATTCCCAGCTCTGCCAGCTTGAAGGTTGGAGGTTGCTGGGAAATGCTGAGTGGAACAGCAGTTGTCTTAGAGCCATTTAATGGTCAATTGAGCATTAGTAATAGGTTGGAGATGGGATTTACATCTGTCAGAAATAGGAAGGTTCAGCTCAGAGAGTTGCCAGCCAATCTCGGGCCAGATTAGGATCTGATTCAATGTTTGGGTAGGGGGTTTGTTGGATGCTAACTTGGCAGGCCACTGTGAAGGGGGCAGGGGACTGGGGCTTTAGAGGCAAAAGAATCCCTAAACTGTGGAAGCAAGCCATTTAGCCCATCATGTCCACACTGACCCAGATCAGCATCCCACCCAGATCCAACCCATCCCCTATCCCTATAACCCTGCACTTACTATGGCTAATCTACCTCGCCTGCACATCCCCGATACTATGGGAAATTTAGCATGGTCATTCCACCTAACCTGCACATCTTTGGACAATGGGAGGAAACCAGAGCACCTGGAGGAAACTCATGCAGACATGGGAAGGATATGCAAACTCTGCATTGACAGCTGCCTGAGGGTAGAATTGAACCCAGAGTCATGGCCATGTGATGCAGCAGTGCTAACCACTGAGCCACTGTGCTGCCATGGTTGTGGTGATGGAGAAAAGGGGGTGGTTCTGTGGAGGGACATCCCAGAAGGGAAGACAGCAGCGAGTAATTCACCACATGACTCCTCAAAGCCTGTCCACAAGGCACAAGTCAGGAGTGTAATGGAATACTCCCCTACTTGCCTGGATGAGTGCAGCCCCAATAACACTCAAGAAGCTTGACACCATCCAGAACAAAGCAGCCACTTGATTGGCATTACATCCACAAAAACTCGCTCTCTCCACCACTGACGCTCAGTAGCAGTAGTATGTACTATCTTAAAGATGCACTGCAGAAACTCACCAAAGATCCTCAGACAGCACTTTCCAAACCCATGATCACTTCCATCTAGAAGTCAAAGGCATCAGACATATGGGAACACCACCACCTCCAAGTTCCCCTCCAAGTCACTCACCATTCTGACTTGGAAATATATCACTGTTCCTTCACTGTCGCTGGGTCAAAATCCTGGAATTCCCTCCCTAACGGCATTGTGGGTCAACCCACAGAAGGAAGAATGCAGCTGTTCAAGAAGGCAGCTCACCACCTCCATCTCAAGGGCAACTAGGGATGGGCAAGAAATGCTGACCATCCAGCGATGCCCACATCCCACAAATGAATAGAGAGAAAAAAAAGGGAAAGAGAGAATTTCTGATTGGTCCAGGGGACCCAATAAGGAAGGTTCTGCATCTCACTGATGCCCCCCTACTAATATACTGAGCAAGGACATCTGCTGCGCTGCGGACTTGAGATGGACCTTTCTGCAGCCACTTCAATTCCAAGGGCAGGGGGATATGGCTGTTAAGTGGGAGTCAATTGTCCACTCCAGGGCCTCATTAGCCTTCCTGGCAGGCAGTTGCCCCAGTGCCACTAATATATTTGCAGTGTGGTAGGCATAAGCAGGCAGACAGCAGACAGGCCACTTACTGGGCTTAATTACCTCCCACTGCCTTCAAATCCTTGCAGTGTCCAGCCCACTGAATATTAATCAATGGTCATTCCCAGACATGCAGACCAGAAGCATATGTTACAGAAAAGAAGAATTGGTGATGAATTATGAGAAGGTGGGCGAAGGGAGGAAATTGTAAGCAAAGTCAATTCAATTTCTTAGTTGAGGGCAAGGTAATACTGCTGACAGAGTCATCAACAATTTGGAAAAAGACAGGCTGGAGCAAATGATGTTCTGCATATTTCAAATGCAGGCTTAGCAAGGGCCTTGCACGCATCCATAGCAACAGCTTTTACTTAGAGGAATTTATTGGCCCATTTCAAACTGTTTCCAATTCTAATGAAAGGCCACAGACCTAAAATGTTAACTCTGTTTCACTCTCCATTGATGCTGCCTGATCTGCTGAGCACTTTTCCAGCATTTTCTGTTCATGCTTCAGATTTCCAGTATCAACAGTATTTTACCTTGCACAGGAAGTACAACGTCAGCAAAACTAAAGAACTGATCATTGACTTCAGAAAGAGGAGGATAACACACCCCGATCTACATCAATGGAATTGACGTTGAGAGGTTGGAGAGCATCAAGTTCCTTGGAGTGACGATAATTAGCAACCTGTCCAGGACTTCCTACCTAGATGCAACAGTCAAGAAGGCACAACCATGCCTCTTCTTCCTCAGGCAGCTCAGGAAATTTGGCATGTTGATAAGATCCCTCACCAACTTTTACAGATGCACCATTAAAAGCACACTGTCCGGGTGTATGATGGCCTGGTTATAGCAACTGCTCTGCCGAGGACTGTGAGAAACTGCAGAAGGTTGTGTGCACAGCCCAGTCCTTCACGAAAGCCAACCTTCCATCCATGGATTCCATTTACACGGCTCGCTGCTGCAGGAAGGCTGTCAACATCATCAAAGAGCCATCGCACCCCGGTAATGATCTCCTACAACCACTTCCGTCAGGCAGAAGATGCCGAAGCTTGAACACATGCAGCAGCAGGTTCAGAAACAGCTTCTTCCTGGCTGTTATCAGACTGATGAATGGACTTTCTAGCCTCAAATAACACTGATCTTGCTATCTTTGATCTCATCTAGCACACACCCTTTTTCTCTTTATTTTTTATTTATTCACAGGAAGAGGGCACTGCTGGCTAGGCAACATTTATTGCCCATCCCTAACTGCCCAGAGAGCAGCTAAAGGTCAATCACATTGTTGTGGGTCTAGAGTCACATATAGGCCAGACCAGGTAAGGATGGCAGTTTCCTTCCCTAAATAACATTGGCGAGCTAGATGGGTTGTTTTTCCCAACAATCAGCAATGGATTCATAGTCATCATTAGATTCTTAACTCCAGATATCTATTTAATTCAAATTCCACCAACTGCCATGGCGGGATTCAAACCAGGGCCCCCGGAACATTATCTGGGTCCAATGATAAGACCACTAGGTCGTCATCTCCCCATCACATGTGCAATGTAACCTGTATGCCCCTGTCTCAGTTATTTACAACCTTTGATTTGTACACCCGTGCTTACCATGGCCTGCCTGTACTGCTCACAAACAAAGCTTTTCACTGTACTCCAGTACACGTGACAATAAATCAGTCAGTCAATCAAGTGGAAAACTCGACATTAGTTTCATAGGGAATTTTCTTTCCTGAAGGCACTAACATACGCTGGGGATCAGTACCATTAGTGTGAAAAGTCCTCCAGCCCTGAATCATAGTCTGATCTGACTTCAAGCAGCAAGACTGTAGAGTTTACCATGAGAGAATGTCACAGCTGGGTGGAAACACTGACACACTTTATAACAAGGATTGCTGCACAGTAATCAGCAGAGGGGACCTGGAATGATTTACTTATTCCTTCAGATTTGAGGAATGAAACAGTAATTTGGTTGCCTCATTTGAGATTGACCAATAACTTAAGAATCAATTATCTGGGGCTTCTCTGGCTTACATGGGTCCATACCAGAGTATGCAATCCATTTATCCATTAATCATTGGGAACTATTTCAATGACTATGGTAATCCTATTATGCTAACATTGTATTGCAGCATTTTTTGAACTTGCTTAAATTATCAGGTTGGTCAGAATTATGTGCATCATCTGAAGATATCCTTTTAGACTGAGAACCTTTGGGACCTGCACACAGTGAAATGCTCATTTATAACACCGGAACTGTGCAGTTTTCTCTGTATCATACTGTGTGCATTGTTTGTCCATCCCTGCACTGGTAAAGAAACTCATAAGGTGTAACTACAGTTCAACAATCCGTTGTGCTCTCAACCAGGAAGGACTTATAAAGACTGAATCAATAAAACAAAAAACTGGAAGTTTTAATTGGCGTTTCAGTGTGCAAACATTCAGTTTTTGAGCACAGCATTTTTATTGCCATGATACCATCAAAATAGTATCAAAAATGTGAAAGCTAGGTTGCGTTCACAATAAAATAGTATTGGATTATATGTGAAACACCCCCATCACCCTGCTCACCAGAATCCCTTTAAAGGAAGAATGTGTGTGCATTTGCTGATAGTAGACAATAGGCTCAATTCAAACTGGTCACAGTAGGTCAAAATGTGACACTTTGCCCTGTATTTTCACCACGACAGGCACTCCATTGTGTTGAAAATGGTGGACGCAGTCAGAAATTTCAGGTCCTGCCCTCCAAACATGGCACATCCCTTTTTCAAGGAGAGGGGAAAAAGTCAAGTTGACATTCATACATGCACAGAGGTAGCTGGCCAAGTCAATCATCAGCTGCTTCCACTCCTGTGCGACTTTGGTCGCTCAGGAGCATAAAACCTTCGCAGATCAGGCCTGATTAGAGCAGATCTCAGCTCTATGCACTCCTCTGAATAGGAACACAGGAACACAAGTACGCCATTCAGCTCTTTGAACCTACTCTGCCATTCAATACGATCGTGGCTGATTAAACAATTCAATACCCTCACTCTCCCATCCCTATAATCCTATACACCACCATTAATCAGAAATCTATCAATATCTATCTTAAACATACTCAAAGACAGAGCCTCCGTAGTCCTCTGTGGTAGAGAATTCCAAAGGTTTACAGCCCTTAGAGTAAGAAACAAAATCCCCTCATTGCAGACCTACGTTGCACACCCTATCCCAGGTATCTTTTTGGAAAGGTTAGGTAGCTTTAGGATATTGTCCTAGAATGGGCAGATGTCCTTTTTTTAAGGTAAGGTGACATCCAGAGGAAGTTCAATAACTTATGGAGAAGGTAAGGTGCTGTTTTGAATGGTTAAATGTAGGCATGAATGTGCATAAAAATACATAGAACTCTCGGAATCAACTGTAAAGAAGATATGTTAAAAGTGGCAAGAGGGCCTGTCAAAAAGACCTCTTAAAATGTTGGGAGGGCATATCAATGGGAGAATACCTGTCAAGATAAACTTTCAAAGAAAGCTTTCAAGCTGTCAAGGGCAACTAAAAGTCCTGTCATTTAAACTTTGAAAAATGATTTAGAGTCTTTAAAGAACATTGGTTGTTATTTACGTCTGTTGACATCAGCCTGAGGACTTCCAGTAAGGCATTATTGCTGCATTAGTGATTTAACAACCATCCATTATGATAGTAGGGTGTTTGCCACTTCACAGTGTGATTGACAGCTGCAAATAGACATCGACATGTTAAATGAATTCCAATGCTTTTACAGGATTGAGTTCATGACTAAAATGTTTATCCTGATAAGACATTATGGCGTTGAAATAATGTGAATGGATTTTTATAAAAGAGAATGTTTCTCTCAATGTAGTGAAGACTGCAGTATATTCTTAGAACGTTATCTCCTCTCTGGATGAATCCTGAGATCTGAGCATGGTGGATACCAGGTGAATTGACACAATAGGTGTAACATAGTGGGTGAGGAACATGAGCTGGCACCAAGTTCTCATGGATGTTGTAAAGAGCAATGGAGATGGTTGTAGGGACAAAGGCTGGCAGGCAGGATATGGGTGCAATGGTGGTAGTACAAGCCATGAAGTGGCATGGGTTAGCATGGTGCATGTTTGAATGAAGAAGTGAGAGGGTGTGAGGGCTGAGGAGTGTCATTGCACAAATTCAGGCCTTCTACACAAGCCATCTCTGAACCTGGCAGCTTCCAGTCCCACTCCAGGGTTGCCCAGCCTCAATTCTAACGTAGCCTGCTCAGCAGACCACAAGTCCATTGTCTGGGCATCCATTTCAATAAGAATGTTTTGTGGAAACGGGAATGCTCCTGACTCGTGGAAGAAAATCTGGGATTTTGTTTTGAAGATCTCCTGCTCATGTAAGAAGCATGCAAAGCAGCTCAGCAGTACGTTAGTCACTGGCAGGGAAGTTATTTTCAGATATTCCTTTCTGTGTAATACATAGTTTTGTGGAGTGAACAATTAAGTCTATACGTATGTTTAAATATGTCTGCTCATTTATCATTTTCCAGGATTGCTATTTAGTTCAAAGCTTACTAAAAGCAAAATGCAGATTTGCCAGAGATTTTTTTAAAAAGCCATTACCAGTCTTACATTAAAAACTGTAAATATATGCTCAAAGTTAATAATAGAAACAAGAACATCCTTTAAAAGATGTTTTCAAAGATGTTACTAAACAACATATAACTAAATCCTGTTGCTCTTATTTGCAAGAGAGATTCATCTGCTCTTTGCCCATTGCCTTTCATTCAAAAAGCAACCAATAAATGTGAAAATATACAAATTAAAGGGTTAACATCCCTTTTCTTTAGCTTTCCAAGGCTGTAATGAAAGACATGTTAAAAATATCAAACAGTTCTATTCAGATTCTTGTTATGTATGGCAGTGAGAGTAACATACCATTTATATTACCCAAATACCATAAGATTGATGTAGGAATTATATTGCACTTTACAATTCAGTCCAAGAATAAATTCATCCATGTCCACCATAACTGGAACAAATGAATTAAATGTTTAAAAATGCGTACACAAAGTTCTTCTTTTGATAAAAGGAACTCTGTCTGTAGTATGCTCTCTCTATATATGTATATGTATATATAACATAATATCAAAATACATACGAATCAAAATTTAAACTTAAAATCAGGATATATACTTTGTTATTAAAATGTACAATAACATTAGCATCTTCCTTCATTATTGAATTACTATCACCAAATATACAAATAATCTTGTTCAAGTCCATACAATTCCAATATATACTCTTTAAATTACCGAACAGAGACAATCTTCCACACATATTGTGGCCTATTAAAAATTAGGTCAGAAAGGGCTGCCTAATATATTCTTTCCCACACAAAACATATGTGGTGAAGTCTCTTGAAAAATAAAGTGATTTGTAGCACTCTTGCTGTTTAATAATTACATTATAACTTTGTGCTTGTGCGCACAAGCAGGAGGCTATATTACGAACAGGAAATCCAGATGAAACTCTCCTCCGGATGTTGTAGACAAGTCAATAATTTACAGGTGTATGTCTTAAAAGCTCCATACGAGGGAGCCAGAACTCCTTATTGGACTTCAATACACAGCAATCAGTCAGCAGGCTTTTTTGTTCCAAATATTAGCTTTGGCTCTGTGGGGTAAAAGCTCATTTAACTTCCAAAATAGTCACAAACCATTCTTTATGCATGAAAGAAGGAAATGCAAGAACAGCCAGAGAAAAAATTCTGTTCGATGATCTCCAGTTGCTGTCCAATCTGCTTAAATGCTGTCTTGGCACATTGGCAGGTTGACAAAGGTAAACACATTGAATTCGATCATTATTGAGAAACACAAGAAGATAGCATAGAGGATGAGCACATAAATACCAAGCTTTTTATCCAGTTTCCATCCATTCACATGGATACCAGCCACCTAGAGCCACAAATATAAATAAATATATGTACACACAGTTAGCATAGAGCAAAGGATAGGAAATCACATTGTCCTCAAGTCAGTAACCTATGTTAGAAGCTGATAGTTTTCAACATGATGTTAGCCTTTTTATCTGAGAATCAATTAATAATTTACTTTCCAGCATTTAATTACATTGAGCCCTTGAAATAATATTCACGCTTATGACAGGCAAGCAAATATTTCAATGAAATGTCAAGTAGCTGAAGTCTATCCACAGTTAATTATAGTGCTCTAAATTAGCCACTATTGCTCACCCATTTCCCAAAATGTATGAGACTTGCCCTTGTTTTTAAAGTAAAATGCCACACAGTAATGCCCAAACCTATTGTAGTTCCCTTTATTCATTAATGGGATGAGAACGTTGATGCATTTATTGTCCATCCCTAATTGCCCAGAGGGCAGTTCAGAGTCAACCACATTGCTGTGGGTCTGGAGTCACATGTATATATGCACCTCACTACAGCTCAGCACTATCTTGTGCTTGCCAGGGACAGATCTACACATTACTGCCAAGGCTTTCTGGGCTTCCCATGCCAGTGCCAAATCTAAAACCCAGTTACCCCAATTCTGGTCAATCACTGCCAGCTAGACTGCCCTGTGTCGGAAGAATTGCCTCAGAAATGGCTGACAGAGTCACATTGGCTCCCAGGTTTGCTGTCATAGGCATGGAGGTTCTCCGCAAATGTTCCTTGCCATTTCTCAACTGAAACCTTAATATTGTCCAGATCTTGTTACATTTGGTCAAGGATTGCTTTAGTATCTGAGGAGTTGTGAATCATCAGCAAATATCCCTGCTTCTGACCTTATGAAGGAGGGAAGGTCATTGGTGAAGCAACTAAAGATGGTTGAGGCAAGGACACTGCCCTGTGGAATATCTGCAAAGATGTCCAAGAGCTCAGATGGCTGACCTCCAACCACCATGACCATCTTCCTTTATGCCGAGTTTCACCCTAGTCATCTGTTGATTCCCAGTGACAGATACCTGACTCTGGTAGACTTTAGAGATAAAAGGTATTGCAGATGCTGGAGAATCCGAGATAACAAGCATGGGGCTGGATGAACACAGCAGGTCAAGCAGCATCATAGGAGCAGGAAAACTTGAGGTTTCGGGCCTAAACCCTTCATCAGAAAA
>JAHRHZ010000133.1:58879055-58930230 GCA_024137785.1 Ginglymostoma cirratum | reverse complement strand
GTGGGGCTGGAGGGGAGTGTGGAGCGGACAAGGGAGTCGCGGAGGGAGTGGTCCCTCCGGAAGGCAGATAAGGGTGGGGAGGGAAAAATGTCTTTGGTGGTGGGGTCTGATTGCAGATGGCGGAAGTGTCGGAGGATGATGCGTTGGATCCGGAAGTTGGTGGGGTGGTACGTGAGGACGAGGGGGATTCTTTTTTGGTTATTATTGCGGGGATGGGGTGTGAGGGATGAGTTACGGGAAATGCGGGAAACACGGTCGAGGGCGTTCTCGAACACTGTGGGGGGGATGTTGCAGTCCTTGAAGAATGAGGACATCTGAGATGTACGGGAGTGGAATGTCTCATCCTGGGAGCAGATGCAGCGGAAGCAAAAAAATTGGGAATAGGGGATGGCATTTTTGCAGGAAGGTGGGTGGGAGGAGGTGTATTCCAGGTAGCTGTGGGAGTCGGTGGGCTTGAAATGGACGTCGGTTTCTAGGTGGTTACCCGAGATGGAGACAGAGAGGTCCAGGAAGGAGAGAGAAGTGTTGGAGATGGTCCAGGTGAACTTCAGGTTGGGGTGGAAGGTGTTGGTGAAATGGATGAACTGTTCGAGCTCCTCGTGGGAGCACGAGGCGGCGCCGATGCAGTCATCAATGTAACTGAGGAAGAGGTGGGGTTTAGGGCCAGTGCAGGTACGGAAGAGGGATTGTTCCACATAACCTACAAAGAGGCAGGCATAGCTTGGGCCCATGCGGGTACCTATGGCCACCCCCTTTGTCTGTAGGAAGTGGGAGGAATTGAAAGAGAAGTTGTTGAGGGTGAGGACGAGTTCGGCTAAGCGGATGAGGGTGTCAGTGGAGGGGGATTGGTCAGTTCTGCGGGACAGGAAGAAGCGGAGGGCCTTTAGGCCATCTGCATGGGGAATACAGGTGTATAGGGACTGGACGTCCATAGTTAAAATGAGGTGTTGGGGACCGGGGAATTGGAAGTTCTGGAGGAGGTGGAGGGCGTGGGTGGTGTCACGGACGTAGGTAGGGAGTTCCTGGACCAAGGGGGTGAATATGGAGTCTAGGTAGGTGGAGATGAGTTCGGTGGGGCAGGATCAGGTGGAGACAATGGGTCGACCAGGGCATTCAGGTTTGTGGATTTTGGGAAGGAGATAGAAGCGGGCGGTGCGGAGTTGGGGAACGATGAGGTTGGAGGCAGTGGGTGGGAGGTCACCTGAGGTGATGAGGTTGTGGATGGTTTGGGAGATGATGGTTTGGTGCTCGGGGGTGGGGTCGTGATCCAGGGGGCGGTAGGAGGAGGTGTCAGAGAGTTGGCGCCTGGCCTCAGCAATGTAGAGGTCAGTGCGCCATACTTTGACTGCCCCTCCCTTGTCCGCAGATTTTATGGTGAAGTTGGGATTGGAGCGGAGGGAGCGGTTGTTTCTGGGATCTTGATAGATACAGTTTGCTCAGTAAACGCTGTATCACAAATTCTTCCAGTCAGTCTTCAATGGGATAATCAGAAATGGTGCTTCAAACACAGGAGATACAAACTGAATAGTTTGTTTCCTAGCAGGCTTCCGCCAATTGAAAATCCAAACACAAACTGGAAGCTTGCAAAGCACTGTTCAAAAAGAAACATGGGCCGAGGAGTGGCAGATGGAGTACAATTTAGATAAATGTGAGGCGCTGTATTTTGGAAAGGCAGTTCAGGGCACGACTTATGCACTAATGGTAAGGTCCTGGGGATGTTGTTGAACAAAGAGACCTTGGAGCACAGGTTCATAGTTCCTTGAAAGTAGAGTTGCAGGTAAATAGCATTATGAAGAAGACATTTGGTATGCTTGCCTTTATGGATCAATGCATTGACTATCGGAGTTGGGAGTTCATGTTGCCGCTCTCCAGGACTTTAGTTAGGCAACTTTTGGAATACTGCATGCAATTCTGGTCTTCCTACTATAGGAAGGATATTGTGAAACTTGAAAGAATGTTGCCAGGGTTGGAGGGTTTCAGCTTTAGGGAGAGGCTGAATAGGCTGGTGCTATTTTCCCTGGAGAGTCGGAGGGTGGGGGGTGATCTTATAGAGGTTTATAAAATCATGATGGGCATGGATAGGGTGAATAGACAAGGCCTTTTTCTCAGGGTGGGGGAGTCCAAAACTAGAGGGCATAGGTTTAAGGTCAGAGGGGAAATATTTAAAAGGTGCCTCTAAGGGGCAACCTTTTCACAAAGAGGGTGTAGGGTGTATGGAATGAGCTGCCAGAGGCAGTGGTGGAGGCTGGTACAGTTGCAAAGGCATCTGGATGGGTATATTAATGGAAAGAGTTTGGATGAATATGGGTCAAATGCCAGCAAATTAGATTAATTTAGGATATCGGGTTAGCAAGAACGAGTTAGACCGAAGGGTCTGCTCCATGCTGTACGGCTCTATGACCCTATGATTTTATAACAGTATAAAACACAGTTGTCAAAAGAGTCTGGTGTTTTCACTGAAGAAAGTGCAAGTAACTAAGATCAGCAATTGTCTGGATTCATGTGGTTTTCAGGAAACACTATTCCAATGGGTCTTATTAAATAAACATTCCAGACATCTCTACATCGTTCAAACTCAAGTCCAAAAAATCTATTACATTTGAATCCATCATAACACTCATTTATGATACTATACAGCTGTATTTTATACACAACAGTTTCTAATTTCTTCCACTCAATAATGCCAGCGAGAACTAGTTCTCTTCGAGTTATGCTGACTCTTCTAAAACCAGCTGATAATGAAAAAATTATGAACTTGACCTATTATTCATTCCAACGACTTTAAAGGAGTTTTCTGTATAATTAAATTTCTAAGCTGCTGATATCTGACAAGGTAAAATTTCTAAAGCATGACGGCTATCAATTTTAACATTAATTCTTATAAAGAGAAATCAATTCTATTGATCAACCAGTTGTGATGTTTTTAAAGATGCATTGGGCTCCTAGAACAATATGGTAGATGAATCTTAGCTAAGTTGGTCAAAGCTAGCACAATGCCCCATTAATAAACCATGTAAAATCATGGAATACATATCTACCTTGTCTGGCCACTATTAAACTAGCCATACAATCCGGCACGCTTGTTCCTGCTGCCAGAAATGTTATTCCCATGATAATATCCGGGATCCCAAGTGTATACCCTGTTACAGTTACCTGCATACAGAGAAAAACAGGTAAATATAATCAAGTGTTTGATAAACATGTAACACAATAAGATCTGTACAAAAAGATAATTTTACTGCATCATTTTAAATATTCTTTCATAGGACATATGTCACTGGCTAGGACAGCATTCATTGCACATCTTAATTGCCTTTGAGTAAGCAGTAGTGAGTTTTTCCCTTGATCCACTGCAGTCCACAGTGCTGTTAGGAAGGCGGTTCCAGGATTTTGACCCCACAAAAAATGAAGGAACAATGATATAGTTATAAATCAGGATGCACTGTGACTTGAGGAACAATTTGCAAGTGGTGTTGTCCTAATAGAGTCATACAGCACAGAAACAGACCCTTCGGTCCAACTCATCCAAGTACCAGATATCCCAATCTTACCCAGGCCCACTTGCCAGCATTTGGCCCATATCTATCTAAACCCTTCCTATTCATATACCCATACAAATGCCTTTTAAATGTTGTAATTGTATCCGCTCCACCACTTTCTCTGGCAGCTCATCTTATACACGCACCACCCTCTACGTGAAAAAGTTATTTCTCAGGTCATTTTTAAATCTTTTCCCTCTCACCATAAGCCTTTGCCCTTTAGTTTTGGACACCCCCATCTGGATAAAAGATCCTGGCTATTCACACTATCCATGCCCCTCATAATTTCATAGCGCTCTATAAGGTTACCCCCTCCACCTCTGATGGTCCAGAGAAAATAGCCCCAGCCTATTCAGCCTCTCCCTATCACTCAATCCCTCCAACCCTGTCAACATCTTTGTAAATCTTTTCTGAACCCTTTCAAGTTTCACAACATCTTTCCTATAGCAGGGAGACCAGAACTGAACACATTATTCCAAAAGTGGCCTAACCAATGTCCTGTACAGCCACAAGACGACATCCCAACTCTTACATTCAATGTTCTGACCAATGAAGCCAAGTGTACCAAATGCCTTCTCCACCAACCTGTCTACCTACAACTCCACTTTCAAGGAACTATGCACCTGCACCCCTAGGTGCCTTTTTTTGGCAAAACTCCCTAGGGCCCTACCATTAATTGTATAACTCCTGTCCTGGTTTGCCTTACCAAAATGTAAAACCTCACATTTGTAAAAATCAAACTCCTTCGGCCCCTCCTAGGCCTATTGGCCCAAAGGTCCCTTTGTACTCTGAGATAACCTTCTTCACTATCCACTGCACCTATTTTGGTATCATCTGCAAACTTACTAATCATACCTCCTATATTCATTTATATACATAACAAAAAGCAGTGGACCCAGCACTCATCCTTGTGGCACACTGCTGGTCACAGGTCTTCAGTCTGAAAAGCAACCCTCCAGCACCACCCTCTGTCTCCTACCTTCAAGCCAATTTTGTATGCAATTGGCTAGCTCCCCTGGATCCCATGTTATCTAACCTTACTAATGAGTCTACCATGCGGAACCATATTGAACGCTTCCCTGAAGTCCACATAGACAACATCTACTGCTCTGCCTTCATCAATCTTCTTTGCCACCTCTTCAAAAAAACTCAACCAAGTTAGTGAGATATGATTTCCCAAATGTATCTACTGCCCTCATTCTCAGCCCTGGGTTAGGGTTTTGGCAGGTGCTGTTACAGGAGCCTTGCAGATTTGCTGCAGTACATCTTGAAGGTGGTACACACTGCTGCCACTGTGCATTAGTGGTGGAGAGATTAAATGTTGAAGTTGGTGAATGGGGTGCCAATCAAGTGGCTTGTATTGACCTGGATATCATTGAGATTTTTAAGTGTTGTTGGAGCTGCACTCATCCAGCAAGTGGCTTGTCACATGAGAGTTGCACAGATGGATGTGAAAGCCTAGTTTTGCACTACCAACAGAAGACAATTGTCTAACTTACAAATGTTAGTTGTAATTATGGCAGATTGAATGGCTGGCATATCTTATTTAGAACATAGAACATAGAACATAGAACATAGAACAGTACAGCACAATACAGGCCCTTCGACCCATGATGTTGTGCCAAACTTTTACCCTAATCCTAAGGTCTATCTAACCTCCACCCCTACCTTATACTATCATTCATATGCCTATCTAATAGCCGCTTAAATGCCCCTAATGTGGCCGACTCCACTACCCTCTCTGGCAATGCTTTCCACGCCCCAACCACTCTCTGAGTAAAGAACCTACCTCTGATGTCTCCCCTGTATCTACCTCCACTCACTTTAAAACTATGCCGCCTCGTAATAGCTACGAGAACTACATTTAGCATGGGTTTGTTTTATGATTGGGTCTGGGCGTTGATAGAAGGAAGTCCACACTCATATTTGTGATCATCAACAACATTTATTAAATGTAACAACGTGCAAGAGCAGCTAACAGAGGCTTTCTCTGAAACCCTGCACCCTTGGGTGCCTACACCATGTGGCGTGAAGTTATTATGATTCAGATCCTTATGCATATGCTCTGTTGCTATTCTTAGAATAAATGTGTTGTTAGCCCTTTACTGCACATGATTGGCAATTGAATTATTATCTGTTTCTGACAATAATTGAACAATTCAAGCCTCCAATTTCATGCATGAATGCTGCCATTTAACTACAGCTGAACAGGTACAACAGAATGTAGGACTGCAACCTAACCCTGATATATAGGCAAATATACAATGGTCTTCCTTTAAGATGACACATATGTTAACTGTAGATTTCATGAATACAAAATAATGGAAATTTTCCTCAAGTATCTCAGATTTTTCTTTTGGCTTGTTTGCAATTAATAATGTTTCAGTCTCATGTATTTTGTGCACCAGCAACTGATTTAATCAGCCAACTTGCTGATTTTATAAAATTTAACATTTGGCACAAAGTGAAATAGTTGACTCACACATCACACAGGGAGAGTCAAATTCCGGAAAATTGCCATGGTTTATCAAACATGCCAACCATTTGTTTGGCCAGTTTCTTTGAGCTCGCTTTATCTGGAGAGACTACAAACAAGAGTTTGCGTGGGCGTCACAATTTGGAAAGCAATTAATTTATGCTTAGCCAATAACTAAGGCGTCATCACTTAGTGAGTATTAATCTCAGGTCTCTACTGTCTGTTAAGAAAGATGTTTAAATCCCTAAAATTGTCTGTAACCTACTGATCAAAATGCTTTGGATTTGAAGGACTCTTAAAGGACAGGTGTAGAGTACTCTGAATAGTTAGTTTCAAAGGTAGCACACTGATTTGTGTTGGCTACACTTACAGATTCATGCTACACCATGTGTCACACAGTGCAAATTATATTCTATGTATATTTTCAGTCTTGATTTCCATCAGAACTGAAATAAAAAGAACCAGCAGGAGCAATAATATAATTGACCAGACAATCATAGTCCAAATTTATTTTTAAATTAGCTTGCCAAAATTGCTTCTTTAAACAAGGAAACCAATTGGGCAGCATTTACCTGAGCTTCCGGGCTGTGTTACCTGATTTACTTCAGTTTATATTAATTAGAAAAATTAAAAAGTGAAAATGAAAGAGGTATGACTTAAAAAATTCCGAAGGAGAAATAGACGTTGTGGTAGTGTGAATTGGAGTTACGTGTTAGGAGCTTGGGCAAATCCTAATGCAGCTGACTCTGGGAATTTCCTGGATATGCTCTGAACTCAGAGTGAGGTTTTGGGATTTCGGAAGATTTCAACCCACTTAAATTTAGTAGTTGACCAAAAAAATTGGAGGAAACATTTGCAGGACTTAAAGACCCAATTCACCACTGACCTTATCCCCTGACCACATCACCCACTAGCCCCAACATATTTGGGCCCAACAGCCCCAAATCCCGAGCTAAAACCCTGCCCCAACTCGATAGACTGCCTCAGCAGACCTAATACCAACACCAGACTCCACACTGACCCTCCTGACTCGGCCAAACACAACAACTCCTCTTGACCAGACCCCTTGAACCACACTAATCACCGGTTCACTCATGTCCTTTAGGGAAGCAAACCTGCCATTCTTGCCAAATCTCCAGATTCACAGCAACCTGGTTGACTCTTAACCGCCTTCTGGCTAATTAGGGATGGGTACCAAATGCTGGTCTAGCAAGCGATGCCCACATCCCGTGAATAAATAAAAAAAACTTATTCACGTGACTGATTCCCTAACTCCCTCACCTACCTTGGAATCTTATCACTTCGCCCACCTAGCACCTCTCAGTAGCTTTCCAGTTGGCTACAGGACCTTTAAATCACAGAATCATGCACTTGCTGCTGAAAAGGGGGCATAGTTAAAGGGTGTGATCCTCTGTGTTCCTGTTTTCATTGACTCCTGACTTCATCTACACTGCTATGGAAGAGGAAACTCCAGGATACAAATTTGTGGAGAGAACACGTCTAAAGGTAAGTGCCTATTTTTTGTTTGATCAGAATCAGAGAAACAGTTTCCAATCCTGATCTCAGCCAACGTATATACACTTCATGATGCTAAATGAATAAAAATGAACCACTGGTGATGGGAATGGTAGTAATACTGGGTGTCAGGACAACAAGTGATTAAAAGTACAGAATAGCACTTTCACAAAGCAACACCACATCTGCAATACATTGAATATAACAAAAGCTCAGAATTTTTCATTTCCATATTGTACTGATAGCGTCCATAAGTGGACTACACTTACAAGCATTTTAATTGTTTAACAGAATGTTCCTGCTGAGTCTAATTTTAGGAAAATATAATGATCATTAATCAAAGGTTTCAAACCTAGAGAGAATTACCGTGATTCCGTTTTGATTAAACTAATAATGGACAATTTTATATGGTGACGATCTTGATCCTTAGGAGGAAGAAAGTAAGACATATTTTGTTTGAAAGCCTTTGAATTTGTTGTGAAAATATATTGTGTACATAATTTTTGAGCAACAAGCCATGAAAGTTAATAAATGTCAGACAAAACATTTCATGCATTTACTTATATTTCCGATCTATCTTTAATCTAATGTGGTCAATATTTAATTTATTAATTTATTTTATGATAACAGCTATTTGAAAGCAAGATTTCAAATCTAATTTAAATAATATTAATAATTAATGTGGCATATGAATGACAATTATGTTTTTATATCCTGCACCAAGTAGAATTATGCAAAATGCTTATTGCAAAAAATATTTCAGCATCTTATTTATTGTCAATGTTGTATTTAATTCAATATTACAATTATTCTTATATAAATAATCAGTGGTCTACTGTTGAATAGTTCTATAGCAGTACTTTCGTGCTACAGATCATACAAATGGGCGGATAGTCCGATTGGCTTTGTTAGTGTAATTCAGGTAAAGTGAATGCCTGTGGATCTGGCCCCGTTGGAGTCTCAGGTCATTTAAACCTCTGTTTTACAAATATGGCTATGAAATGTAGCTGCCTAGCTGTTAATTAACAATTACAGATAAGCTTCACCTCGAGAAGACATTAACAAGTGCCACACAGCAAAGATGTAACCCATTTCAGCCCAATTCACCTGGTCAAGTTTGACGTCTGAACATTCCTGTGCTAAAAACAGATAACCAAACATTTGGGTGAATTTGGTCTCAGCGAGGGACAGATCTGGTAAAGGAAATCATGTAAGCTGTAAGACCATCATGTAAGCTGGTTCATCTATTTTATGGTATTTTTCAAGGCAAATTTCATTCCAACTTTCAGACTGTTCAACGTGACAATACTGCAAATTTAATTATTTTAGATGCAATACTCAGCATTTTTTCTCTCATTTTGCATCCATTACTAGTATAGAATACTGAATAACACCAATGCCAGGACAGAGACAGTGATAAAGGGAATATATCAAGGAGATTAAAAGACCTTAGGAAGAAAAGGATGCAGGAATTCACAATATGCCAGCTCCAAAGATTCAAAACTCTGAGTGAAGAGGTTCCTCCATATCTTAGTCATAAATAGCAAGCCCTTATCCTGAGACTGTGATCCCTTGTTCCACGCTTTCATTCCGGGGATCAGCCTCTTAGCATCTCTTCTGCCAAGCTGTCTAAAAATGTTATATGTTTCACTAAGATTGCCTCTCATTTTCCTAAACTCCAGAGAACCTGGGTCCTTCGATTCAGTCTCACTGCACAGGACAACTTTAGAATAATGAACCTTTTAACACCTCTAAGACAAAAACTGTATACAGTAATCCACGTGGGTTACCAATGCCCTGTAGAATGACATTGAGGCTTCCTTACTGTTAAACTGTCACCTCTGGCAATAAAAACTAACGTACCATTTGCCTTCTTTGTATTTTGTGCTACCAGTATGCTGACTTTCTGTCATTCATGCGAAGGATATTAAAAAAAACCCTCTGACTCAAAATCCTGTTAATCCCAACATTTACTAGTTTCTCATTCTTTCTTTAATTCTGTTTTTTTCTGTTCTTCCCACCAAAGTGAACAACTTCACATTTTCCTGCGTCATACTCCATCAGTCACTTCTCACCATATAACTGTTCTATATCCCTTTGCATTCTCTTTATGATCTCCTCACAGCTGACTTTCCCACCTGTATTATCAACAAACTTGGATACATTACACATGGTCCCTTACTCACTGATGCAGTTTGTCAATACTGATTTTTGTGGCATTCCACTAATTACAAGCAACCATCCTGAAAATGATCCACTTAGTCCTACCGTCTGTTTCCTGCCCATTAACCAATCCTAGTTCATTTTAATAGAATAATTCAATGGTCATCTCAATTGTTTACAGCAATACATTTGCAAATCATGGAACTGCAGTCTCTTTTTCTTACTCCAATTCAAAGATTTGGCTTCTTGGCGGCCTGGGACTATTGCATTGACATCCCTCAATAAATTCTTTCAAGCCAAGATAGCCCAAAATGTTATACATGTGATGGTTTCCCTGAGTGATTTATTTTGTACATACCATCCACACCATTAAATAAGAAAAGACTGCAATCCAGACGGTGGACATGAAAAAGGTTAGCATGAAGAAATTCTCCCAGCGAGGCTTTGCACAGTTAGGGACTGTGAAGAATAGTACAAGCAGTACCGGCCATGAACTCAACCATTTCATCTTATTCAAGCATCCCCCTGTTGATAAAATGTAGATATGGTTTTATCAGCAATGTGAGGGAAAAGACATGCACTCAGATAGTACACAGTAAAGATACAGAGACTGCCTTGATATTTTTAACAAATAAAAAACCAACAGAATGTTTATACCTTCTCCCAGTACACACTGGCAACTATTTTTAAATATAGGCTTTCAATCACCAGTACAGATAGTCATGTTTTCAATCACAGTCATTTTATAAGGCCTAGGGAAAGATGGCCAGCATTGTCAACTTAAATGTCCTCATGTTTAGAATCACATACAATTTGTTTTATTTCTGGATGTTAACACTTTGCTCACAATAGCACCTCACTGAGCCATGAAATTAGGCAAGTGATTAATTTGATAGTTGAAATGACTATTGCAAAAATATTACAGCACAATAAAACTAATTTCTGAATGCAAATCATGTGGATAAAAATACCACAGATTTCATTCAAGCATTTTCCCTGCTTCATATTGTATGTTATTTAGGTTCAACAGCTACACAACTTATCTTTGCTACCAATAGTGTATACCATTGTTGATTGTAAGCAGGTTAACGAGACTGAGTATCACCTCTTGCATCTTTAAATTTGTAAAGGAAATGCAATATAGTTCTATTGTCACATTATTGTTTATCACGATGAAGGCCATGTCAGTTTCCAACCTAGAAAGACATAAATGAGACAGATTCACCTGGGCCTGATCTTGCAGTTACAGTATAGTGTAAAGGTTTAGTAGCAGCCATGTTAGCACACATTCTCACTCTTTATACTTGAGCACTACCATCCCCATCTCCCCATCGTTCTAGAGTACAGTCTGTAGAATAGGGGGATAATAAGGGAGAAACAATGTGAGGAACGTCTGAAATTAAAGGTTATTGCTTCAATCAGAGGAATAATTTGGTAAAACTGACTTGCAGTTTTGCTTTGTAAAGATTGTTAAAATTAATTTTAGATGTAGAGTCAATGGTTACGTACAGCGCTATTCACTCTAATGAATTTATTAAGGGAACTAGCTTATTTGTGAATGCTTAAAGCCTTTGATTGGACGACATCTTCATACTGCTACAATTGTCTGTGGCTTATCCAAGGTAATTTATGAAGTAAGGCCCCAGAACAATTTCTGTTTACAAATTAAACTGAGTGCAGATGACTGACTGCTCCATGAAGTGGTTTGCCCCTGCCCCATCTTATTGGTAAGTAGATGAGTATGTAACCTTTGTTACATATTTTTCATTAGTGAATTGGCAAAATGCCTGTCTAATTATAGTGGAATTGTGAATTCTTCAAGGTGATAGCAAGGGTACTTTCAATTAAAATTACCACTGTCAGACATCACATAGGACATTGTGTACTCCATAGTGATTAAGAGGAAGTGTAGAAATCAAAGGTTTTGTTTGCAGAAAGGTGTTCAATAAAATATGAAATAATGAAAAATAAGTAAAACAAAAATAAAATCACTATAGTTTTTAAACTTCTCATTGGAGTCAAGTAACAACAACTATCACCCATAAGAAAGAATTTAGCATGCCTGCCTTCACTGCTCAGACCATTGTGTATCGGAGTTGAGACATCATGTTGAGGTTGTACAGGATATTGGTGAGGCCACTTTTGGAGTACTGTGTACAGTTCTTATAGCTCTGCTATAGGAAGAATATTATTTAATTACAGACAATTCAGAAAAGAAATCTCGAGATGTTGCTGTGACTAGAGGGTTTGAGTTATAAAGAGACGCTGGATAGGCTGGGACTTTTTTCACTGCAGCATAGGAGGTTGAGGGGTGACCTTATTGAGATTCATAAAATCATGAAGGGCACAGATGACGTGAACAGCAAAGGTCTTTTCCCCAGAGTGGAAGAGTTCAAAACTAGGGGTATACATTTAAGCTGAGAGGAGAAAGCTTTAAAAAGGACCTGAGGGGCAACTTTTTAACACAGAGAGTGGTTCATTTGTGGAATGAACTGCCAGAGGAAGTAACAAATGCAGGTAGAGTTAAGTGGAACTAACTTAGTTTGGGAAACTTTGTCCGAATGGACAATTTGGATGGGGGAGGCTCTGTTTCGATGCTGTATGACTCTGACTCTGTACTACATTTCAATGCATTTTAACAAATGAAAATGCCCATTGACCATTGGCAAAAAATGAGGTGGGAGATATGCTCAAGAGAATATATTTTGAACTAATTTTTGAAGGCAGGCAGCAAGGCAGAGGAGCTTAAGAGAAATGAAGGTTATGTCCATCACCAAAGGTGAAGTGGATTGAAGGAGAATGCATTCCATTCATGAGGAAGCCCTAAAATATTGAGGTTCTTCCCAGGGACATTGGGACATATGCATTAAAATCTCTCAAGGTACAACTAGAACCACCTCTAAATGGTTACTCAGAGGGCTAGTCCTATTCCATTTGGAACCAATGATTGGTGTTCAGATGGCAATCCAGCCAGAGACAGCTCAAATCAGTGAAGTGACACATTTCACATTCAATAAGAAGAGATGTCACATTTATTTCGATACTTCAGCCAAAAGAAAGATGGTTTCAGAGTGAAAAACTAAGCCTTGCTAATGATGCAGCAACACATGTCTCTACAGGCACTGAATGCCGAGGGTGAAAGGTGATAAGACGCATATGAGATAGAGAGATAGAGGTGCAATGGTAGACATTTAAGGGGATATTTCAGAACACAGAACTGATACCTTCCAAAGAGTAAGAAAAATTCCAAGGGGAGGACCTACCATGGTTGGTCAACTAAAAAGTTAGATAGTATCAAACTTAAAGAAGTATACAATTGCAGGTCAGAAGCTTGGATACGTGATTAAAAAAAAGCATACTGAAAAGTTTAAAATGGAGGGAGAAATTTGAGGATGGAAAAAGCCAGTGAGAAATGTAAAAACAGGTAATAACGATTTCTATAAATATTTAAGAAAAAGAATTAACAAAGGGAGTGTTGGCCCCGTAGAAAGTGAATCCGCAGGAATATTAATGGAAAATAAGTCAGCTAAGTTGAACTTGGATACACATCAGAGGATAAAAGTAACATTTGTGAAGTAGCAGTAAATCAGGAAATGAAATGGAGGGAGGAACTCAAGAAAACTACAATCATTATAGAAATGGTATTGAGCAAATTGTTGGTGCTTGGCTGAAAAATCCCACATCCTTATGGACTTCATCCTAGAATGCAACATATCAGGAGGGGGAGAGTTAGGTGGATACTACGTTTCAGGAGGCAGTCACACCCTGCAATAACTGCTAGGAGGCCGGTATCCCATCACCAAGTCACACTTTATTTATGTGTGCACAGTACACTGGCTGTGACCAGCCAGCTCAGAGTCAGTCCCTCAAGTGAGGAGATTCTGAATCTCCTGTTTATATCTGTCAGCCAGGGGTCCCTGACTGGTCACATTAACAACCCCAATCAAGGATCTCATAGTCAAAAAGATCTACCTGGTTCCAATCACTACACACCTGTAGGTTAAGTATTTCATTTTTCCCATTGGTCAGGTATAGCAGAGGGTGAATATGAGTGAGGCAGGTAGAGGAATCCTGAATTTAGCATTGGAGGAGTCTCAGCTCTTGACCTTGTCTAGTAGGTATGAGGTACTTGCTCCCTGTGGAAAAGGACTATATGGAGAATGGACAAACTGACCATAGTATCATGGTACAGGAGGCCATTCAACCAGGGGGAGCAAGAACAAAAGTGGTAATGGTAGGGCCTCTACAATTAGAGGTACAGATAGCATCCTTTGTAAGCAAGATTGTGAGTCCGGCATGGTTTGTTGTCTACCTGGTGCCAAGGTGAGGGCCATTTTGATCTGGCATGAAAGGATATTGGAGTGGGAGGGGCAGGATCCAGTTGTTATGGTCCATGTTGGAACCAACAACATAGGCAAAAGTAGGCAAGAGTTCCTGTTTGGGGAGTATCAGGAATTATGAACAAAAAGAAAGAACTGGACCTCAAGGATCATAAACTTCTGGATTATGACCTGAGCCATGTGAAAATTGGCACAGAGGTAAGAAAATTAGAGAAGTAAACAGATAAAGAAGAATGCGAGAAGAAAGGATTCCATTTCCTAGGGCACTGACATCAGCATTTGGACAGGAAGGATCTGTACCATCAGGACAGGCTCTACCTGAACTGAGGTGACACCAGGATCCTAGTGGAAAGACTCAATAAGGTGATTACATGGGCTTTAAAGTAGTTGAGACGGGCAAAGCAGTGGGGTTGGTGGGTGGGGGTGCTCATTAAAGTTTCTTATTAAAGAGCTTATTAAAATTTCTAGAACAAGTAATAGGATAGATAGAGAGAAGGAAAGGGCTAAGGATCTAACCTCAAGCCCAGAAAATAAAAGGATAACCATGAGAAAGGGGGGGTTCATTGCAGGACTGAAGATAATGTACTTAAATGAGCACAGTATACGAAACAAGGTATCTGAGCTTGAAATTGATGGGTATAATGATCTAGGCATCACAGAGATGTGTCTGCAAGGGGATCAAGGGTAGGAAATAAATATTCAAGGAAATATATCCTATCGAAAAGACAGGCAGATGCCTTCACGGTAAAAAATGAACTTAAATTGACAGCAAGGAGTGCTATAGGGCCAGAGGCATGGAATCTGTGTGGATAGTGTTAAGGAACTGCAAACGCAAAAAGATCCTGATGGGAGTTGTGTACAGGCGTCCTAGTAGTAGTCAGGATGTGGGACAGAAAATAAATCAGGAGATTAAATAAAGCATGTAAGAAAGGCACCATTGCAGTAATCATGGCGGGCTTTAAACTGCAGGTGGACTAGGAAAATCAGGTTGCTGGCAGATCCAAAGCAATGTAATTTGTGGAATGTCTTAGAGAATTTTTTTTGGAGCAGCTTGTGGTAGAGCCCACGAGGGAACAGGGCACACTGGATTTAGTGATGTGTAATCAGGCAGACTTGGTTAGGCAGCTGAAGGTGAATGAATCCCTGGGTGCAGTGACCAGATAGACTTCACCCGGTCTAGGCCCGAAACGTCAGCCTTCCTGCTCCTCTGATGCTGCTTGGCCTGCTGTGTTCATCCAGTTCTACACCTTGTTATCTCAGATTCTCCAGCATCTGCAGTTCCTACTATCTCTGGAATATTGTGAGCAGTTTTGGGCTCTGTATCTAAAGAAGGACATGCTGATCAAAAACAAAGTTGCTCGAAAAGCTCAGCAGGTCTGGCAGCATCTGTGGAGGAAAAAACAGAGTTAACGTTTTGGGGAAGGGTCACCGGACCAAAAATGTTAACTCTGTTTTCTCCTTCACAGAGGCTGCCAGACCTGCTGAGCTATTCCAGCAACTTTGTTTTTGTTCCTGATTCACAGCATCTGCAATTCTTTTGGTTTCTATTAAGGACATGCTGATGTTGGAGGGGAACTGGATGACGTTCACAAGAATGACCCCAAGAATGAAGACTTCTCATATGAGGAGCAGTTGAGGTCTCTGGGTCAGTACTGCATGAAATTTAGAAGGATGAGGTGCGATCTCATTGAAATTTGTAGAATGCTGAGAGGGCTGGATGGAATGGATGTGGAGAAGATATTTTCACTAAGTAAAAAAGACTAGGACCTGAGGGCACAGTTTCAGAGTGAATGAATGACTGTTTTGAACTGAGATAAGAGGCATTTCTTCAGCTAGAGTATGGTGGATCTGTGGAATTTATTGCAACAGATGGCTGTGGAGGCCAAGTTATGGAATGTCTTTAACACAGAAATAGATAGGTTCTTGATTGGTAAGTGGATCAAGAGTCATAGGAAGAGGCAGTTAAATGGGGTTATAAAATATATCAGCCATAATCGAAAGGTGAAGCAGACCTGATGAGCTGAATGGTCTATTTCTGCTCCACTGTCTTTGGTCTTATAGAATCTTTAAAGTGGCTAGTGATGAACTGATGTGATTGATTTTAATTTTCCAAAGTTCCTTAGATACAGGGAAGGTTCAATTAGATTAGAAAATAACGCATGCTTTTATTCTTTTATTCACAAAGAGAGGGAAACAGAAATCTGTGAACTACAGGCCGGTTAGCTTAACAGTTGCCAAAGGGAAAACGTTCGAAGTTAATTAAATAAGTCATAGCAGGACACTTAGAAAAATTCAAGGTAATCGGTCAGAGTCAACGTGGGTTTGCAAAAGGAGAATCATATTTAACTAATTTATTAGAGTTTGTTAATATGTGCGTGGATAAAGGGGACAGGTGGAGGTACTGTGTTTAAATGTACAGAAAGCTCTTCATAAATTGTCATATCAAAAGCTTTTACAGAAAATAGGCACTCCTGGTGTTGGGTAACATATTGGTCTGGACAGAAGATTGGCTGGGAAACAGAAAACACAAAGTATGCATAAATGTTTTTCTTTTCTGGTTGACAAGATGTCATGAGTGCTGAGGCCTTTTTTTTATAATTTATACAAATGATTAGATACAGGGACAAAAAGTATGATTGCCAAATTTGCTGATAATGCAAAATAGGTAGGAGGGCAAGTTAGAGTAAAGTGTAAAAAAGCATGAAACTCCATTTTGGCAGGAAGAATAGGAAGTGGGATCTGGGTGCCCTTCCATATGAGTCACAAAAGATTGGTAAAGCAAGTAATTAGGAAAGCAGAGATAAAACGTAGTGGAGCTGGATGAACACAGCAGGCCGAGCAGCATCAGAGAAGCAGGGAAGTTGATGTTTTGGGTCGAGACCCTTCTTCAGAAATTTCTGAATGTCAATTTTCCTGCTCCTCTGATGCTGCTTGGCCTGCTGTGTTCATCCAGCTCCACAACGTTTTATCTCAGATTCTCCAGCATCGGCAGTTCCTACTATCTCTCTAATTAGGAAAGCAATTAGCTTTAGTCTTATCCCTTTACAGGGGAATGGAACACTAAAGTACGGAAGTCATACATCAGTAATACTGGGTTTTGGTGAGACCAAACCTGGAGTACTGTGTACAGTATTGATCACCTAGTTTAAGTATGGAAGTAAATGAGTTGGAAGCAGTCCTGAGCAAGTTTACAAGACTGATACTTGGAATGAGGGGATTGCTCTATGAGGAAAGGTTGGACAGTCTGGATTTGTGTCATCTAGATTAGCAAGGTACAGTAGGGATCAGAATACGGCCCACCTATTCACAATACATGTTAGTGATTTAGGTGACAGAACTAAAGGTAATACCTCAATTCACAGATGAAGCAATGCTAGATGGCAGGGTAAGCTGTGAGGAGGATGCAGAGATGTTGCAGTGTGATTTGGATAGGCTGAGTGAGTGGGCAAATGCAGTGTAATGTTGATGAATGTGAGGTTATCCATTTCATTAGCGAAAATAGAGCGGTAGATTATTATTTGAATGGCTGTAAATTGAGTAAGGGGCATGTTTAATGAGATCTGGGTGTCCTTGTACACTAGTCATTGATAGTAGCACATAGGTGCAGCTGGCAGTGAAGAAGACAAACTGTATGCTGGCCTTCATAGCGAGAGGATCCAAATACAGGAACAAGGATGTTTTGCTACAATTATACAGGGCATTGGTGATACCTCACCTGGAATATTGTATGCAGGTTCCACCTTATCCTATCTATGGAAGATATAGTTGCTGCAGAGAGAGTGCAGCAATGGTTTGCCAAATCGATTCCTAGGATGGCAAGACTGACAATATGAAGAGAGATTGAATTGGTTAGGATTCTATTCACTGGAGTTCAGAAGAATGAGGGGAGATCTTATAAAAACCTACAAATTTCTAACAGATACAGGTTAGATGCAGGAAGGATGTTCCCAATGGTGGGAGAGTCCAAAACCAGGGATGGTAGTTTAAGGGTGAGGGAGGGAGGTAACCCTTTAGGACCGAGATAAGGAAAAATTTCTTCACCCAGAGAGTGGTGAGCGTGTGGAATTTGTTACTACAGATAGTTGTTGAGGCCAAAACATTGTGTTTTCAAGAAAGATGTAGATATAGCTCTTATGCTGAGGTTAGTTGGCTCACCGAGCTGGTTCGTTGTTTCGCAGATGTTTCATTACCCTGCTGGGTAACATCTTCAGTGCAGCCTCTGATGAAGCACCGTTGTGTTGTGTAACCACCCCAACACCCACAAACAAAGTTGCATGAAAACACTATTTAAATGAGTGACAACACACTGCAGCAACCACGCCAAAACGAAGAAGAATACCTCTACCAAAGTATTTAAGGACAATGGATACCCAGTTGGATCTGACGATGCCTGTCACACAAACAACAACAGGAAGATACAGTACGCCCTGACAGACTCATCACATTACCATACGTCAAGAACATATCCGAACTGACCTGAAGACTCCTACAGCCATTGGGCATCAGAGTGGCAATCCTCTGCCAACTGCTAACTTGAACTAAAGGCTTCTTACCCACTGTGGACAGAACCAATGTGATATACAAGATTCCATGCAAGGACTGTGACAAACATTACATTGGACAAACAGGAGGAAACTGGCCACAAGGGTACCTGAACACCAACTAGCAACAAAAAGACACGATCAATACTCACTCATCTCCATTCACACGGATTAGGAGAACCACCAGTTCGACTGGGGCAACATCAGGGTCCTAGGACAGGCCAAACAGAGACAAGCACGGGAATTCCTAGAGGCCTGGTTCTCCACCAAGAAGGCCATCAACAAACACATAGAACTAGACCCTATACATACACCACTGCAAAGGAAAACCGGAAATATGGTAATCAAATCCAACGGACCCCAGAGTTTAAATACCAGGCAGGGAATACACAACAGCACGTCATCGGAGGTTGCACTGATGATGTTACCCAGCAGGGTAATGAAACATCTGCGAAACAATGAACCAGCTCGGCAAACGAACCAACCACCTACAAGAACCTTAGATAGCTCTTATGGCTAAAGGGATCAAGGGATATGGGGGAAGGGTGGGATTAGGGCATTGAGCTTGAAGATTAGCCGTGATCATATTGAATGGTGGAGCAGGCTTGAGGGATCGAATGGCCTACTCCTGCTTCTGTTGTCTAAGTTTCCACAAAATCCTCTGGGGCCTTGTCATTGTGGATGTGGAGAGAATGCACTCTTTTGGGCAAATCTAGAACTAGGAGTCACTGTTTGAAAATAATAAGTTCTCCAGTTAAGACAGAGATCGGGATTTTCTTCTCACAGAGGTTCATGAGTCTTTGGGAGTTTCTTCCTCAAAATGTGGTGGAAGAAGTCTTTGAATCTTCTTATGTCAGAGATAGATAGATTCTTGACAAGCAAGGGGTGAAGGATACCAGGAGCAGGCAGAAATGTAAAGTTATGAGATCACTCAAGATCTTATTGACAAGTAGAATAGGTGTTAGGGGCCTTCTTTATTCTGAATTCATATATCGTATAATGGAGACATATTTTGAGATTGGTAGGGACACTCAAATTAACAGATTCAATTACTGATGTCCAGTTTTGGATATGCAAAATGTAACAATTTTTCAAAATCGTTGACAATTAGTGAGTTGATACATAATACAATCTAAGATTGTTCAGTTGTTTAATAAGTTATAAAAGTCACCCACATTTTCAACCATCAACCATAATGTTAACCATTTGAAAGCCCAAAGTATCAAATTATAGTTAAATGTAAATGACTAATATTATTTGTGTTTAAAATGAAATACACCCATAGAATACTATTCCTGTGATATTACGAAACAGCTTGCTATTAGGGTGACTCTTAAAGAGGGGGCCTTCCCTTTATGGTCAGGCTGATAGACCAATATCCAGCAGTACTCACCACAGAATCAGAGTCATACAGCACAGAAAAGGTCCTTCAGCCCATCAAGTCTGCACCGACATAATTACTTCTAAAAGTGGGCTAATCCTAATCTCCTGTATATGTCCCGTATCCTTGCAAGTTATGTTATTTCAAATGCTCATCTAAATATATTTTTAAAGGCTGTAAGGTACCTTCTCAAGCAGTGCATTCGAGATTGAGTGAACCATTGAGTGAAAAAGAGATAATAGGTACTGCAGATGCTGGAGAATCCGAGATAACAAGGTGTGGAGCTGGATGAACACAGCAGGCCAAACAGCATGAAAGGAGCAGGAAAGCTTGACGTTTCGGGCCTAGACCCTTCATCAGAAATGGGGTCTAGGCCTGAAACGTCAAGCTTTCCTGCTCTTATGATGCTGCTTGGACTGCTGTGTTCATCCAGCCCCACACCTTGTTATCAATGAGTGAAAAAGCTTTTTTTCAAATCCCTCTGACTCTCCTGCCCGTTACCCTAATACTATGCCCCCTTGTGATTGACCCCTCAACCAAGGGGAATAGCTGCTCCCTACTTACCCTATGCATACCCCTCAATCTTATACACCTCGATCACATCCCCCCTCAGCCTTCTCTGCTGTCACCAGTACAAGGTTGAACTGCAATTGTTAAAATTGTAGAATTACAGAAGTAGTTGTGATTTCACTATCCAGTGTGCTGGTTCAGATTGCACTCTGAGTACTGTGACTACTTGTGACAGCTGCGAAACTAGGAGAAATTAATGTGCTGGAGGCAGTGCTAGCTGTATTCCTAATTTCAGTGTCCTGAGATATATATTACAACATTTTAATTAGGAATAAAATGGGCAGCAAGCAGAAGACTCCAGCAGTCAGAACGTCTGCATTCAAACTGAGCAGATGCTTGTCGCGATGATAAATTCATCAGGCCTCTTCCTTAAGCGTCATAGCTGGCTGGACACCATGTTGTATACAAATATTACATACCTAGAATATGTAAATCAGAGCTGAACAACTGTTGACAGACTCAGCAAGAATTTGACTGCCTACTAGTGAGTGAAATGAGGGCCTGCCTTGTGCTTTGTTTAACCGCTGTCAAAGAGACGTGCATTCAAACAGAAACAAACAAGAACATTCTTCTGAAGCCAGGATCAGCAGTAATCTTTTCTCACCTCGATTGGGTTATAGTCAGACTCCTCACACTGGCCAGGCTGGAACTTACCAGATAAGCTCATGTGGTGGCCTGAGCTGATGCCTTTGCTGGGTATAAGCGGCATATGAAGCTAAAACCAGCAGCAGAGGCTGTCGCTGTTGCTGATGATTCCAGAGCTGCAAGTTCCATTAACCCTCAGGCTTCTCTGTTTGGGCACGCAGTGGTCATTTAAGGTGGTATCCTCTGTTCTCACCAATGGGGAACTTGGAGGAGGGAAGGTTGTTTAATTAGCTGGGATGATGAATATCTGATCCTACCGGAATTAAGGTCTGAGCATGAAGGACTGTTATTGCCCAGCCATCACTTGAGGCCTTTAATGGCCAGTTTATGAGCTGCCAAGAGCGTCATTCCAAAACCATTGGGCCCGTCACCATGCTGCATCTTATATGGTGGGCCAGAGAGGGAGCAAGGCACTCAGTGCCTGATTGAGGATCTCAGTACCACAAAAGGTTGGGCCACTGACACCCACACCACTGCCCTTATTACTGACTGTCTTTAGGCCCTCTCCCCTCCACCACTGCCCTGTGAAGTAGCCCTTCCCCCATATTAATTCGCCTGTGGGCCTGGGTCACTCTGTCATCCTGGGATTCTAGCTTTTCCTGCAGCACCAAAGCCTCCCTCCAATTGGCTGGCAGCTGGCAGAGGGCAAGACTTCTGCCACAGGGTCCTAGATTACAGGGTAAAGCATGGCACTAACCTTGTCACTGCCTGATTGGCTTGTGGCTCAGAAAGCCAAGTTGTAAAGAGGGCAGCAGGGTTTCTCAGTTAGGAGGTATGATCCCCAGTGCCCAAAGAAGAATCCATCCACAGTGCCAAAAGCAGGTCAGGAACAAAATGTAGCCCACTCACTTGACATACCATCTTGTTGATATTAACATGATTGCTAGGCTTCATGGAAGACTTAGATTAGGATTATTACTTCAAATTAAACTTCAACAGCAGGACAAAGGTACAAAGGATCAAATAACCAAAAGGCAAATTCGTGCTTGATAAACAGAATAACCATTGCAGTGTGGGGTACCTTTTCCTGGCCACTATCTTTTGTTTATCTGTAACACAATAAATGAGTCTCAGTAGGAGGGATGGCAACAACAGGATTGAATCAGATGGAGTAACAGAAAGAATGTAGGATTATCCTTGATGGAAGATTTAAGAAAATTCCTACGTTCAATTACCTTGTAACCTTGTAATATCAATTAAGTTTCGACTCGGCCTTACTTGTGGGGTTAGTTTACATCTCATTGCATGGGCACTTCCTCTAGTAACTCTGCACCTTTGGGGAAGCTCGGAGACCGGAAAAGTTTGTCCTCAATTTTCACAAGACAGTCATCGTTCATCGTAAAATTGTAAGGAAACCAAAGAAATCCAGGAGAAGCCACAGAAATACTGCCCACACCCTTTGGCAGACAGTCCATGCATAAAGTCACAGTGAAAATTAGGCAAACTCTGGCAGAAATTCCAGGACTTTTGTCTTAAAGTGAGTGGAAGTAACTGAGCTATGGCTTTGTCCCAGACCTACAGGGGGCACAAGATAGCTACACTCAGGTCAAGTTGCCATCATCTTACTAGACCATAGGGCTACTCTCTCATTGAAGAGAGACAACGGGTGGTGATTTAACCTGAAGGCCACCACACCTCTGGTAACCTCAGCCAGTGCAGGAATTGAACCCACTGTATCAGCATCACACTGCTTCGCAAAACAGGCTAATCATGTACTTATGCAATATATTCTGGTTGTACAGAGTATGTTTACCTGGTGGAGAAAATGGTGATGTGAACTCAGGTTCATTTTCATTCTTGGGGCTGCCTTCTTTTGTAGTTTTATCCAGAGGAATGTTTCCATTTCCGATGTTGTCACATTTCTCAGCTACACAGACTTCCTTGTCCACACCATTGGCAGATTGAACTAGGTATTGCACATAAATAAATTGAAAGTAAATCGCTGGAAGTTCAAAGCCCAGTGCAAAATGCTTAAATTTACTGAGGGTCTTATTTCAGGGCTTTATTTAAATGTAATTTGACATTAGAATAAGAAAGCCTTTGAGGCAAGGGAAATATATACTTAAAAGATACCTACTCAATAATCATACTTAAGGTTGACAAATTTCCCTGGAACAAAAATTCTTTAAATCAAAATCCTTGGGTGAGAAATATATGCCATAGTGAGCTGGTGAGCCACATTTATCAGAATTGTCTTAAGTTCAATCTCTAGTCTATATTGCAAGGAGTTACAGTATAGATGCTGCAATTATTTTCAATATACCTAAGCTACAAAGGAGAACCAATCAGCCAGATACAGGGCACGAGTCTACTTAAAATAAATCCATTTGGTTGTGCATTAAATAAAGGACTGGGCCCAATTCATACTCACAGTGATAATCACTAGTCAGTTCCCCAAATGATGACAACTATTTTGGTGAGGACTTGAGAATCTTTTATGTTTCTTGCAGGTACTTTCAGGCATATAACCAGAGCTAAGAGATAAAAGGTACTGCAGATGCTGGAGAATCCGAGATAACACTTCCTACAGACTTTTCCCACTTCTTACAGGCAAAGGAGGTGGCCATGGGTACCTGCACGGGCCCATGCTATGCCTGCCTCTTTGTAGGTTACGTGGAACAATCCCTCTTCCGTACCTACACTGGCCTTAAACCCCACCTCTTCCTCCATTACATTGATGACTGCATCGGCGCCACCTCGTGCTCCCACGAGGAGCTCGAACAGTTCATCCACTTCACCAACACCTTCCACCCCGACCTGAAGTTCACCTGGACCATCTCCAACACTTCTTTCTCCTTCCTGGACCTCTCTGTCTCCATCTCGGGTAACCACCTAGAAACCGATGTCCATTTCAAGCCCACTGACTCCCACAGCTACCAGGAATACACCTCCTCCCACCCACCTTCCTGCAAAAATGCCATCCCCTATTCCCAATTCCTTCGCCGCCGCCGCATCTGCTCCCAGGATGAGACATTCCAATCCCGCACATCTCAAATGTCCTCATTCTTCAAGGACCGCAACTTCCCCCCCACAGTGGTCGAGAACGCTCTCGACCATGTCTCCCGCATTTCCCGTAACTCAGCCCTCACGCCCCATCCCTGCAATAATAACCAAAAAAGAATCCCCCTCATCCTCACTTACCACCCCACCAACCTCCGGATCCAACGCATCATCCTCTGACACTTCCGCCATCTGCAATCAGACCCCACCACCAAAGACATTTTTCCCTCCCCACCCTTATCTGCCTTCTGGAGGGACCACTCCCTCCGCGACTCCCTTGTCCGCTCCACACTCCCCTCCAGCCCCACCACACCCGGCACTTTTCCCTGCAACCGCAGGAAGTGCTACACCTGCCCCCACACCTCCTCCCTCACCCCAATCCCAGGCCCCAAGAAGACTTTCCACATCAAGCAGATGTTCACCTGCACATCTGCCAATGTGGTATACTGCATCCGCTGTACCCGTTGTGGCCTCCTCTACATCGGGGAAATCAAGCGGAGGCTTGGGGACCGCTTTGCAGAACACCTGCGCTCAGTTCGCAACAAACAATTGCACCTCCCAGTCACGAACCATTTCAAGTCCCCCTCCCATTCCTCAGACAACATGTCCATCCTGGGCCTCCTGCAGTGTCACGATGATGCCACCCGAAGGCTGCAGGAACAGCAAATCATATTCAGCCTGGGAACCCTGCAGCCCAATGGTATCAATGTGGATTTCACAAGCTTCAAAATCTCCCCTCCCCCAACCGCATCCCAAAACCAGCCCAGCTCATCTCCACCTCCCTAACCTGTTTTTCCTCTCACCTATCCCCTCCTCCCACCTCAAGCCCTACCCCCATCTCCTATCTACTAACATCATCCCGCCCCCTTGACCTGTCCGTCCTCCCTAGACTGACCTATTTCCTCCCTACCCCCCCACCTACACTCACCTTTACTGGCTCCATCCCCGCCTCTTCGACTTGTCTGCCTCCTCTCCACCTATCCTCTCCTCCATCCATCCTCTATCCGCCTCCCCCTCTCTCCCTATTTATTTCAGAACGGTCTTCCCCTCCCCCATTTCTGATGAAGGGTCTAGGCCCGAAACGTCCAGCTTTCCTGCTCCTATGACGCTGCTTGGCCTGCTGTGTTCATCCAGCCCCACAACTTGTTATCTCGATATAACCAGAGCTGACAGGATCAAGGGAAAGAATGAAACTGAAAAGGAAATATCCACTGTGCCACTTGTAGGTTTCCACGCTAAATTCCTTTAGTTGGGAATGCAGAAGCAATCAAGCCATGATTTTCTCCAAAGGCTTCATGCTGGCCAAAAAGGGACATTTGTGAGATGAATCAGGTCTCTTCCCTAATCAGATGGAACACCACAGGAAGCTGGGTTTAAAAAGCAGTGAAACTTTGGACAGGGTACTTGCCCTAATATAGGGGTGTGAACTGAGGGCAGATGCATAATTTCATGCCATCTGGCAGCTTGCCAGTTTGTTGGCACTGTATCTCCTCATGAGCCATGTAGCTTCTTGCAAGTTGGGTGGTCTGTTGGCACTCCAGCTTCAAGATTTGGAGAGCGAATGCACCGCCTGGCCATTAATTGGCTAACTCCACCAAAATCCCATGTTGGGTGAATGCTCCTGTCAAAGTGTGGTGTTGGAAAACCCACGCGTAAACCTGACATCAGAACCCTGATCCAAAATGCAAAAACCTGCCCCAATTGTATGACCCCTGACTCTTTGAACAAGCTGGAAATGCTTTATTGCCAGAGTTCCCATGCTGCTTGTGAACCAAATTTGAACACTGCTGGCATAATGAGGTCACCTCTTAGCCTAAAAGCACAACCTTTGGATTTTTCATCAAGGTTTTCTGTTGCCTTTTATACTTGTCTTGTCTGAAATGTAATTTTAGAACATTGCCCAGCAGTATCTCCAAGTGCGTGATGATTTAAAATAAACCAGATCTTTATCTTGATTGATAATTGTTAACTATTTTCCTGCTTTTCTATATGACTTGGCCATTTGTTTCTCAGTGAGAATTGACATGCTTGACATGTCCACGTGTTACTGTTTTATTCCTGCACAGCTCATTAATAAATTCAAAATGAATGAATTCAAAAATCTCAAAATTCTACAAAAACTCTTATGGCATCTGATAGCTCTGAGGAACAGCTCTAAGTTCACAGATAACAAGATAAAAACCCTCAGGAGAGACTTTGCAGCAAAATATAGGAATAACTTAAGCCTTTTATATATTGCTAGTGTCATTAGACAAGCCATGTTATCAGGCTGAGCCCATTTTAATGAATGAAGGGAGATTAATGTTAATCGCTATTTACCGCAGCCATTATTAATAACTAAGGAATGCAGGCATTAAACATTCAAGAGAAGGCAGGCATATTAAGAAGGTTGTTATAAAAGATTTTTTGAAATAGGAACTACAGTAAGACTAAACAGACAGAACTCTGGCAACTTAGTGAAGTAGATGGAGAACAGTTTGAAGATATTAATTAGTATTCACAAATAATTAAATGAACCTCAGGTGGCAACGAACACTGCTTAACTATGGAAGAATGATTTAAAATGCTTTAAAATTAAAGCAGTGTTTTACATTGTGTTCAAATTATACCTTCTTGTATAATTAGCATAAACACTTTAAGGGGTACAATGCATTTTTTTAATCGAATGGAATTTTAATTGCTAGTGGAGAGTATAAGGAAGCCTGATGATCTCAATCAGATGGGTCTGCTTTAATTCTGCTTCTAAATGATCTGACAAGATCTAGTATTAATTAAAAAGAGACCTTTCGAACAATGTTTTGTGGTCAGAGGCGAGGGTGGGATTGGAGTCTGATGATATTCTTCTACTCAAGAGGCTTCTCACTATTTATTTATTTATATCAACTTTGCACCATGATGTGATGAGTTTGTTGAAGCAGTGGCCACATCTTTAATAACCTGTCTTGAAAACAGACTCTGAAGAAGTGTCCAGACGCGAAACATCAGTTTTCCTGCTCCTCTGATGCTGCCTGGCCTGCTGCCTTCATCCAGCTCTGCACCTTGTTATCTCCACATGATAGTGCACCTTTTGGACAAGATTTGTTTTTTAATAAATTTACAAACAGATTTTTTTTTTTAACTTTTGTTTAAAGTGAGGAATTTATTTCACATTTTTTTGGAATAACTGTCTCCGGGTCGGGATTCGGCAGTGTTTGGATGTGGAGGAGGGAAGAAACTGTGCCACCTGGAGAATATTGTACAACTGCTCTTGAGTATTAGGAAGCACAGGATGGGCAATACATAGAGATTTATCTTAGATTCAAGCTGTGTTACCACATTGTATGCAAACAGGTCATGCTGTCAGTAGAAGAAGGGGAAGGACACTGATGAAAGATGTAACCAACGCCTTCTACCAACAAACAGGCAGCGGAGGAGATCTTCAGAATTAAAAAGTAGCGCCATTACAGCCTTCAGCTTCTCAAAAGAATCTCTCTTAGGAATGCTACCGCTCCTAGCTGTATTACAAAAACAATGTTAAACATGAAACATTTGATTCAACCGTACATTGGCATTACCGCAAAACAATCCTTTCTAAATAACTGATTATTATTTTTTTCAGCATTATAATGAGTTTTTACCCTTAAAACTTAACTACCTAAAGAAAATTTGACTCGTCAATAAAATGTTTTACAATGAAAATGAATAGTATTTGGTAAAAGTGCTTAAAAATTGTTGGTGAAGCCACAGAATAAATAGCCATTTGTTTGTGTGTGTATTTAGTGTAGATTTCTTCTGAATAGCCAGATTGAAACAAATTAATGGAGGATTTGAATATTTGTACTGGCCAATCTCTGTCTGGTTAGCCTTACCTTGAGTTAACAATGGGAGCAATGGGTCATCACAAACATTAGGATAGGCAACATTACCATCCTCCAGTTCATTGCCAATCACATTGCCATTTGAAACATTCTTTGTTAGTTTGCTCACGAAACAATTCTGTATCTTGGTATTGAACCTGAAAATAAATATTAAGTGAAGAAGCAGACCTCATTATCTTTGTAGTTATTCCCATTTTCAAGCAGAATCATATTTTAAACATTAGCCCAGTATATATTTATTCATGGTATACATAATTACCTCTGGGATAAACTCCTGAACTTATAATTAACTGTTTTGCTGCCAATATGTATTTGAAAACTATTGTAAAACATGTCTTATTCCTTTGCCTGTCAAGGCAGTTCAGGAGTTATTCTTCAGGAGGAATGACAGGATCTTCTTTCTACAACACCATCAAAAATTTTCTTTTTTTTGTTCTGGAAGGGAGTATTAAGTATGTGTGCTCAGACAAGTGTTCTCCTGTTACAATTTGTAGTATTGTAAAGACTGGATATTAGTGTTCTTCAGAGGATATCAGTAGGAAATGTAAATACATCCAGATAAAATTGGACAGTTCAATGACTGTTGCTTTGGATCCTTTTGAATAGGTCCCTGCATAAGGCAAGTGGATTGGAGAGGCTCAGTGGGTCATTTGGCGGGGGTTGGTGTTTGCGGGGAGACAAATATCCAAGGCTGGTGAACAAGGACTATTTCCTTGAAGGGATCTGATGAGTCCTCCCAGCCACAAAGAAACTTACTGGGCTGCTTCCTGCCCTCAAACCAATTCCCAGCAGCTTTGACATGCAGAGGAATACACCAATGAGATCTCAGGTAAAAGTGGCTTGTGCACCCCAGTGAGGTCACCTTGTGGCTTCCTTGTATGACACAGGTAAAAATTAATCTGGTGCAACAAATTAAAGTCAAAAATGTTTTAACTCCTTGGCCAATTAAAACAAAAACTGCAATTCTTTGGAGAACAAGGTAACTCTAACCATACAATGGGATCCAACGGTAAGTGAACAAATTCATACGAAGATACCGTAGATTAAAGTGAGCTTGCACTGGTTTAATGTTGCATGGGTCCAATCAAAATCTTGACAAAATCCTTCTGGGCTTTGCCTGAAGGTCACAAACATTTTACAATTGAGCAGTATTTATGTCTTTAATATACAGAGTGATATTATTTCCTCGTATGCCAGAACAGATTAAATTCTTGTAATCTTGCAGTGATGATACAAATGTCATGCTTCAATGTCAACAGCATAAATAAGACTGCTGTGTATGTGGTAATGTGTTACAGTCCACTCAAGAGTTGCTGCAGCAGCACACACTTTCAGAGGCATCTTGGAGTCTGGATTCAATAGTAGTGAAGGGGCAGCACTTTGAAAGCTTGTGATTTCAACTAAGCCTGTTGTACTGTAACCTGATGTTGTGTGACTTCTGACCTTGTCCACCCTCGTCCAATGCTTCTACCTCCACAACAGTGGCGGTAGAGGGTCTAACGTTCTCTCAATCATGTTATTTGTCATTTATATAAATGAGTTAGACGAGAACATAGAAGGCATGATTAGTAAGTTTGCAGATGGCACCAAAATTGGTGGTATAGTGGACAGGAAAAAAAGGTCACGTAAGATGACAAAGAGATCTTGATCAATTGGGTCAGTGGGCTGAGGAATAGCAGATGGAGTTTCATTTGGACAAATGAAAGGTATTGCATTTTGGTAAAACAAACAAAGGCAGGACTTAATGGTTGGGTCTTTGGTAGTGTTGCAGAACAGAGAAACCTAGGGTTTCAGGTTCGTAATTCATGTGGACAGCGTTGTTATGAAGGCATTTAGCACGTCTGCCTTCATTGCTCAGACCTTTGAGTAAAGGAGTTGGGACGTCATGTTTTGGTTGTACAGCACTTTGGTGAGGCCTCTTCTAGAATACTGCGTCCACTTCTGGTCACCCTGCTAATGGAAGAATATTATTAAGCTGGAGAGAGGTCAGAAAAGACTTACCAGCTTGTTGCTGGGAATGGGGGGTTTGAGATATAAGGAGAGGCTGAATAGGCTGAGACTTTTTTCATTGGAATGTGGGAGGTTTAGAGGTGACCTTATAGAGGTTTATAAAATCACGAGGGGTATAGCAAAGTTCTTTTCTCCAGGGTGGGGGAGTTCAAGACTAGGGGACATATTTTTAAAGCAAGAGGAGAAAGATTTAAAAAAGACACGAGGGGCAACTTTTTTTTACGTAAAGAGTGGTTCATGTATGGAATGAACTCCTCAAGCAAGTGGTAGACGCGGGTATGATTACAACATTCAGAAGAAATCTGGAAAAGTACATGATAAGAAATGTTTGGAGGGATATGGACCAAGTGCAGGCAGGTGGGATTAGTTTAGTTTGGGATTATGGTTGGCATGGACTGGTTGGACCGAATAATCTGTTTCCGTGCTGTATGACTCTATGTGATTGAACCTGCTGGAAGGATTTAGAAATTGATGCAAAATTGCTTTTCTGCATTTTTTATGCAGACTCCATAAAATGCCTTGACATTACATGGGCAAGGAAACTTCGAGCTGATTACTGCAATCCCCAGAGGGTGGATCAAAACTTCTCCATGTTGAATGCTGTTTGGACGAAGCACTCAGGGTGGTGAGGGCACAGAACGTACACAGATTATATTGCACTGCAGGGCCTCAACTACAACTTTTGAACAGAGCAAAGCTAGAAGCGGGGAGTGAGCAGCAGTGAGTTCATCACCAGAAACGCTTAACCTCTGTTGTCTGAGTGAAACAAGAGAAAATCCTCAGGATTGCAGCACTTCTGCGCCTGTCTTGGTAAAAGGAAATTTAGTTATTTGGACTATGACAAGCTTATGTGCATTTTAAATGTTTTGTAATTGTTTATCTTTTGTGCATACGTGTGCGTGCACGTTTGAATGCATGTGTACATGTGCGTGCCTTGTCTGAATGAGGGAGTGGATGCTGTTGTAATTACTTTTAGGGAGTTGAGAAAATAAATGGCTATTCTTTATTATAATTTAAAACTATGAGAAAGCCTGCATTGCGTCTGCTTTTGAAAGTTATAGCAGCCAAAGGATTAAAAGACTTCTTTAAGAACGCATCTTGTGACTTGTTGAGAAGTGGGGAAAAAAGCAGGAGCTGACCTACCAACTCTCCCTTTCTGTAACACATTACCCAGAGCTGATCTTCTCCACTACCTTTGCTCAATTAGCTTATCCTGCTGCAGATCCAGAGTCACTGAAACTAATAACCTCCTATCCTACCAAAATGCTACAAAATTCCTCATTTGATCTGTTAGTCAATGCTGTTCTGTGCTTAGTGTGTAAAAGGTCATTTAATCTTTTGTGCCTCTTGTGAAACACTCCTAAACCCTTTAACTCACAAGAACTTCAACGCTGTCTCCATTACTTCCAGGCACTTTCACAACAGCAGATGTTCTTAACAATTATCTTACCTGAAAATTGCATTCTTAGTTTTTCAAGTAAAACTAGTGCCTCTCTTGCAGCTGAGTCCCCACTCGTTGTTGAGTGAGATACACATGTGCATGGTCCAAAATTGGGTAATTGGTATCACATCTGGTGGGGCTGGGTAACCTCAGAATAGCACTGGTTCTGCTGCCTCTGACACCTAGAATGTCCTTTTCAGACACTCTTCTCAAGGTAGCGCATCTTATGGGCTTTTCCTGAAACAGCTGCCAATGCAGCTGGACCACCAAACCCCCGCTGTCCCTCAAACCCCACAATGGCTTCCTAATGGCAGGAGTTGTCAAGGTGAAACTTATATGTTTAGCACATTCAATACAAGGTGTATGAATTTTCAACTCAGTTTAAGCTTCTTGACTATAGTATAACTGGAAGTGGTTAGTACTACAAATAGCATCAGCAGCTCTCACAGTTCTGAGACTGGTTTGAAGTCACAGCCAATATAGACTACTATAATACTAATCTGGGACACAGAGAGATACCGTCCATTTGTGCGGATAATAGAACCCTTTGATAACAGAAAGGACTGGGTTTAAAGCGGTCACCAACTGAAACTTTCACAAAAACATGAAATTAAATAATGCCAAGATTTGTTAACTGAGCCAAAGGTGTGTTCCATGCCATGGTCAATATTTGGTCTACCTTTAAGAAAAAGTCTCATGATATCATCATTGCATGGTAGCATGTAACCTGAGGTTACAATGACCTCATGCTCCATCTTTCCTCTGACCACTTGTAGCGTGACGCTTTCCTGGAAGCATGTTTCTTGGGCTTAATATAACAGCTTAATATGAACCCAGATCTGTATGTGTCTGAGGAATGTGTTGTTTGTACATCATATCTAGTTGTTTTAAATGTCTGTTATGGACCAGTATTATGATGACGTGCTTGATTTCTTATGTTATGGGAGATAATATCAGGAAAAAAACTCTGCTGGAGGCACACAAAGAGCTGCACTAATTTTGCCTTGTAATTTTTCCACACATATGCAATAAACTCTATATATATTTCAGGTTAGAACTCACTCTCTCCTCCTTCAACTTTAAAATCATTCAGAATAAAAACTGTGTGTTTGAAAATTGCTCAGTATATTTTGCAATAAAAAGGCAGTGATGACAGGGAAAATATGAAACATAAATTGGGTATTCCCACCACCAGCTACAGAAAATATGAGTTATGTATTGGTTTATCTGTGAGAATATGATGATTGATTGTTTGGCTTCTCTAGGTGGCACAAAGCAGCCCAGAAGCTACAGAACTACAGTGCAGGATTATCACCTAAAAATACAAGATTTCAATCTAAGCTCTGAAGAATATTTTCACATAGTCTTGTGCTTTAGGGAAGGCCTGTCAGCTTCTGAACTGATGTCTGAGGAAATATGAAGAACTGATTTGAGTAGAAGCTCCACAGTGTTGATGAAGGGGCAGCAGTGTATGGATCTGAGGAGGAGTATTATTGATGTGATTATGTGCAACCACATAGAATTTACAGAATGGAATTAGGAATTTCAGCTCAATTGCTCTTGACCCAAAGCAAAAGCAGAAAGTGCTGAAAAAACTCAGCAGGTCTGGCAGCATCTGTGGAGAGATAAAAACAGAGTTAACAATATGCGTCCAATACTGAAGAAAAGTCATGCTGATCTTGAAGTATGAAACTGATAAAGATTCAAAAAGATTAACAAAGTTGTTAACTCTGGTAACTTGGCATGGTAGGTAACGCACCTCCTGACTTCCTGAAGCCTCTCCATATCTATAAGGTCGGAAATGTGATGGAATATTGCCCAAACGAGTGCACCTCCAAGAACACACAAGAAACTCAACTATTTGATTGGCACCCCATCTACCACCTTCAACAATCACTTCCTTCAGCACCAGCCCATAGGTTCAGCAGGTATTATCTCCAAGTCTCCTGCGACAATACCTTCCAAATCAGTGATCGGTGCAACTCAAAGGGCTAAGGCAGCAATTTCATATGAAGACCATGACCTGCAAATATCTTCCCCCTCACCCCAAGTAACATACTATCCTGACCAGGAACTATATCATGGGTCCTTCATGAGCACCAGGTTAAAATCTTGGATACACATCCCTAGTAAAAGTGTGGATGTAAAAACTATCGGTATTCAAGGCGGAAGCTCAATTGCACCTTCTCAACAGCAATTACCAACGGGCAACAAATGCTGGGCTTGCCTGTGATTCATATTCCATGAATGCATAAAAATACTTTAGAAAAATTAACTCCAGAACTTTGTTTACAGCCTTGTCAATTCAAATTGTTGCTTTTTGATGAATTGTACCTAGATCAAAGAATTCCTACAGTGTGGAAACAGGCCCTTCAGCCCAACAAGTCCTCACTGACCCTCAGAACATCCCAGCCAGACCCAGCCCCCTATACTACATACCTCTGAACACTACAGGCAATTTAGCATGGCCAATCCTCCTATCCTGCACATCTTTGGACTGCGGGAGGAAACTGGAGCACCCAGAGGAAACCCACACATACAGACACAGGGAGAACGTGCAAACTTCACACAGACAGTCAACTGAGGGTGGAATTTTACCCAGGTCCCTGGTGCTGTGAGGCAGCCACTGAGCCACCAGGCTGCCCTAAATCTGAATTCCTGACTTAACAGAGATAACCTGGAAGACTAGTGGCGTTAGGTGGCACATCAAAAAGAGCAAAAACATGGCACTGAATCGCTAAAAATATATTATACTTCAGGCTTTTCATTTTAGATATAAAACAGAAATATTGAAGTTAGCAAAATTCACTTTCATCCAGTATCATTGCATTTTGCATACTTATATGCAAGTATCTAAAACAAATTTAAAAACTTACTTCATCACAAGTATATAGCCTGCATACATTATGATCAGGAGAAGGCCTTCCCACCTCAAAGAGATAAAGAGATTGTCACTACTTTGTAGTTAGAGCATGAACAATACATTTAAACCCATAATGCAGCTCAGTTATCAGCAATCTACAGGCTGAATTTAAGTGAATGCGCCAGTTAAAGGAATCTTTTTGAAGATTATCTGTGCGAAGCTATTCAACTTGAATGGGTCAGTATTGTTTTTGTAGTTATGCTTCTGGCTTCTGCTCCTTCTCCTTTCCATCCTTATTTTGTGAATGTCAGAAATTGGAGGCTGGGGATAGATCAATGGCATAGAAACACAAAATGTAAAGAAAAGAATTACCAAAAAAGGAGGCAGTCAGATTTGTTCAAGCTTTCTGTGAGTATAACCAGATGCTAGGAACTGCTTAAGAGCAGCTGGGGTGAATCACCACTGAGTCTCCATGGAAAAGCACCTGACCATTGCTGGGCATTAATTTCTGGATACCGGCCAAGGGTTCAAAGCTTAACATGCTAGGTCAAACACTCATGTCCTATGACTCCACTGCACAGTGCATTTGAATAACAAACCACTTCACCATCTGCGTACACTACTTAAAAGGACACAATTAAGTTTTTTTGTGGCAAGACATAGATATCAACATGATGTTTAATATTGCTTGGGATAGGAAACTTAAAAAATCACATTTAAAGATCATCAATAATACACTAAGTTGCTAATAATTTACATTCACATTAACAAGAGATCATTTTTAGGGATTATTATTGATTCATAATACTTACCATTCAATTTTCTCATCATAGATAAACTGCAAGGAAAGACAGCAATTAAATAATTGTGCTAAACTTGCAGATCTTTTTCATGTCAAAGAATTAACACATGAATTGAAAATTAAATCTGCCAAATAGCAGTGACCAGTTTGTGACTCTTGAGATTCATTTCACAGTATTGTGGTCACTGGTTCAAATCCTAAAGGTGCTCACATGCAATTGCTTTAATAATGAGATAAATCATTTCTTCATTATGAAACCATGTGAGATGCTCATGGGGGGCATAAATTAATTTTGCAGTCCCAGTTCCAAGTCTGTACACCTCTGTTCCAGGATGGAGGCTTCATATGGCGTGGTCCACCACTTGCAAAGTTTGCCATATTTAAGCATTGTCCAATAAAATATGAATACAAGTCATTGCTGTAAATTGCATTACTACTTGAAAGGACAAACTTCTCTTATAGAAGTTGCTGATGTCCTTCCTGAATTGCTATTTGCAAATTTTGTGGGTTTTTTCCAATTTTGTTTGTTTACTCCTTCCACACATGGTGCTCATTTGTTTTGTTTTGGGAGATTTGGCAGATATTCTACTCCCAGAATCCGAAGCTGCCCACTGAGAAGGACAAAATAGCAATGCTTGTTGACTTGACTTCTATTTGTCCTTATCTCATCACCTTGTGGTGAAACATTTTCTGAAGTATAGCAGATTTCTTAAATGGTCATGTCAAAATCAGGAACTCAGCATGTATTTTTAAAAACAGATTTTGCCATTAGGAATGAATTCTTTGAGATGAATCTCTTTGCTCTGCTTTGTTTGCTGTCAGTCCCTGAAGAAAATGACACTTATTGACATCCTGCCATTCAGGAACTCTGCAAGATTCCAGCTACATGTTTGAAGGCTCGATATAGAAACTGCCAACATTAAGCCGCACATAAAATATTGTTTTAAGTGCTAACCAGACAAATCATACCTTACATAGTTACATCAGGGTAATAGAACAAAATTAAGATAGATTTAAAAATAAACACTTTATTTTATTTATTTAGAGTGCAAATCCCATATTTATAAGCATTTAAAGTAAATGAATAGTTACATTATGATCTGCAGGATAATACTTTTATCACAAGAAACATTGAAATCAAAAAGTTATATTGCGCCACAATGAAGCTGCACCACATATCATTTGCAAGAGTCATTTCTGGATGAAAAAAGGTAAAAATTTGTTCTGTGAATCACCATAGCGGGAACAATATTCTGAATATAAACTCTTGGTTTAGAGTCTCATCCACTTAAAGTGCATAGCAAATAGAGAGCATGGAACATCAACCAAACATATTCACAACTTCTAGGTGGGGTAAGTGCTGACCTGCATTATGCATTTGGTTTTCATCTATCACAATGTCGCTGTCTTAATTCGAGGTTAACATAGCAGATTCTTGACCAGAAATATTTATATAAGGTGGCTACACGTGTTGTTCAATGTTGTTCCCCATTAAATACCTTAAATACCAAACGGCCCACTCCTGCTCCTAGTTTCTACGTTTCTTTGACTAGATCAATATGAAATTCATGGTGAGAATTCTTTTATTGTAAAATCATGTCATAACGTATATTTGCCTTCCTTGGCTGAGAATCCATGTTAGCTTTTGTGATATAATCTAACGTTAAAAGGCTCCATAAATGCAGGTTGCTGTCATCTTGATATGTACACGTGGAATGATTACAAACACTTGCTGGAATATTATGTGGAGGTGGTGGCCCCATCCCCAGTGTATAAATTCTCCTCTGCTTTGCTACATGACCACACACCTATTTTAGAGTGGCCAGGCTATTAATTGGCTCAATAAACACATGTTCCCTTTCACCAATCCATGCTGACATGTTTATGCTGGTTACACGTTAGCGTTTTATGATCTTCCAGTCTCTGGATTTTCCAAGACCAGGTGTATGCTGAAAGATGTGCAATGGGATCCCACAGAAGTTCCGAATTGATGACTTTGTGGCAACTGTGTGGGAAAATTGAACATCTAACAGACAATTCCTTTGCTCCTGAGACCCTACATAGAAGCCTTTGACTCAATTCTGACAGTTCTGGTGCACTTTCCTTGGTAGTTATTCATGAAATATGAAACAGAAACATCCCTGTCTAACTCTTAGTTAACTACATAACTGATACTGCAATCGCTCACACTGATCCTCTCACCTTCCCCCTTTGACCCCTTGACAGTCGCCAGTGATTATCACTTTGTTTCCTAGTTCTCCCCCAAACCGACCTGACTAGATCATGCCACCCAATCACACCACTGACTGAACCTGATTCAACCCCAGGGACACGAGTGTACACAGACTATAGATAATGGAAACAAAAAGAGAATATAATTCCATTCGCATATTTATTAGGAATCCAAGGTGCGGTCAAATGATCTAGAGACATAAAATCAATTGTTTAAATTCCCCCCAAGCATCTGGAACAATTTAAATTAAATAAAGCTGGAACAAAAAGCTAGTTTCAGTAATGGTGAACATGGAACAACCAAGTTATGTAAGTATCCATCTTCTTCACTTACGTTCTACGGGGATGAAAATCTACCACCCTATTTGATCTAGCCTATACATGATTCCAAACTCTCAGCAATGTGCTTGACTCTTAACTGCTTTCTGAAAGGGCCTACCTTGCAAGCCACTCAGTTGTACCAAACTTTTAGATTAAAGTCAGATCAGAATAAAACTGCACAGACCATCCAGCAGCGATCTAGCTACTGGAATATACAAAGGAATGTCTTGCCCAAACAACCTTACAAAATCCATCTCAGTAACATGTGGAAACCTGTGCCAACAGCTGTCCCTCAATTGAGTCAAGCAACAGCATGACATTGTCATACACACATCATTGGACTCCTCCTTCCCTATCCCTGAATATGTCCACCAGAGGTAGCAGCATATTGGCATACAGCTTGGGAGGGAACGCCCCTGGAAATCTTTGAGATTGATTCCAAACACCATGAGGTTTCACAGTCAAACACGGACAAGGAAACTTCCAGCTGATTACCACCTACTCTCCTTCCTCAAGTACTGAATTAATACTCCACCATGTTAACCACTATGTGGATGTAGCATTGAGGATAGTTTGGGCACAGAATACACGAGTAGGGGACTTCAATAGCAATCATCAAGATGTGATCTGACAGCACCAGTAGTGGCCAAAGTGACCCAGCCCAGAAAGACATGTCTGCCAAAGTATGCCTGGCAGGTTGCGGGTGGGGGACAAACAAGAGTGAAAAATCTACTTGATCAATGTACCTGTTGCAAATACACCTGCCAATGACAATGTTGGTAAGAGTAACCAGTGCACAATCCTGACAGAGGTGAAATCTACCAATCATAATGAGGACACTTACCACCATGCTGCATGGCAACAAAGTTTAAGGGGATAGATTCCACGCAGCTGAAGCAGCTCAGAATTAGTGTCCAATACGATATGGGATGAGAGATCTTGTGGCACAGTGTCATTAGTGACTAGAATTCTATCAATCTTTTCCTTGAACAAGATGTTATGTAACAACTCGCCAAGGGTTTCCTCAACAGCACTTTCCAAATCCATGACCTATATCAGCTGGAAGGACAAGGACAGCAGGCGCATGACAACATCATTATCTCTATGTCCCTACACTAAGTCACGTACCATCCTACCTTGGAAGTATCTTCCCATTCTTCATCGTTAGTGGGTCAAATCCTGAACTTCTCTCTTGGAATTCCTTTGCCAAACAACTGCACTGATTCAGGAAGTCAGATCACCACCATACACTCAATGGTAGTTACAAACAGTGGAATAAATGTAGGCTTTGGCAGCATGACTCCCATCCCAGGACTTCCCTATATAGTAGGTCAAATGGTTTCTATGAATAAAAACAATTCTATGATTCAATAATTTTATGGCTAGCTGCACTGCAAAATTTTATCACTCTTTTATCTTTAAATGCTCTTTACAGAGCTACTGCTTGGACAGTATGCCTTACAAATTGAGATATCCAGCATTCAGTCCAGGCTATGTTATGAACGTGGAAAAAGTACCAAGGAATGCAAAGGAACTATTGTAATAAAAGCAGAAAGTGCTGCAGAATCTCCGAGGTCTGGTTGCATTTGTGAAGAGAGAACAGTGTAAACATTTTGATTTCAATATGCATTTTGGGATTAATGACCATAACTCCATAAGACTTCAAGTAGTCATGGACAAGGTCAAGAGTGGCCCTCGGGTAAGGGTGTTTAATTGGGCAAGGGCCAATTACATCCAAATTAGACATGAACTGGGGAATGTGGATTGGAAGCAGTTATTTGAGGACACATCTATGTCTAGCATGTGGGAGGCTTTTAAAGGCTAGTTGATTAAAGTGCAGAACATGTATGTCTCTGCAAAACTGAAGGATAGGAATGGCAGGATTCAGGAACAATGGATGACAAAGGAAATTGTAAGCATAGTCAAAAGGAAAAAGAAGCATACAATAGGTCTAGGCAGCTACAAACTGTCAAAGCCCTTGAGGAATATAGAGAAATTAGGAAAAAACTTAAATGCAGAATTAGGAAGGCTAAAAAAGGCCATGAAATTTCTTTAGCAAACAGGGTCAAGGAGAATTCCAAAGCTTTTCATGCATATATTAGAAGAAAGAGGGTAGAAATGGAAAGAATAGGCCCCCTTAAGGACAAAGGAGGGAAGTTTTGCATGGAGCCACAGCAAGTGGGAGGGATCCTTAATAAGTACTTTGTATCAGTATACACTGAGGAGAAGGACATTACTGATATTGAGGTCAGGGATGAGTGTACGAATACTCAAGAGAATGTCAATATATTAAATGACAAAGTTTTGGGTATCTGAAATTGCATTAAGCTAGACAAGTCTCCAGGGCCAGATGGGATCTATCCCAGATTACTGCAAGAGGCAAGGCAAGAAATAGCTGGGCATTAGCAGATATCTTCAAATCCTCCTTGACCACAGGTGAGGTTTCAGAGGACTGGAGATTAACCAAAGGTGTTTCTTTGTTTAAGAAAGAAAGCAGAGATAATCCTCCCGGATTAATTATAGGCCGCTGAGTCTGACATATGTGGTGAGGAAGCTCTTGGAGAAGATACTGAGGGACAGGATATATGCACATTTGGAAGAAAATGAACTAGTTAGTGACAGACAGCATTGTTTCGTATGAGGAAGGTCATGTTTCACCAACTTGATTGAATTTTTTGAAGAGGTGACAAAGATAATTGAGGAGGGAAGAACTGTGGATGCAGTTTATATGGATTTTAGTAAGGCATTTGATAAAGTCCCACATGGCAGATTGGTACAAAAACTAAAATCACATGGGATTCAGGGTGGGTTGGCTAGATGGATACAAAACTGGCTTGGTCATAGAAGACAGAGGGTAGCAGTGGAAGGGTGTTCTTCAGAATAGAACTGGTAACTAGTGGTGTTACTCAGCAATCAGTCTTAGGTCATCTGTTGTTTGTAGTATATATAAATGATCTGGAGGAAAATGTGGGTGGTCTGATTAGTAAGTTTGCAGATGACACGAAGATTGGTGACAGTGCTGACGATTGTGAAGGGATACAACAGGATATAGATAGATTGGCAACTTGGCACAGAAATGGCAGATGGAGTTTAATCCAGACAAATGTGAGGTGATGCATTTTGGAGGATCAAACTTAGGTGTGGATTATACTGTTAATGACACAATCCTTAGGAATATTAACATTCAGGTGGATCTGGGTGTGCAGGTCCACAGTTCTGTAAAAGTGGCAACATAGATGGCCAAAGTGATTAAGAAGGCATATGGCATGCTTCCCTTCATCGCCCAGCACATTGAGCACAAGAGTTGGCAAAACGTTATATAAAATCCTTGTTATGCTGCATTTGGAGTATTGTGTGCAGTTTTGGTTGCCACATTACCAGGAGGATGGGGAAGCTTTGGAGAGAGTGCAGAGAAGGATCATCAGAATGTTGCCTGGTCTCAAGGGCATTGGCTACGAGGAAAGGTTGAAAAGATTAGGATTGTTTTCACTGGAAAGATGGTGGTTGAGAGGAGACCTGATAGAGGTCTACAAAATTATTAGAGGCATAGATAGGGTGGATAGTCAGAGGCTTTTTCCCAGGGTTGAAGTTTCAAAAACAAGGGGGCACAGGTTCAAGGTGAGAGGGGAAAGTTTGAGGAAGATGTGCGAGGAAAGTTTTTCTCACAGAGAGTGGTTGGAGCCTGGAATGCACTGCGAGAGGAGGTGGTGGAAGCAGGCACATTTATGAGGCATCTGGATGGATACAAGAATAGGGATGAAATAGAGGGATACGGACTGAATAAGGGCAGAAGTTTGTTTTTTAGTTTATTCAGGGCATGATGATCAGCACAGGCTTGGAGGGCCGAAGGGCCTGTTCCTGTGCTGTACTTCTCTTCAGTTCTTTTGACTCTTCTTTGAAACTGAAAGTACAGTTCAGTGTCGGAACTCAAACTTTGGAAGTGAAATAAACTATAGTTTATTTTGAAATTAATAGAAATTATTACCTTTCTTAACATCTTAGCTCAATGGCTCACTCCCTTGTGATTTAATGATGTTGCACAATGAATCAGTCAGTCATCCTGATTAATGAAAGTCCAAACTTTGATGCTTTGTCAATGCTGAGTGAACCGTGGTGGGGAAACCTATAATCAGTCCAACCCAGACACAAGGAAAATCAAGCTGGCTGGCAGTTTTGAGGCAGACTTCATAAATCTGTGATTGAGAGATAGTAAGAACTGCCGATGCTCAAGTCAGAGATAACACAGTATGGAGCTGGAGGAACACGGCAGGCCAGGCATTATCAGAGGAGCAGGAAAGTTGACGTTTTGGGTCAGGACCTTTCTTCAGAAATGGGGAAAAGTCCTGACCCAAAACGTCAACTTTCCTGCTCCTCTGATGCTGTCTAGCCTGCTGTATTCCTTCAGGTCCACACTGATAAATCTGTGATTATTGTCTAGCAACAGGGTTGCATTTAACTATGGTGTTCCCACATGCAAAACCCCTTATGTACACTCAATATCCGCAAGAATAACTACTTGCATCCAAGGATATTCATTGTGTCAAACAGAATTAACCTCTTACGGAATCCAAACCTTCAAGGGATGAAGGGGTGGTGGAGAAATGAAAAAGAATAAACAGAATAAAGGGATGGTGTTGCTTCATGAGATTGACGGCCTACAGCACATGCCCGCTGAGTACTGTAAAAGCTAACAAAATGTTAGTTGGTTAAGAGTGAAACAAAATCAAAATATTCTGGATGCTGGAAAGTGGATCTAAAAACAGAAGTAGTGGAAACACTCAGCATATTAAGCTGTAATCAGTGTATGTATCATTACTGAATGGTCATGAACCTGAAACAAGTTAACTCTGTTTCTCTCTTCATAGACATGGCTGCCTGCAGCCAAATATTTCCAACATATTCTGTTTTTACGCCAGTCAATTACTGCCCTTTGACATTTCTTCCAGAGAAGAGATTTCATTTAAGGGTAAGTATTTTTCTTTTTATCATTGCAGTCAAGAAATCAATTTGCAGCTCTGGCCTGAAGCCAAATACCAGTTCTGAGGAAGAGTCACTGAACTAGAAATGTTAACTCTGCCTTCTCCCCACAAATGCTGCCAGACCTGCTGAGTTCCACCAGCAATTTCTGTTCTTGCTTCAGATTTCCAGCATCCACAATTTTTTGGTTTATAACAGTCTAGCATCCATTTTAGGAAACAGCTTTACAGAGACAATTATCCAAAACCTCACTGGATTGATTGCACAAGCATTTATATTCATATAAGATCGGCAATTTTCTTGCCACTTGTTCCTTTCTCTGTTGCACAGTTTATTTTCTGTCAACAACTTTGTGGAGAACACCCGCTCCCAAACTCATCAAATTTGAAATAGACAAAATGTTAGTTTCCAAGAGCAAGTGAGGAATCCTCCTATTCTTCACCTACACAAATGTGTTAACTCTAGTCACTATGGTTATTGGGAAGCACTTTTATAAGACTGTGAGATATTGGAGCAGAATTAAGTCATTTAGCCAATCAAGTCTGATCCACTATTCAATCACAGCTGATATGTTTCTCTCCTATGTCCTCCCCATTATCTTTGAAGCCCTTACCAATCAAGAACCTACCTACATATACCTGTCTTCAATACACTCAATGACTTGGTCTCCACAGCCCACTATGGCAATGGGTTCCACATGTTAACCACCATCTGGCTGAAGAAATTCCTCCTCGTCTCAATTGTAAAAGATTGTCCCTTCACTCCGAGGCTGTGCCCTTGAGTCCTAGTCTCTCCTACTTGTGTCTTCATGACCATAACTAGACCTCTCAGTATTCTGTAAGTTTCAACCTGATCACCCCCTCATTCTTCTAAACTCTATTTGAGTACAGACCCAGAGTCCTCAGCTGCTCCTCATATGACAAGTCCTTCATCTATGGTATCGTTCTTGTAAGCCTTCTCTGGATTCCATCCAACAACAGCACATCCTTCCTTAGATACGGAGCCCAAAATTGCTCACATTATTCTGGTCTGACCAGATACAGCCTCATCCCTGCTTATATATTCTAGCCCTCTCAAAATGAATGCGAACATTGTATTTGCTCTGTTAATTTAACCTGCATGTTAACCTTAAGAAAATCCTGACCTAGAACTCCTGAGTCCATTTCTGCTTAAGATTTCCAAAGCCTTTTCCCATTTATAACATAGTCTATGTCTCTATTCTTCCTACCAAGGTGCATAACCTCACACTTTCCCACATTGTATTCCATCTGCCACTTCTTTGCCCACTGTCCTAGCCTGTCCAAGTCCTTCTGCAGCCTCCCCGCATTCTCAACACTACCTGTATCTCCAAATATCTTTGTGTCATCAACAAACTTAGCAACAATGCCGTCAGTTTTTTCATCCAGATCATTAATGTATAACGTGAATAGTTGTGATCCCAACACTTACCCCTGTGGAACTGCACTAGTCATTGGCTACCAGCCTGAAACGACCTCTTTATCCATACTCCCTGCCTTCTGCTAGTCAGTCAATACTTTATCCATGCGAGTACCTTGTCCTAACACAATGGGGTCTTAGCTCATTGAGCAGCCCTCCATGCAGCACCTTGTCAAAGGCCTTCTGGAAATCCGAGTAGATCACTTATTGGGGCAGCAATGGCCTAGTGGTATTATCGCTGGACTGTTAATCCAGAGACCCAGATCACGTTCTGGGCACCTGGGTTCAAATCCCACCACAGCAGATGGTGGAATTTGAATTCAATAAATATCTAGAATTAAGAATCTAATGATGACCATGAATCCATTGTCAATTGTTGGAAAAACCCATCTGGTTCACTCTTTATGGAAGGCAACTGCCATCATTACCTGGTCTGGACTACATGTGACTCCAGACCCTTAACTGCCCTCTGGGCAATTAGAGATGGGCAATAAATGCTGTCTAGCCAGCAATGCCCTTGTCCTGTGAATGAATAAAGGACATCCACTGGCTCTCCTTTGTCTAACTTGCTTATTACCTCCTCAAAGAATTCTAACAGATTTGTCAGGCATGATCTCCCCTTGATGAAGCCATGCTGACGCAGCCCTATTTAACCATGCACTTCCAAGTAATCAACAATCTTATCCTTAATGATGGACTCTAAAACCTTACCAAATTATGTTTAGGACAGAGCATAGAACAACGAGAATTTCAATGATAGATGAATGCTTGCAGACCATTCTATTAAAAAAATGCCACCTGATGTAAATTGTCATCATTTATTGCTTGTTTAGAGGTTAGTAAAGACTTGCGAAGCTGAAAGACAAAGATTTTCTTATAAAATTCAATATGCATGTTTTTTCTTGTGGAATTTGATCTATTTTGCACATCCATTAAATCAGAGAGGCTACCAACTGACCTGCATAGGTGTTTGTCAGAACTGGACAAATTTCTGGTAGAACCTTTGAATTAGACCTCCAGCCTCCAGACTCAACACTGAGGTCATTTGTCACCCCCCTATTTTCCTGGTCAGTAGGTTTTTAGGTTGCATTTTACATGGGCTGTGCCGAGGATCAGTAGTACTGTCTTCCCATTTAAAAGTTGAAGACCGGGACCAGACGACATCTGCTTGACAGAATTGGCCAGCAGTCATTTTACGACTGGTTCTGGGCATGATTTCTGCCCCTTCCAGCGAGAAAATTTCATTTCCAAAAGCTGCTGACCAGTTAAATGGTAGCCACTTCTGGGGTTACAGCCAATCTGTGGGAATCCAAATGAAGGTAAGTCAAAGGTCTCGTTGGGGCCAGGCTGCCAGGTCCTTGGCTCGGGACGTTAGGGTCAGCAGTGCAGGAAACGGGGGAAATGGCAAGGGGATATATCTGGCAGGAAGTGTCCACTGGAAACAAGTAGGCATCTCCTCTTAGAATCACAGAATTGTTACAATGCAGAAGGCAGTCATTTGTTTCATTGTCTGCACTGGAACAAGACGACACTGAAGCTGACTTCCCTATTCTGTGCAAAAGCCCAATAGTGGTGGAAGGAAGGCCTTAAGTACCACTTACCACAATAAGTAGGATCACTGATATGGTGTAGTATAATGAATCCCTAAACACCGACCACTGCGTCAGGTATACGATCTGTAAAAAATAAAATGAAGCTATGAGAAAAAAAAAGCCAGGATTTCTCAATAGAAACTTTCACATTTTGTTCCTCTGGTTATCAAATGTGTATTCAATGCCTTCAGGACTTTCAATCCTAACACCATGTGAAGGTTAGTATTCAATGTTCAAAATGGTCTACAGCTATGCAGGGAAACAAGCAGCAGACAGTGCTTTATCAGTAAAACAGCTACAGATTACACTCAATCTTCTTACCTGTATGTCCCTGTGTTTCTCTTTTATTATTATGTTATTTTATTGTTTTCTCTCAATGTCACTCATTTCACAATCAGCTGGCAGAGTCACACCAATCCCTCTGCTCAGTCTGCCACCAGAGGTACCCGCTTATCAGAAGGATTGTGATGTATTAGTTTGCCAGGAAGGACATTTCTGAACATCATTCGGTGGGCCTCCGTAATGGCACAGGCAAACTAGAAATACGCAATTTGTGAAAATTGTAGATGGAACTTTGCACTCTGCCATATTTTGAATTAACAATTCTCCAATTGAAATATTACCATTTTTAAACAAAACCAAACTAAAATCAGTAACATACTTTATATGTCTAATGTTACGATAAAAATAATAGTTTTTGTCAGACAATATATTTAAGAGTTCATTTAAATCTACACTAAAATTAACAACTGGAGTGCATGCTTCTCTATTGTTCACGTTTCACACACAGAAAGAATAAAGATCATTGTGAAAAGAGCGATTAGCAAACAAATATAATAGTGATCTCATTATTTTAATTATGTGTCTGATATCATTGAGGATTGGCGAATTTGTCATTGGCTGGCTGTGATGCTGGTGGCAGTGAAGTGGTGGGCACCCTGGCAGCAACGACCACAGCAATAGCCTCTGACGTTGGTGTGTCTGACGCGGGTAGTAGTGAAAGTGACTTGGCACAGCAGCAAAAGGTGGCTCCTCAGGATCGATGGTGATCTGGGCAGGATGCTCTTTGGAGAGTCAGTGTGGAATCAATGGGCAGAATGGCCTACTTCCACACTGCAGGGATTCTATAATCCTATCTTTCTCTTTCAGAGGTTGGAAGGTTTGAGTGATTTGATTTTTGAGTTAGAACTGGCCTCTTGGATATAAATAACAGGATTTCTTTATCGGTGGATGAACATGTCTGGAAAGTTTGTTTTGATTTGATTTATTATTGACACATGTACTGACATACAGTGAAAAGTATTGTTTTGCATACTAACCAGACAAATTATATCTTATGTAAGTGCTTCAGGGGAATATAACAAGATGTAGAATATAGTGTTACAGCGATAGAAAAGTTACAACACCATATTCTGCATATTACCCTAACGTACTAATGTAAGATATGACTTATCTGTTTAGCATGCTAAACAATACTTTTCACTGTATCCAGTACATGTCACAATAATAAATCAAACCAAATCATACTTTCCTGACGTGCAACCAGAAATTAAAAAAGAACAAGAGAAGCAGCCGAAATGGGTGGGGTCAAGCTTCCGGAGAACCAGAACTTTTTAGTTTTGTCTTCCTGCAGTTGCTGGGCTCTTGAAGTTGGATGTGGAAGCTCTTATTCTTCTCTCTGTTACAGCTAAAAGCTGGGGTTCTCTTCTTGTTGATAGAATTGCATGTGAAACAATCTATTTTACTGAATATGCCTTTGCCAAGGGTGTGTTTATGGGATGTTACTATATTGCTACAGTTAATTAGTAGTAGTTAACAAGATTTACTGGAATGTTGCTGGGAAAGGAGGGTTTGAATTATAAAAATAGACCGGAGAGGCTGGAACTTTTTTCACTGGAGTGTTGGAGATTGAGGGGTGACTTTATTGAAGTTTATAAATATCATAAGGGGCATAGGTAAGGTGAATCACAATGGTTTTTTTCCTAGGGTGGAGGAGTTCAAAACTAGGGGGCATATTTTTAAGGTGAGAGGAGAAAGATTTGAAAAGGATATGCAGAACAACTTTTTTTTTACACGGAGAATGGTTCATATGTAGAATGACTGCCAGACAAAGTGATGAATGCGGGTACAATTACAATATTTAGAGACATTTGGATAAGTTCATGAATAGTAAAACTTTGGAGGCATATGGGCTAAGTGCAGGCAGGTGGGACTAGTTTAGTTTGCGAACATGGTCGGTGTGGACTTGTTGGACCAAAGGATCTGTTTCCATGCTGTATGACTCTATGACTCTAAATTCCAAGGTTAAGTGGGAAAAAGGAATTCCGTAATATTGAGGGTAATGCTATGCACATTATGCTTGAAGTAGCAAAAGTGAAAGAGATTAACAAAGACAAAACTGGGTAGTATTTACCCATTAGGAGAATTTATTTTTAAAGCGTGGTCTCAAATTATCTGGAGGAATTATTCAATCAGGTAATTTATCCCTTGTGGGTTTTGCCCATTTAATCAGATTGATTAATGCACCAATTTAGTATGGCTAATATAGGTTATGCTTCATTTTATTTCTGCATTACAGTAATTGTGAACAAATAGATTAACCTGTAAAGCCTTCCATTAGCTTTGTACATTCTGAAGTGTTGGCTGAACATATCTGCAGTCTCAATAAGATCAGCTACTTCGAAACACACTTCAGTTTTTCTACTGTTGAAACCCTTATCCATACCTTAGTTATCTCCAGTTTGACTATTCAACTGGCATGTGTCCCACATTCTACTCCCTGGAAATTTAAAAAAAAACCTCTGCTGCCACTGGCCTAACTGGTACTGATTTCCTTTCACGCATGTGTTCGCTGACTTACATTTATTCCCATTCAAGTTGTGCCTAAATTTTAAAAATAAAATCATCTTTATTTTAAAAACCCATTATATAACCTCCCCTCTCCCTATCCCCATAATCTCTCCAGCCTCACAACCCACTCGGATATCGGTGTTCGTCTAACTCCAGACTCCTGAGCACTCCTGATTTTAACTTGTTTCATCCTTGGTGGTTATGCCATCAGTTGCCAGATTCTGTAAGCATTGGAGTTCCCTTTCAAAACCTCTCCTTCAAAAAACTACCTTTGTAAGCAAGCGTTTGGTCATCTGCCCCCAGTACCTCCTTAATATATTGGTGTCAAATAATGTATAGTGTTGCCTGTGGTATATTTTATAACTTTAATGGCACCATATAAACACAGATTTGCCAGTAGCATAGTACACGAGTATCAATTAATACACTTCATAAAGCACAGTTCTACAAGGATTGGTTAAAGCAGAAATAATCCATGGCAAAGACTGCTAAATGGAAGAACAGTAACAATACTTAAGAAGTATCGGCAGCTCCTTCCTCACCCTAACAAAACAAAGAACTGCAGATGCTGGAAAACTGAAACTAAAACAGAAAGTTTGAGAAACTCAACAGGTCTGGCAGCAGGAGTGGAGAGAGAAACAGAGTCAATATTTCGAGTCCAGCGACCCTTTGTCAGAGCTGAAAGCAGTTAGGAAAGGATAATATTTACACTGATGTCAGCAGTGGTAGAGAGGAGAGGGAGTGAATAGAGTACTCGGTAACAATGCCCAGAGAGAGTGGGAGAGAAAGAGACACAGAGATTGTTGCTGATCAGCCAAGAGGGTGATAATGGTGAACAGGTGCTAACGGTGCTAACAGGAAGTATAAATGGTTCAATCTGGTTGACTGCGCTGGGCGTAACACACACAAAAGAGAAATTAAGGGTGTGGGGATAGGTAACAAACATGGAGGAGTGTATTCATGTTCTGAAGTTGTTAAACTCAATGTTGAGTTCTGAAGGCCATAAGGCATCTCAGTGAAACATGAGGTGGTTTTCTCCCAGCTTCTGCTGAGTCTCGTTGGAGCACTGCAGCAGGTCTGAGACGGAGATGTTGGCCAGTGAACACGGTGTCGTGTTGAAGTTACAGGCAGCTGGAAGCTTAGGGTCATTTTTGTAGACAGCATGTCTACATGCTGTTCCATGAATTGGTCACCCAGTTTGTCTTTTGACTCCCCCAGTACAGAGGAGAACACATTATAAGCAGTAAATACAGAAGACTAAGTTGAATGAAGTGCAGATCATTCGCTTCTTCACTTGGAAGGTGTGGCTGGGACCTTGGATAATGAGAAAGGTGGAAATGAAAAGGCAAGTGTTACACCATCGTCCTCACCATGGTGGGTGGGCACTGGATTTTCTGGCAGACAACAGGGTTGTAACACATCCACCTACCTTTCGCTACTTACGTTAGGTCCCTTGCATCAATCTCGCCAGCGCTGGGGGATTTGGCATTGGAGTGCACCAGTGCACATGAACTCAGTGGGATTGTGCAGCATAGATTTTGAGAAACATCCGTAGTGAACAATAACTCATGATAACAAGGTTAAGGAGAAAAACAAAAATTGCTGCTTGCTTCAAATCAACAACATCTGCATTTCTTTATTTTAATTTAAGGTTTTCTTCATGTCCTGTGTTATTTTGAAGAGAAGTATTTTTATTAGGACTGACCTGCCCTCCAAATATCCCACAGACGCCAATGATACAGAGTATGTTAAATACTGCTGAACCAACAATGGTTCCAATGCCGACATCTCCATGGGTGATAAAGACACCTGCAATGAACATAAAAGGTTGTGTTATATTGGATTTGCTTCACTGCTTTTCATTATGACAAAAGTGCGAACTATCACATCTCCTTTGGGGATCTGAGTGCTTGGCTGGGACTTTTGTAAAGTCAACAGTAGTCTTTCCTACTGGTCAGAGACAGGGACCCCAATGTTAGTTCCATGGAGGAGGCTTTACAGAATCAAATTTTTAAAATGTGGCAGGCATTTAGGTTATAGTGAATGATGTGATCTTCTCTAAGAGTTATTTGAGAATGATTCAGAAATTGTTCACTGCTGTATCTTACTATTAAAGAAAGTTTCACATCTTATAATAGCATTCAATTGAGACACCACCAGCTGTTAGGGCTCTCTGCTTAGTGTTCAAAATGATTTCCTTATCTAATTATTCAAGTGCGCATAACCACATAATTTTTTTAGCAATTTCATAATATGCAGATTACTAATAGCACATAGACAAAATTTTACTTCACTCAAAATGCATTCACTTGCACACAATTAATAACAGGCCTGCACGTCTAAGAATCCTGGGAGGGAGGAAGAGAAATATATTCACCCAGTGGCTCCCCCACCTCTGGTATAATTGCAGTAGTGGCTGGTCACTCACTGGATTTAACCTGTGCTTTCTACCTTCAAATCTAGCAAAGAGACTGCACTAAATTCAGTCGTCAAAGTTCTATCAATAAATTAAACCTTCTGAAAAGGTCAGGACATGAAAACTGGGAAATAATGAGAGGAGATAATAGGTACTGCAGATGCTGGAGAATCTGAGACAACAAGGTGTGGAGCTGGATGAACACAG